>JAEBDU010013172.1:1246277-1445465 GCA_016802625.1 Heliconius numata
CTAAAGTCCTACCCGTTGAGACACTTTCGCGCATGCGCTGCTTTAATAGTAAGTACTACATGAAAATAATGTACTGGAGTATTATTCCTCTTAATAAGATCTACAAAAAAGTCCGCGATAGCATATTTTTATCTTTTAAGGATAACGTGTAGTGATCATATTTCTGTCTAAAAATAGTAATTTCAATATATTTTTTATTGTGAGGGATATTTTTCCATAATGGTATTAATCCTTATCCTTTAAAATACTTTATTAATTTTTTACGTTAAACGAAGATAAAATTTGCTTTTTACCCTATTTCGAAATTGCGAATAGTTTTAGAGAAAAACGCATTTAATTGTTGACACATACCGCCGTTGACTCATCAGCTATGCCGACTCAAGTTTTACTTATCCCTTACTCTCAGCATATAAATAAGTATATTAGTTACGTTGGCCATTTAATGTAGATCAAAACTGTCTTTTACTGTTTTTCATTTTAATAAGCACTTTAGAAGTTGTTACAATATCAAAACATCCTTGCTGCGAAACGGCTCGCCACTCGCCATGCGTCCCGCGACGTTTTGCTTATACAAGCGCGTCATGAGCAGTCATCGGTGGTTCAGTGGTAGAATGCTCGCCTGCCACGCGGGCAGCCCGGGTTCGATTCCCGGCCGATGCATTCTATATGCCACGTAGTGCTTGCTTTTCATCAGGGACAGAATACCCTCTTCAGCATCAACCACAAGCTCGAAAAAAAAACCCGCCCGCTATAGAGGCATAGCAACGAAGATTTAGATGCGTTTGCACGTATTGGATAATTGGAGTTGAATGTATTATTTCAGCGCGATATATTTGGTTTCATATTTTTTGTAGTAGTTATTAGTAGGTAGGCTTTTGTTTATAATTTCTTCCGTTTAAAAATAGTCATTTAACTATCTAAAAATAGTTATTTAAATATATTTTAATAAGTACTTGAAAAGATTAGTAGCACAGATTTAAAATTATGGTACCTACTAAAAAATCCTTGCCGAGTAAAACAATTGGAAAATCCTTATTGAAACTACGAAAATGCGGGTTGCATTAGAGTTTAATTAATTTTCACATTATCTTAAGTGCTTTGCAAACATACATTATATGAATAATCCAGTAGTAAAAGCGGGCGAAGCCGCAAGGGGGTCGCTAGTATATATATATATGTGTGTTGGGTTTCCTATGAAAGACCAATTATTTGGATGTCGATTTTTAGTTACTAATAACATTAAAAAAATATACTCCTTTTTATGTATTTTTCATAAATCAATTATCAATCAATTATTTTTTAAAAGAAATCGTCATCCAAGAAAGGGCCTTTAATGTATTGATTATAACAAGAGTCAGACCCATAAATACAATTAAAACAATATGTAAACTTGAGTAATATTTTTACTAAATCGTACCTATTATTAATAAACTGGCGAACTTTAAAACTTTAGATGATGAAATAAAAATAAAAAATATGTATTTATAAAAATAAGGAAACTAACCTATAATATTATGTAGGTCATGAGTACCGTCTGAAAGTACTATGAATAAAGAGGTTCAAATTCTGTCCTTACACTCAATTTCTGGACTGAAAATTATTATTGAAATTATTATTACTTAATTTTTTTAAGCATTACTTTAAAGATATAAAAAAATCTTTCTTTTGTTTTATGTTTACAAAACACTAAAAAAAATCTGCTACTTGACTATTAAATTAGTAAAAAATGTGCAATTTTATTTTATTGAATTGCTTGCTATATAATATTTACATTGTAACAAATAATATTTAATGTTTATTAAACAATCATTATGATTAAGTAAAAATTATTTAAAGTACTTCACATTTGTTGAATGAAACGAATGAAACAATAACACGAAAAAATGTTTATTATAAGGAAACATACATTTTACAATGAGTATGAGAAAAATAAAAAAATCAACTTAAATTTAAAGCAATTTAAATTATTAAAACCATAAAAATAGGTATATTTATCTTCCTCTAACATATGGCATTTTGTTTATGTCAGAAACAGCTGGTTGTCATGAAGCAAAAAGCCATCTTGTAAAATGAACGAAATATCCAAAAATAAGTAAATATTGAAAGCATAAATAAGACTAAAACTAAGTAAACAACCTAATACCAACATAATAAAAAACGATTGCATTTTATCATACAAAGAGATTGTTGGTTTTAAAAATACTTTCATAATAGGAAATAATTTAAAAACTACAATTTCGCCATGTTGTTATTTTGTTTTAATAGACACCTAGCTAAAGACACTATCAACATTCCTATAGGATATTTTTGGTATAAATATAGTATGGTCTATGAATCGTGGGCCCATTATAATTAGCTGCGCAGATTTTTTTCTTACTCTGAACTTTCCAATAAATATTTACCAAATGAATGACGAATTTCAAATATAAAGGTGGATTAATTTGTAAAAACGAATTAAAGGATAGATTTATAAATAATTAAAAAAAATTATATCGATTTAAAATCATAATTAAACAATCTTTACCTTATATTTTTTAACTTTCTGGCTAAAACCTTAATTGTGTATTCAAATGTTGTAGGTAATTATATAAATTTAAATAACAAAATGGACTAAGCAGCTGAAATAAAATCAATAGTTTCTTTTACTATATACATTTGTCTGATAAATTAACAGGAACATATCTATTAAATAATTCTTAGTGATTGTATCAAGGGGTCCAATTTTGTTTTTAAAAAATGGCATAATATAATTATAATCCACATTAAATAAAGGAAATAAACAATTTATTTTACTCCTATAGACCCATTACTAGCTAATTACTACAAACATTTTATATTTTTTTACCATTACCTCCCAATTAAAATATTGTCTGTTTGTTCGTGAAATACGTTCGTTTCGTTTATACAACAAAAAATAGTATCATAATTTGTTAGCATAATTTAAAGATTCGTTTTATTTTTAATACATTTATTAAATCTATTTCAACTGAAATATTATAGTTTAGTTACACTTTGTATTAAAAAATGGAAACAGAAATATAAATACTCAGAAATTATTTTGATAAACAAAAAATATTGGGTTTATCTAATTCATATATACAATAACCTTAATAATAATAGATATTTTATTTCAAAAGCTTAGGATTACTCGCTTTATCCCTTTCAGTATAGACAGAGAGGGCAAAACTGTTATTGACATCTCTCCCACTCCTATAAAATATGAGTGAGATACAAGATATTGCTGTCACTTTCCCCATTTAATTTCATAGTTAATCAAAACATGTAATACAATTATAATTATATATAATATTTACAATATAATACTTAAAACAATATAAAAAAATTCGTAACACGTTGAAGCTGGCGTAGATTTAATAAACGCTTCCATCTTATATTTCTTACAAAGCTATAACATGCTAACATTTGTTTTAGACGTGGTTATGAAGAAATTTATTAATAAATAGATTTTATTTAAGAAATCGAAATGATAAAGATAATGTTGTATATATATCATACGACAGAAATGGGTTCCGTAATTAAGACAGTCTTAGTGTTTAGATTGGATCGTATTTTGATTTTGATTTTCACCTCATTTTGAATTTTAAAAAGTTAAATAAAAACATTGAAAGTTTCATTATAATCATTATTAAATATATAAAAAATCAATTTCATCAACAATACAAAAAATATATACGACGAATAAAATCCACTTTAACATACCACTCCTATAGATTATCTGTTTAGGGCAGTGTCACTAATTCGTGTCACGTCACGTCACGGTATTGTCACGTTATTGTCACGTCTAGACTCGAAGTCAATGACGCGGCAATGCCTCGTCACTTTCACTTCACTTGAGTTTTCACGTGCTGAAGGAATTCGTAGTAAGAAAACGCTGATTCTACACGATCTTCTATCAAACGTTCTGTGAATAGTTGTCGGGATGGCGAGTTGTCCCTATAATAAAAGACATAGAATTAGAGTTTCATTAATTTACAGTACGGTCGAACAGTCGTACCCGTGCTGAAGTTAGCTTTTGATGACTGCGCAGATTTAATATGATTTTTCTTACTTTTGAGTGTTCCTTCCAGACAAAACAATTCGCAAAAAATGCAAAAACTAACTTCACGCGGCCACGACTCAATCGTACTGTATTATTCTTTTTTGTAACTCATAATGATAAAAATGAAAGTTATATAAAAATGAACACATCATGGGTTTGATTTTCACTCGGGGAATAAGTTCTTATTTTCTTTTTAGAAAACATATAAAAAATTGATGTAACTGGATTTGAATCCGCGCGTCTTGGAAACCGTTCAAGCACTCTGACACTACGTCGAAATTTTTATATGCTGGTTACACATAACATTTGTAGAGAGATCATCTCTGTAGGGAGATTTTCATACAAATTTTCGCTGCCCAAAGATAGTTTAGAGCTTAGAATTATCACTTGGCGAGAGAGAATGCTATTTTTATTACTTTTTTCTTTTTTTATATTTAAAAGTGTTATTTATATTAAATATAAATAATATGTAGTTCAATTTTATATCTTTGTATCTATATTATAACATACTAATAAGAACTTTACAATTTAAAATTTTAATCTGTGGTTTTGTAAAAAATAATCAAACAGATTAAAAATAAACAACATACCTAAGTATCAACACGCCAGATGGATACGGGCGATCCTCATTCAGCTTATCTATAAAAGCGTGTAACGCTTCATTGCCATCCGTCTCTACTTGCGGTAAAGTTCTTGATTCGTCTTGTATTTGGCTGAACGCGGCGACCCCGAACATGTCTGACAGGAAAGCGGGACTGACACCATGACAGATGTAAATGATCATTGTTTCACCATCGTCTAATAAATATGCACCGTTTATGTTCACTCTGAAAATTTGTTATTTATGTTAACTAACTATTACTAATATATGTGAGTAAATAAATTAATATAACGTTTTCAAATATTTAACGATCATAATTAAATAAAAATATAAGTTTACCAAAAAAAAGATACTGAAAACTGCATTTAACTCGGTTAAACCGAGATTAGCGTGCATAGACGCATAGATAAATAGAAAAAAAAACCTTTTTTTTTTAGGTTCTATTACATTGATATATGCCGCCACTTCGATCTTCGATTTCGATGACTTCAATCCATATTCAGGAAATGATGGGTATGAGCATATCCTGACCTGAGTGTATGAATGTGGTGAGTTTAGGAATATGCGTGGGTTTATGAATGTGCGCGTGTGTATGTCAGAGTATGTGTGAGTGTGGATATTATAGTACTTTACTAACACATACATAGGTATCCACACTCGCACGTACGCTTAACGGGCTTACCACTGTCGATCGTGTGCGTGTTTATGTTTATGTATAATACAAATATATAATACACTGACCGTTCGGCGGTGAGCTGCAATCGCGGCAAGTCGTGGTCGGGGGCGGCGGTGGGGGCGGGGGGCGCGGCGTGCAGCGCGTGCAGTGAGTACAGGTCGGGGTACACAGCGCGCAGCAGCTGTGGCAGCGGCGCGCACTTCATCAGGCACATGTCCGCCACGCGCTCGTCCAGTCGCGTCGACGTACCCGTGCGGAACGCTTTCTGTTAGCAACAATATTAAATTGAATTATTCTTGAAAAACAACTATTAGTTGTTTATATTAAATATGATGATAAAAAATAGTAAACAAATCATTGAGACCGTCATGGTTTTCCACACTCGCGCGTACGTAACGCTCGCCTTTTTTTAAAAAGGCGAGCGTTACGTACGCGCGTTAAGTTCAGCCATATAACAATGTTGCAATGTAACAGTTCATGAGAAATGTAAAACATGAACCTTATCTACTTTATTATGTACTTAATAAAGATCTAAAAATAACAATTCTCAATTTACCCGCTTTAACACAGCCAATATGAACAAGGGCAGCAGTCTCAAGCAGTATGGTGCGTGAAGAGCTGGTGACGACACACCAGCAGGCAAGTTCTGGGCGAGGCGGTGAGCACACAGAACGTCTACAGCTGCATTGATCAACGCCTCTTTCGCTTCCGACATCGACGCTGACACACTTCTGTCTACCGCTGGAGTGTAAGAACAAGATAATATATTTAGAAACATTATATTTAGAAGACGGATTTTATTATTATTAAAAATAAAGATTGTAAATAAATTAATTCATCTAAATATATTTTTTTAATGTTACTATGATATGATAATAACATTATAAAAATATAATATATAGATAAATTATTAATATTAATAATATTATTAACATATAAACTATTAAAAAAGATATAAATTCTCACCCATTTTACTCAGTAATCCAATGATACATTGTTGATCTGCAGCGTGCAACAAGTCAGGCAGGGTAGTCGCTATTGGTAACGCTAATGTATGGACACGTATCCTTCGTTCACCTGTAAAAATTATAAAAAATCAATATAAAATATATGTATATTTTATAAAAATTGTATTTACATTAACTGAATAAATTTTAAGTTAACTGTATGTGATGTAGTCCCAACTCGAAGGAATTCATTATTTTCATTTTCCTGCTCTGGTAAAAAAAAATACGTTGAGTTCCGCCACTTATCATTCAATGTCTCGAGTTAGGGCGGAAAGGGAAAACATACATTATTGACACTCCATTCTTTGCTATCTATGCGGGATACAGCGTGAAGTTGAAAAAAAAGTTTAATTTCACTCACCTTTACTACTTGTATACAATAATGCGGCTTGGAAGCAAACTTGCTGTAAGTCAGATAACGACTCCTCTATAGCCAATTGCATTCCGAAACCGGCGTCCGGGGACACATTCGGTAGAGACAGTAGATCTGTTGACCTCACGAAGAAATTACCGTGGAATGTGTGTATCGTTATACCTCTGAAATTAAAGATATAAAACATTTAAAAAATATTATTGTCCAACTGGAAAAGAAAAATATTTTTTTTGGGAATCGTATTAAATTTGAACGAAGAACTTTTCGGCCAACAGGTCGTGGTCGCTCTAAAATTAGACTTTCTGAATCTTTCGCGCATTGTTCTTTGGGAAAAAAATAATCAAGTATAAAATACTAAAATCGACTCAACTCACGACTTGTCGGCGACAATTACCGACCACTATTCTAAAGGAAACTACATTTTCAACTGACCTAGTACACCTAACTCTCATAACGGCTTCAAATCCAATCTTCCTTGTAAGATATCTCGTCAGCATATTAGTTAATTGTTCAGATTGCCACATTCTTTGAGCTTTGAACAATGGAATATGATACACTGTGCCCGCGCTGAATTTACTCATGCCACCTGGAAAAGTAATTTATTTTATTAGAAGCTGCTTCACATTTGAGGAAGACGTAGCGCAGTGGCACAAACGTGTGACTGTAAACGAGACCGTTGTGGATTCAATTCCCACTCGGGGAAATTGATTATTATTTATTTATATTTTCATTTCGTCGCTCTGAAATCAAGACAAAGCGCAACTGATTGAGTTCCGCCACTCAACTTGCAATGCATCGAAAATTCCTACCTTCTTCGTGTTAAGACACTCCGTTTCCCATTTCTACCTCATTTTCAAAACATTGTGTATTAAGTGGTAAAACTGAACGCCGCGCTTTATCTTGTTACCAGAGCAAATAACTCCTACTACCAAATGGGAGTCAAACCTACAACTGTCGCGTTTACAGTCTGACGCTGCACAACAACGACCTAATTAAATAAAAAATACAATGTTTCAGAAAATTCAATGGAAAATAGAGAACAGAGTATCTTAACATTAGGTTCCCTCTTTTACATATGATATAAGCGAGAGACAGCTAAAAAACACTAACTTAACGAAGCCAGATCGCAGTACTGCGAGCTGAGCAGGAACAGGTCGACGGCAACCTGCGCGCCGCTGCAATCCAGCGCCAGCCGCTTGTAGAAGTCGGTGGCGGGGTTGAGGTGCGCAACGTCTTTCGACGAACGCGCGTTGGGGTCCTCTCTGTAACGGAGTTTGAATGTATAATTGAAAAGGCCTTAATAAAACAATTTTTTACCGGAGTATAGTATATTCGATAAGTCGTAGCCACCCTGAAGTTGAGCTGTAGATGGCTGCGCATATGTAATTTTAGATTTTTTCTTTTGATTATTTCTTTCCCTAGTGCACAGTGCGCGGAGTTTCAGTAACTTACTTCAGGGCGGACCAACATAGTATATATATAAAAAATACATTAATAAGAAAATATACCTTGACTGCAAGGCCCCAGGTCCAATATTAGGCAAGCATGTTTGGAACACTGTTATTCGTCCACCTGTAGGAGACTGAAACACAAATTTAGATATCCTATAATATACTAATATACATATATTATATTTAAAAAAACCAGATTAACGTTTTAATGTTTAGCTTAGTTTTAGAGTAAATAAAATTAATATCGAGATTTCGGTAAACAAAAAAAATATAAGGGAAAACATGGAAACGCACCGAAACATGGAGCAATTTTAATTTACTTTAAATAAAAAAAACTAACAACAAAGGATATACAAATTCTAATTAGGTTGTCTTGTTGTGTCTTTTTATTTGAATACTACAAACTAATAAGTATTAATTTAACACTACAAACACTCGATCCAAACCCGAACACTTGAACCCTGTTTATATAAATGTAATTGTATATGGTTGTTACAATTATTAGTTTCTCCAAAATTATTACAAAAATAAATATATTTACTATCTATCCGCGACTTCGTCTGCAAATATATTGCGATTACCTACAGTACAAAATTATGACAATTAAAAATTTTGGAATTTCTAATATTTATGACATTTTTAAATATAAATAAATAAATATTTTAAACATTTTTAAAGTGTTACCCCAAACTTAGGAAGGAAATTTCCTTTTTTTAGAAGACAGAGACGTTAACATAAAATATAAACTAAAGCCAAGTGGATAAAAAATTTCATGTATGTAGATAAGAATGTATGGCTTAGTGGTCAGAGCGCTTGGACGGATTCCAAGAAGTCTTCAAATATTTATACGATTTCTAAAAAACATACCATAAGTTTATATGCGGCTTGCAAAGCAGCGCCCAATGCCGACGCGGGCACTCCGGGATTAGAGTAGCGTTGAGGAAGTATTGTTAGTAGCTCCTTTATTAAATCTTTGTATTCTCCTAGATTTACTAGCAACGATTCTGGTGACGGCAAGAATATATCTGGAAAATGACAGAATTTTCTAGAATGAAGGTTTTATGAATATTTATTTTATTTCTGGCAATGTCTTTTTAATCCTTAAGCCGTATCAGTCTCATGATCATCAAATAATTTAAATCAGTATATGTGCGTATCATAGTATATAAACCAATATATCAAGAAAAAGAAAAATTTTATTGTCTCACATAAGCTCATAAATTCGATGCCAAAGAAGTAAGTTTCCAACGCACCGCCGAATTTTTGAAACCAAGCGTGTTGAGTGGCGGAACTCAACGACGCGCTTTATCTTCGTTGAAAAGCGAGGAAATAATAATAAATCGGGGCCGATTCGCCGTCAGAGGACCATTTATTCGACATACACTCCTGTTCAAATGTCACTCACCATCTATATCCAAAACCGTCATTTCCTTAGGTCTCGTCAGGCCATCGCTCATCAAGTAGTAGTGTATATGCTCGTCGTAGCATATGAAACCTACTTGCGTGCGCGCGTCGCCCGGCAGCTTGTCCAGGTTGTCCTTTAGGGTGTCGCACACTACCTGTGGAGGATAGATTTAATAAAACTATATATTTATAATGTCGTGACCAATAAAACTATATATAAATAAGGTATAACATTTGATTGTAAGCGTGACGATTATAGGTTTGGTTCCCGCTCGGGAGAATTATTTCCATTTCCCCCATCTGGTAACAAAACAAAGCCCAATATTAAGCTCGGTAGATCAACATTTAATGTTTTAAAAAAAACCTTAAGAGACGCTTAGGTTTCTTCAATCACCTTTCGTTTTATCGTCAGGACTTCGTCACCAGCATATATGATATGAAAATTGTTATATTTTGAATTATACGAGTTACGTTTAATTTCCTAAAAAAACATTATCAAATAATGGATAATTAGAGGAAGGAAGGAATATAATTAAATTAATTAATTCATATAATATAGCTCAGCCTGCCTTGTTAAGCAACAGCGTCAAACTAAAAAAAAATATCTTAATTACCTGTAAATATCCAGAATCCCTCGCAATTTGTGAGACATCAAACAAAAACAGATACACAGCAGGTTGCGGGGGACGCAGCATGTATTCACTGGGAGCTATAAACTCTATCGTAGCTGATTTTATTTCTGGCCTTCTGGACGGATCGCCGTAGGACTTGCTTAGAGGATCATATTGGAATTCCTCTGGCACTGCAATAAAGTGTTATTATAATAAATAATTCGTGATAGACCATTTTACAGCTCTTCAAAATAAAAACACAACAAATGGAAAAAAATGTTAAGTTTTTAAAATAGTTACTTTAATGAGTAATTAACGCCATGACGAAGCTATATCTACTATCTAAATGGCAATATAAAGCATAAATATTCCGATAAAATATTGGTTTGATTTTATTTTGTTATACAGAAATATACGAGGCCGTCATGGCGCAAGGGCATAAGGGTGTGACTGTAACGCGACGGTTGTGAGTTCGATTCGCACTCGGGGGAATGAATTATTATTTATTATTTTTTTCCGCTCTGGCCCCAAGGCCAATGCCTCTAAAAACTCAGTGAAAATTGGGGAACGGAAAGTCTTAACACTAGGTTCTCTCTGCCTACCCTGCCGAGTGCGTTAATACAGCGGATTATCAATGTAATCATTTATAAACGCAACAACATAAATAAATTACGCAACACTTACATTCGTTGACTCTGTAACACAGGTTGCACTTCCAGCGCTTCGAATCCACGAAGTATACAAAGGGATTGATGTAAGTACGACACGCCCGACATCTTACTATAGTCGTACATTGTATTACTGGTAAATGCTGAAAATAAGTTAGTTAGTTAGTTATTTTAATGTACTAAATAGAACTGTAAATGGTATCGACAGTCTTTATCTTTCTTAATACTTCACGCATTGCTTACATTTTTCTGTAATAGCCATTGATAATCTATTACTAAGTAAGTATATTTAAGTAAACCAAACAAATAATTGCATTTTTATATCATAACAAAATCATTATTCAATCAATTATTTTTTATAAATTGTACTTCTCGTGGGTTATGGTTGCCCATGATCATAAAATTGATACGGGACCCTCGGTGGGCGAGTTTGACTCGCCCGTGACTGGTTTTTTTTTACTTTGAATAATGGCTCATTGACGAATGTGCATAAAATTTGGCGAGTGACAATTAATAAAATGGAAATAATATCGGTACTAAAATCTTTTAAACCAAAGGAAACACCTAATGCGTTGATAATATTCACATAATAACAAAGCAAAGTAATTGATATATCTAAAGATTATTGTCAGATAGAGTGACAAGAAATCTATCTACCTGACCTAAGTATAAAAACCTATAACAATAACTTACAGCTTGTACGACGTATATTAAATACGTAATCAAATATATAATCTTGAAGGTATAAAAATAACAATTATACTTAATTATACATATTTTGACGTCAGTTCCTTGCGGACTACTTCCAGATATAATAAAGTGTCAGTTATTTGTAACTGACATAATTATAGATTTATTTGAAGAATTTAACATTTCAAACCTCGAGTTATGTCCAAGTGTTTTCAAAGTGACATAATTTAATTATTTGCGTGCAAACATTTTAATGCATTCGCAGCTATTGTCATTTAACATTTGAATTTAAAAGTTAAAACATTATATTCCTCCTAAGTATATTCACTTATAAGTATGTATATTATATCGATATATTGTGGTTAGAAAAAATAAATATTATTTCAGCTTATGGACCTCGGAATACAGAGAAGTTTAAGTGTCAATATAAAGAACATAATAAAACAGCACCTGAACAAAGTTTGTTATCGTAATTTAACTATACAAGATTTACTATATTTTTGCAATATTAAATATCGCATATATTTCATAATTATCAAGCGCATTTTACACGGTCCTTAAATGAAAAGCATTAGGTGAAATTATCACTATAAGGAAAATTTTTAAAACGATACTTTTGTGAAACAATCCATAATTAATATTGTTTGAGGTAAAATTAACACTTTCATAATAAAAATGTTTTAAATAAATAATACTTATTTGAAACGCATTAACCAGGTTTCCTTTTGTCTGTCTGTAGTAGGACAAATATAGCTTAATATAATAAACGTATTAATAAATATTGAATACTCACATTTAAGTCCTTGAAGGGATGTATTAAGATTCCTAAAGGTAATCTAGACTTCTGTAACAGCGAGTTTGTCTCAGGAATGCGATTGACTGTACATCTGAATACCCTGTAAAAAAAATAGAAAAAAATATTGAGTTATCTTTGTATAAATAATATACTAAAATGCAAAAAGACATGGAAATTTTAAAGGCAATAATTATATGTCATTCATATTCAAACACTTAAAGCATTTATTAGGTCACATCATACTTAATAACTATCTTATTCAGGTATTTAAAAAATTCTAGGCTCATTATTCCGTTGCTCCAAAATCATCAATTCTTTCAAGGTATAGGAACAGTCCAAGTTATTATTTAATATTTATCAAAAAATATTGCACATTATTAAAAAGTTGAGCTATTCAATAGATAGATGACATTTTATAATTTCTACTGGTAAATGTAATTAAATTGAGGCCATTCGTGAAAGTGTTCAGTTGAATTCCGCTACTCAACACGCAATGCCTCCAGAATTGAGCGCAAAATGGGGAACGCAGTATCTTAACACTAGGTTCCCTCTGCCTAACCCTCCTGTGAGCGGAATACAGCGTGAAGCTAAAAAAAAATATATAATGTATAATATGAAGATCAATAATTATTTAAATTTATAGATGGAAATTTTTTCACCTTAAGTTATGTGCGAGTTTCGACAATCAAGGTCATCGCTAAAAACTGAATAAATACCAGATATCGACATGACATTGTTAAAAATGTATTCTATTAATTACTTACTACTAAAGTAAAAGTAAAAAACTTGAGAATTGAATACTCTTTTCTGTGTAATTAATCGGTAACTAGATTTATTTGGAAAAAAAATACGTTTTTGCAGTTATGGTGCAGTTATGGATTTTTTCAAAATATGATTAGTGTTTACACTCACATGAAATTCTTTTACAATTGTCTATAATAACATTTTAAAATGATATACAAGAAAATAGTTTTATGCATACAATACTTAAATAAACGAAGTACGTGATTGAAAGTCAATATTGTTAAAAAATAAAACAAAATTTTGATATGGACATTCGGGAAAGCATATCAAAAACAAAGAGACCTAAACAAATGGATTTAAATAGCATACACATATAACCATGACCTACTTCCCAGTATATCATTTACTCCAATTCTAATACTATTTTGGTATGCTGATGTTAAAATACTCTGTACACATCGTTATAGATACAATTTAACACTATATCGAAAGTTTTAAAATAAACAAGTTTAAGATAAACAGAAATATAACTATTATTAAATATGCTAACCATTTAGAATTTAGATGATGGATTTTTGTTAATATAACATTTAATAATAAGACATAAGAATACAGTTTTACATATTAAATATTTTTATCGACTAAGTCGTTAATATTTTTTTATAATTGTCTTTTTTGAACAAATATTAAAAATAGCAAAGTGCTCAATTGTTATGGCAACTCTATGGAAGGAAATAGTAGAAAAGAGTTAAAAATGTATATTCACTCTGTTAACGGGTCGGCGGGTAGGTATGTTAAGTTAAATAAATATTACAATGTTAACTTACTATTACAATGTTACTTGTTTATCTTATTTTAAACCTTTTGAGGTTAATATTTTCTTCACAATTGTATGTTAATTGTTACTTTTTTAAAGATTTTTAAAACTTTATTTAATTATAAATGTTTAAGGAGAAGGAATAAGAGCATAAAATAGATTTGCATAAGATTCTATGTAAATTAAATTGCAAAAACGGAATATTATGCAGAAAGCAGAATAGCACTTGAGAAAAAATTTAATTGCTATCAAATTTATTTTACATGCATCTATATAACATCTATAAAACAAAGATGTTTGTTTATATTTAGTAGATATTCTGTTAATTTGATACAATTGGTTCAATGTCCGCGACTGATGCACTCACTACAAAGAGACTACACTTAGTACGCTAAGATAAGGTTATCGTCACAACGTGGGCCACGATCAATAGTTCCATATAAAAAGTAAATAAATAATATAATATATGTATGGGTATGCAATTATAATCTGTTTATATTTTAAACTTGACATATCTTCCGAATATAGTACTACTAGCGACCTGCTCGCGGCTTTGCCTGCGTGAACTACTTTATTATTAATTTCTGTCTCCATGAGTACCTACGTCCTATAAGTGATGTCCATGCAAATTTTAAAACTCCTAGCTTTTGTAGTAACGAAGTTTCATACAAACTTTCAACCCCAAAAACAACCCCTTAGGAGTCGAATATTGCAAATTCCCGTCTTAGCGAGCACCTACGTCCTATAAGTACCTCCTATGCAAAATTTCAGATTCCTAGCACATGTAGTTTCTGAGATTTCGTGATGAGTGAGTGACCTTTCGATTTTATACATATAGATAAGCGTAAATTAGTATAGGATCATTGTATTATTTTAGTTTCCGTCGATAAATAAAAAACAACATTAGGTATATGGCAAGTAAACACGTTAAGAAAGGAAACAGAAATATTTTAAATTCTCAAAAATGAGATTCGAGCGCCCAGCTATATAAAGTCAAGCCGAGATGCCATTTTTTTTTATACTTGGTGTACAATGACATGAATAACATATAAGATATATTCTTTGTATTGAGGCAATCTCTGGTATGACAAGCGTAAAACGGAAAACATAGTGTTTGACACCAGTTTCTTAGTGCCAATCCCGCTATCCACAAAAAAACAGTGGTGAGAAATCTAAGTTGAACTAGGTCGAATCAACCTTTAGTGAATAAATGGGGCCAAATTTACACTACCAAGATACATTACGAGATTTAAATAATAACAAAATGAAAGTAAAATTAAAAGTCGCAACGCGCCTTCATGGATTACAATACGTAATATTTACAGAAGTGAAAGTGGTTGTGTCACTTAATATAGATATTAAGAATATTATACATTTTGGGCCTGCCAATTTTTTCCAAAAATATTTATAAAAAATTAAAACAATTATTCTACATGATTGTCCCTATCAAATTTAATAGAATCGATCATAATTGCGCAAGCTTAAAAAATACATATTAAAGTTTAAGTCATAAATGGTGTGAATAATAGATAAAAGAAGCCGTCGTAGCTCAGGTGCTCTAGAGTGTGACTGTAACGCGACGGTTGTGGATTCGATCACCACTCGAGGGAATGAATTATTATCTTAATATTTTCATTTCTTGGCTCTGGCACCAAGGCAAAAGCCCGACCTTTAGTTACGCCACACAACATGCAATGCCTCGAAAAAATCCACGGAAAGTGGGGAACGGAGTTCCGTTCCTATCCATATTTTACCTGCTGTGTATTGGATATTTCTTGAAGCTACCAGCTTTTTACACCAGTGAAAAGTCAATCCTAAGGTATTTTTTCGCATATTTGTGATAGAAAAAAAATATTGTTTATAAAACAATGTATTAAGTGAAATTATATTGTAGGATCATCACACACTAGTGTTCATGGAATGATATTCAAAGCCTGTTTCTATTGTATTCTAGTTATATCATTTAACATAAAAATTGATGTAGGCTTCTTATATATTGACTGACCGACACAGTCATTTGAAATTATTAACTAACTAAAAACCACAGACTACTGCTATTACATACAAAATGTTTAAAATATTATAATATTAGAGCTGCTATCAACCATAACATAAAAAAAATCATCTAAAACTTTTTGAAACTCTTGACCTTCATATCAATTTAATCAGTACAAGATTTATTGATAGTAAAGATAACAACTAAACTATGTACTTCAAATACAACCATCTATACTTGTAAGAAGATCATTTTAAAACTTAATTGTTGAAATAAAAATTAGATTATAGACATATTTTTTTTGTATATCTTGTCAAACAATGTCATACACTCCAAAATACTAAACAATATTACTTTTACTATAGAATACTTGACAGATAAAAATCTTGGATTATATTATAGAAACATCTATAATTGATTAATTAATTTAAGTGTATCTATAAAAAGTTATAATTTTATATCCTGTAGTGTTAAAACAATGCATACCTCACCTTCTGCCCAATATTCAAGACATTGTGTGTAGAGTGGTGGAGCTCAACACCACATCTTGTCTTACTAAAGCAAGAAAATGAATATAAGCCATTAGCAAAAGCAGGTATCAAACCCACAACCATTGCATTTATACTCAGACACTGTACCACAAAAGCCTTTATAATTAACAAGAAAAAATAGTACTCACTCAGGACTACAATTAGGGGAATCAGCAAATTGATTTCCAAGCTTTATTTCCATTGGATCTTCAGGATATTCAGGCAAGATATGTTTACATTGTAGCAGATCAACCATCTGATGACCCCATAGTTGATCAAAGCCTTGTTTGGTTACACTCAAGTTACTCATTTGTTGAGTCACCCCGTACATATTGTGCGTTGGAAATTGTTTTGAAATATTCTGTTGCACTTGCATTTGCTGTTGAGCATTCAAATTGTTGTAGGGCATTTGAGGATATCTATTCTGCATATTTGTAGCTGGAGGTCCTTCAATTCCACTTTTTGGAGGCTGACTCATTAGACCTGATGTTGGTCCACTTGGCAAACCGGGCCCACTCAAGCTCGATGGTCCAGATGTATAATTTGGCCCTCCCGGTTCCCCATTGGGGCCATTTAATGGCTGGTTGATGTTAGGTTGCATTGGCGGCATTGGTGGCCTCAAATAAGGTTGTGGACCAGATTGTAGAGGACCACTCGGTAAGCCCCTTGGAGGTATATGGGAGGTTGGTGGTCCTAGCATTGAAGGTCCATTAACAGCATTAACTCTCGGTGGGCCCATGGGCCCAGACAAATTAGGTGGCAAACTAGATGGCTGTGAGTTACTAGGTGGCGGTCCTGTTGTTAGTGGACTGTTTCTAGCAACAGACATTGGTGGTCCACTAAATGGAACATTAGGTTGACTTGTCATTGGTCCTGGAGGAACTGATGTTGGAGGTCTAGGGCCATAGGCTGGATTGGGTGGCCTAGGCCCAAAGTTAGCACTTGTAGGAGGTTGATTTACTAAAGGGGGAGGACTAAATGAACTTGACGGTGGGTAATGATGTATAAACCCTTGGGGTCCAGAATTTGGTCCATTCATAATTGGCTGATTATATTGACTAGAAGGAACAACAGGGGGAGCATTATGGTTAACTTGCTGTTGTTGTAGGGGGGGAAAAGATGGCGATGATACATTTGGCATGGAATGAGGATTAGCGGAGCTATATGGAATGTTCTGCATTTGATTTAAAACTGGTTTCATTGGTCTTAATGGTGATGATTGCAGACTTGTTGGTGGTGGTGACATCATCCCAGGATTATTGAAAGCTGGTGAACTATTTGCACTTTGGATATAATTATTTGTTTGACTATTGTATACAGCCATTGGTGTTGGATTTATCATGTTACCACTTTGTTTCAAAGGTCCAGGTAGTTGGCTTGCTGGGATTTGATTATATTGTAAAGTCCCAGGAAGTGAGTTAGGTTGGCCAGGACCATTATTATATTGATTTGGTATGTGAGACATGGCTAGTCAATCTGTAAAAGTAACATTCAACTATTTTACTTACATTTAACTTTTTTACTTACACTTTACAAGAAGTAAACACTACATCAAGGTATACTAAAGAAGTATTTGTATTGTGATAATAAACTTGATATCGAAAAGGATGTTTAATTAATGCTAATTCACTAAGAATGACGGAAGGACAAATGTACTGAATGACTTACCGATGGCGGGACGAAGTCAAAACACAAAAAACTTTGCACACAAATTTGTATAGCTAGACCATTCTCACATATTATCACAAAAGAGTAAAATTACTACGTAAAACAATTTTTTTAAGAAAAATACGACCCCGACTTACGTGGCCGAGCGATTACAAGCGCCCTCTGCTGGTGACAAAGATTGATTTTTGACTTTTGACTGTCAGCTGCGTTTTGTAATTGCAATGGATAAAATTTACGTCAAAATTATTTAATATACGATATAAATATATTTTTAAAGTATGTTATATGGCAGTTCTACTAAAATTGTTATTTTTAACCAAAAAATTGTCATTTTTAAAACCAGCGTGTAAAGCAAAGCAAAGTGAAATTTTGCTGATAAAAGTTTAGACATTATAATGCACGTTTATTAAAGTGGCATCGATGAACTAAATAGGGGATTTATTTAAAAAAATGAAATTTGCAAAAAATGTGTTTTACGGACCATGACGATTAGTGTAGAATAATGATAAGCATATGTAATGAATTGAAATTAAATACTTAGCTTCACGCCAACCGCTACGGTCTCTATATACCTTTTCTACAAGATATACAAAAAAAACTATTATGTGAACTAATACTATCTAAGCGCCTACGAATATAATATACTGAAGTTACACGTAGTACTTAACTGACTAAAACAATTTATTAATAATTTTAACTAGGTAAATATTTAAAAATTATTATTTGCTCATATATTCGTAGACGCTTATCTATCTATATATATAAAAGGACTTGTCCTCACTGACTGAGCTAAGACGCACGCACAGCCGTAACCGCTGATGGTAGAAACGTGAAATTTGGACAGATGTTTACTTTCGGAATCTGGACATCCACTAAGAAGGGATTTTTAAAAATTTAAACCGTAAAGGGGTGAAATACGGGCTGAAAGTTTGTATGGAACACAAATTAAATCGGCACCGATTTTTATAAAATTTGAAATTTAGATTTTTAAAAGTATTTAATTGAACACGTGTTTCGTCCTTTTCTAGAATTCTCCTCCTAAGGGTGCAAATAAGGGGTTGAAAGTTTGTATAGATTTTTTTTTAAATCGGCACCAATTTTTATAAAATTTGAAATTCAGGCTCTTAAAAGTATTTAATTAAACACATGTTCCATGGTTTTCTAGAAGTCTTCCTCTAAGGGTGCAAATAAGGGGTTGAAAGTTTGTATAGAAAAATCTTTAAAACGCCACCGATTTTTATAAAATTTGAAATTTAAACTCTTAAAAATATTTCATTGAACACATGTCTCGTGGTTTATAAGAATTCACCCCTAAATAAGCACGCGAAGCTGCGCGCGTCCGCTAGTAGCTTATAAGACTTGGGAATGTCTGGCAGGGAGTTAAAACCATATTGTCTGGCAATAGACTAAATGAACTTGTCATTTCTAATAATATTAGTCAAGAAAATATTTAAAAATTGACCATAATAATTTAACGAAAGTTTTTTTGCATCTTTACATCTTTTTTTTACCTATAACTGCCAAAGTAACCACCACCCAAGATTCATATTCCTAAAAAAGTCATCGTCGTCTTTGATATCTAAAAAAAAAAAAGAAACAAAGTGATCTTAACAACTTTGAAAATAAAATTGCAGAAAACATAGACTTTGAATGCCTAATAAAAGTTCGCAGATAGAAAGGCTAGAAGTGATTTTTTTTTTTTAAATAGATTATTTCGTTGTAGCCATTCCTTTTTTGAAATGTAGTTAGGGGGCGCCGAAAAAATTTCGCCCAGGGCGCCGGTAGTGCTAAAACCGGCACTGTTGGGACCATTGGTTTAGTCATAGAATCAATTATTTATAAAGTATAATGGTACAATCAACATTTATACATTTAAACTCAGGTAAATCAGTTTTTTAAAAGCCTTAAATACTATGGGAAAATGGGAAAATAAAATAAAATTTCTAAATTCAAACATCTGTATTTCAAATGATAGTTCAAATCAATGATTGTGTCGAAAACAAAATTTTAACAAAGAAATTTGCTGCGATAATTTTAGAATTGATTGGATAAAGCCACCAGAACTATACAAAAATAAAGAAAGACTTTGAAATTATGAATTGTAAATATATAATTTGAGTAACATAACAACCAATGGGTGGCGTAGAAGAGTCTTTTTCCAATCAACGATCCGCAGGGTTATACTCTAGCAAGTCTACACTTAACATTATTATAACATTTCATTCTTCAGCAATATAAAAGTATTCAAACTGATCACAATTTTATGGCAGTTCCATGGAACTCCATGCAACACTTAACCAACGCAGTTCAGGTCAAAAATATATGACATTTCATACAATTCAGTTCACTAGTGCCCTTTACACACAAGACAGTACAAAGCGAATTTAATTCTTATTTTGTAATTATGCGCATACACCCTTACACTCGAACCTCTCAGCGAAAATGTCACATACCATCCCTCAACTTTCATATAAATCTTAAATTGATTCTTTCTTAATTAATGAGATGTGGTTTTCCGTCATCGGTGCAAAAAAATGCAAAAACAATCACATAAACAGACTAGTATCCGAAAACTCTATCGAAAGAAACAAAAAAGTTTGTTTTTTTTACTGCAAAGGATAGGCCACGAACAAAAGGCAATCACACAAATAAGCTCAATTTTAAACAATCGGATTTCATAAATCCAAAAAAAAATTATAATAGTATTTTTACTCTGTTTTGTAGTTTATAATAAAGTATGTAGATCAGCACAACTATCTCAATAATATAATACGATTTTATCGACCGTCGTCGGTCTCGACAGCGCGACCACAGTGGCGGCCGCCTACAACATAAACTCACAAATACTCTACACATCGATAAAAACTATTCAGTCGTTTTTATTTATTCATAAAAAATATATCTTTAAAAGGCTCAAAATAAAACTGTTACAGCTCTAAGTACCGTCTACTGTGCACGGCGTACGTGTATATCACTGGAGTGGCTGCAACCGAAGGCTATCACATGGAGGTAGGTCCAGTTGTACTGCGTACTGCGGCACGGCCGCACAATGTTGTCTCGCAAATCGGCGGGTGTCCAGGGCACCGGCGTACTACACATGCAAAGTGTACACTGCTCCGCTGTCCGTCCGTCTACTGTGATCACTGCCAGGGTGGAGGGAAACCGATGAGTCCAGATCCTGGCGTCATATCAAATAATCCGTTATCTTGATCGATACCGTATCAGAAATGAATATGAAGGAAAGGGGATAAAGGAGAAGGATTTTTTATTTTTTAGAGGCGGATTTAGACAGGATAAGTTAATGTACAGGCAGCGGGGGCGGCTTAACACCGTTCTGCATACGTCTACGCAGTAGTTCTGAGTCGGTGGGCGGTGATAGGCCTAGGGGAGCGTCATCGTCCTCAGGGATGCGGCACGACTTGCTCGTCCTGAGCGCGGCCGGCGGTTGCTCTATGCGGTCCATGTACGAGTAGTTCATTGAGAAGTGCTGCTGTATCACCCGGTTGACCGCCATGGCTGATTCCGCGAAGTTGGATAGGTTGCGAGCTGACATATTGCTGTTGACAAATATATATTACGAGGTTAGGACTTCATTATAATTGCTGTTGCTTTAATTAATATTTATCAGATACAAAGTAAAATGTAATTGATTGTAAATTTTATTGTTAGTTGCACTTTAACTTAACCTATGCAATATGTAATAATATGATAAGCTATTACAATGTTATATGCTGCATTGTTATAGACCTTTTAATATCAGATCAGTATTTCAATACTTGACAGATATTGACTGAATTTCCGATTTTAAAGTTTCGAAGTGTTTACTTAAATACTTTTTGTCAAATATATCCAAAGAAAAATCTTAAATCAAATCCATGCTGCCATCTGCAGCTAACTTGATAGCGGCCACAACTGGTTGACCATACTTTAAATACATCAAGGTAACTTACTAATAAGTGTTTCAAAAATAGAAAGCCCATACCGTTTTATATTATGTGGCGTATGCAACGGTGGGTAGTTGACTTTAGTCGCTTTAGCGTCCGCTCGTCTCAGCCAGGGGTGCTGCAACACTCGTTCAGCGCTAATACGGTGTGATGCTTCACGTACTAGCAGCTGGGCGATTAGTTCCTTGGCTTCGGTGGAAATGTGAGACCATTCCTCTTGTGGGAAGGAGTAGCGGCCTTCCTGTTGATGAATTAAATTGTTGTAACTATATTTAAGTTCACAATTTATATACTTAATTATGACGTTTTGAAGATATTTGTATTTTTAATTTCAATAATTCATATCACAAACAATTATGGAGTTTATGTGAATTTGTAAATATAGATGACTGTCATTGAACAATGATGGAAATTTTCAATTAAGTAACTTTCGATTGTTTTATAAAAAACTGTCTATAATAAATACATACAAATCTTAATATTATATTAAAAAAGCCTCTTTATATTTCTGGGGTCCACTAATATTCCTAATACATAATAATCCTTAGAAATATAATGATATAATGATTTGATGATTATATTAGTCATTCGTAATGATAACTTCATTACGATCCTCTTTATTCAATTGAACCACCATGTTGTAAAACCTATATATAAACGGAGATATTTGACGACACAAACCTGTATAGAAGTAAAAAGTAGATCCTGGCAGGCCCTGCAGTTATCGCCCCGCTCCCAGCCGCAGTCGGCACCGCAGTCGGCGCGGAAGGGCGGATACCCGCACAGCAGGATGTAGGCGATGACGCCGAGCGACCACAGGTCGCAGCGCTTGTCGTAGTGCGTGGCGGCGGAGCCCGCGAACAGCGACACCACCTCGGGCGCCATGAACTCTGCGCTGCCCACCTGTTGGAAATTAAAAAAAAATGTTTAATAATTAACTGTGTTGTTTGAGAAATGTAAGTGAAAATTACTAATGTTTTCTTTTTAAATATTTTTCTTTCAATTTAATTTTTGTTTATATCACCGTCTTCACCTATTAGATGTAGCTAGGCACAAAAAACTAATTTTATTTCACTAAATATAACTATTCCCAGTCAATAAAAACGAATTCGCAACTAAGGCGTTTTCGAAGACTTTTTATCACTTAACATTTATATTTATAAATAAATAAGTAAAAAATTCTATATTTTTTCTAAGAATCTCATCAAATAACAAAACAATATCTCACCGGCGTCATGAGCTGCGGCGTCGCCAACGGGCTGGCGAGGCTGGACGTGAAGCTGATGCCGCTCCCTAGATCGAAGTCACAAATCTTGACGGGGCAGAGACTGTCGCGGTTCACGCACAGAATGTTCTCGGGCTTGAGGTCGCGGTGGGCGACGCCCTTCCCGTGTAGGAAGTGCAGGGCGTTAGCGATCTCGCGCACTATCTCTGCCGCTTGCGGCTCGGAAAAGTAATGGTGCTCCTGTATCCTTGATAGGAGCTGGCCGCCGTTGATCTGTAAGGGTTTTAATGAGGCTGTTTAAAATTGTTACACTAATTAGTATGTCGTGGCGCAGTAGCACAGCGACTGTAAGAGGAGGACTGTGGATTCGATTGCCACTTATTTATTTAATATTATTATTTCCTGGATACGGTAGTAGCAAAACGGGGTGTTTTGTTCCGCCACTCACTAATCTCGAAAATTCAGCAAAAAGTGGAAAGCCGAGTGTCTTAACACCTAACAAATGGTTATTATGCTATATGTGGTAACAAGAGTGAAGCTAAAGTATGTATGTCTTAGCAACACAGCATTAAAATTTTAACACAAAATACGCAGAGATTCTGTGCAGAGGGTTTGCCCTCTGAGTGCTAAGTTCTCGTCATATAACCAGTTCAGTTTATGACATAGATACAAATTATGATATTATATAATTATTATAAAAAAATATATATTTCTATAAACAACATATTTATCACAAGTGACGTGTCGTACTGTACTGTAATAAAATTATCTAAATGTTGTTGTTCTTATAAAGTAATAAATAAAAACATATACAACAATAACACAAATAAAAATAAATATCATGGACGCGCGAATGGTGTACCGTTATTTCACAGCTTACAGTGTTTCTTTAGGTCGGGTCGAAATAGAACATCAAAGCAGTCACAATGCAGAGTCCAAAAATATTTTTAAATAAGCTTCGTTTTAAAATATCTATTTGGTACAGTCTAAATAAAATATTTTTAGACATCTCCCACATTGGGCAGGCAAAAATATTTCAATAATTCAATTCTATATAAATGGAACGATTTATTACTATTTCTATATTCCTTAGTGTTTGACCACCAATTTAAAAGAAAACGTAAATTTAACTCAAATAATATCTCTAATATTATAATCTCTACTAAACGATTAGTTAAAAGTAGAAATCTCTGTATCTAAAAACACTAGGTTCTTTCTTTCTAACATTTCCAAAAATGGGCGAAAATAAAAAAACAAACTTAGTGTCTCTTATTCTAGACACGTCTACACTTGATAGGTAGGTTTATTAGTATTACGTTAGAACAGTACTAATTCTGACCTTGCGAGACGCTTAGCACTGCGCTTAGGTCGGCGCAAACAGGCTTCTCTCGCCTACCTTAACCTGATTCAATGCTTTATTGGTTTAAATATTATCATGTATTTATGGAAAAAAATTGTAAATCAATAAATTTGTTCGGAATATGCAAGATATATTTAAGTTTTGGAAAAAAGTATTCATTGCCATTTCTGTAATTAATTAATTTAATTACTAAACTTAGCATAGTGTATTTTATTTGCAGTTTTTGTTACTAGAACTATTACTAATAAATTAATATTTCCTTTGGCATTCATCACAAAGCAACTACAAATTTGCAAAAAAAAATACGATATACAAAAGTCATGTCTACCGCAGCTGCTTCCCTAATTGCAAAAGGGTAACCCTTATTGTAAAATCCCCCTAAATTTACTATTATAACAACTTCAACGACATGAATTTATAAAACAATAATTACATACTTATTCCGTGAGTCATTGTAAAAATAGTCACAGCTAGTCATCAAACTGTAACTAAATGTAAATGAATAGCCAAAGTCTATAAGGCATTGAAGTACTAATAAGATTTATTTAGTCAAATGTGTAAGCCGCCTCTTAACATATTACATAACAGACTATTTCATATAATGTACTTAACAAAATTACATTAACCATAACAGTATTAATATAATAGATTAATTATTCACGTAATGGAACAGCCTAGAAGAAAATTAAAAAAAGAACAAATAAAACACATGTCATCGTTAAAATATCAGCATGAAAATGAGATATTTGTGAACAATACAATTGTATTTATTTGATTGGAAATTCACTTTACATATGATAATAATATACTTATATCCACGATTGTTTCAAAAGCATTCCTCTGTTTATTGAAATTGTCGAGTCATACTTATCCAAAAGTCATAATGATAAGCATTGTTATTTGTTGTCATTTATTATTTTTGATGCGTCAACCATTGTTTATTTGTTTATGTTATTGCGTTTTTTACGTAAACGATGTAATATTTATTACTTATGCGAGTAAATATAATAAAAAAATAGGTACAAAAAATAAGCAAACAGCGCGGATAAGCTAAGAAAACCATTTCACAAGACAACCCGTCCTCCACTTTTTGAAAGATATCGAATATTAGGTGGCGGAACCTAACACTGTGTTACTAACTACTAGAATTTGCGAAGATAGAAGATAGTCAACATGATTATATAATCATATAATTATGCCGCAGGGGCACAGTGTGACTGTAAACGCGACTGGTTGTGGGTTCGATCCCACTCGAGAAATGGAAATATTTATTTTAATGTATATTATCATTTCACTCAACACGCAATGACTCCAGAATTCGGCGGAAAGTAGGGAACCTCTGCCTATCCTGCTGTGCGCTGCTGCTGATTTATTTATTTATATTATTGTATAATTAAACGAACCTTCTCAAAGACAAGATAGAACTTGTCCGTGTCCTCAAAGAATTCAATGAGCTGGATTATATTCGGGTGTCCCTGGCAGTAGTGGAAGGTCTCCACCTCGCGGAACACCCGGGCGCGGGCGTGCCCCGGCACTTTGTCTATGATCTTCACTGCGAACTCCTGGCCCGTGTAGATGTTGACACACGTCTGCACCGAGGCGTACGCGCCCTCGCCCAGTACCTCTCCTGTTAGCTTGTAAAGGTCTGGAACAATTGTTAACATTGAGTTTAATTATAACATACTTTAGATATTGATTTTATGGTAAAATATAATATGCGTCTAATTTTAACGGATTTGTAAGTGTTCAACAGAATGTGAGGAACGGAGTGTCTTAACACTAGGTTTCCTCTGCCTACCCCCTGCTGTGTGTGGGATATAGCGTGACGCTGTAAGTGTTCAAAGCAGTTCCTAATCATCTCATTTGTAAGAATTGTACAACTTAAAATCTTGACTTGGACAAGATAAAATCTTTCTGAATTTAAGTAGTTTCAAGCCAACAGACATTTGGTACAGAACTCAACGTCGGACTTTTTCTTGTTACCAACTAAAGCAAGGAAATTAAAAGAAATAGTTTATGTAATTAAATAAAATAACCAAAGAACCTACATAATATTATTTATACACGAGTTCTAACAGTATACTTGCGTCACTAATGCCTAAGGGGATTTTATTTGTACAGTTTTAGTTTGCACACTGCTGAAGCCGTTCAAATGCAGACAGACGTGCAGTTGCGGTGCACGTTTTGTAATTTGTATATATATATATATATATATATTCGTATATATACATGTATATACATGCATTTAAATAATGTTGCTTATTTTATATAATTAAATTACCTAAAGATTAGAACCCAGCAAATGTTTAAACTTTGAAGTAAGTAACTTTAAACCTTTTTAAGTGTTAAACCTCACCACATGTCACCAAGGGGGAGGGGGAGTTAAGCAATACTAAAAAAAAACCATCACGTGATTAATGGACGGCCGCTAACTTTATCTTTAAAATAAAATTATAATAAGAACTAAAGAAAATGCAGTAAACTACTTTGTTATAGAAATAATTATTAACTGATACATATTAAAATAGCATAATTGTTAATTGAACCAGTGAGATATAAATAAAACATGAAAATATATATTCAAGTTTTTCATTAACATATGGCCACTTGAGAGAACTTATTATTAGTAGGCGATTTATAAATATAGAATGCTAGAGGAATGTACCACATTAGTGTTATCGCTTATGCACGAACTGCCATTTTATCATAATGGTGATGTTTTGCACATTAATATATTGTACTTCATTGAAAATTTGCTTAAAACATTCCGTATAACAAATGGGGTCAATATTTAATTTCATTGTTACGCCCTGGATCGTTACTTATGTATTTTTTTTTGCTCCACACATTATTCCGCGAAGCAGATTAGACCCGTCTTGTGTCAACTAAATATTTCCATTTTTCCCGTCCAGTAAAATAAAGTACGACGTTGAGATCCGTCTGTCCTCTCTTTGCAACTACACATTGGTTACATTGTGAACCAGGAAGTAAAAACTAATAAATACCAACCTTGAAAACATGACGTGACCACTGAGCTGCCGGAGCGCTTCTTCCTGCGGCGTTTCCTGCGCGCCTCCTCCTTGCGGCGCTGCAGCTCCTCGCTGTCGGGTATGGGCACCGGCGCGGACGCCTCGGGCCCGCGCGGTATCTCTTCCGACTCGCGCTCGCTACCCGACTGACTGCTGCCGCGGCCGACGCCTGCACAACAAAATATGACTATTTAAATAAAAATATGTTTAAAATGCGGAAATAAACTGTCAATTGTTACCTAAGTAGCCTTCAATTCTTTAGTTTTGATAATATTTAACACTAAGAAATTACAGAATCTATATTTTCGATTCGATTTTCGAGATAGTAAAAAGACATTTTTATTTATTTTTTTCAGTGCATCTAATCTTACATCCGAAGTCACATTATAATATTAAAATTTAACGTCACAAAGGACTTATCTGTCATATAATATTGACAAGACATATCCACAGATACTATATCACTGGCAATCGAGTTTAATCCTCGATTTGAGGCCGAAACAATAAATTGAAAATGTTACGAGGTCAACTGCGTAAAGAAGAGCGATTGCGAAATGTCTTTGGTTAATTAATAGAGACGAGATTTATGTTATTAAAGAAGACGTGCTCACCGGTTAAGCTGAATATGTATACCGAGCGCCATTCGACCTTATCTAATCTGGACCAATAAGCTACCGACAAGTAACTAAACTAATACAGCTTTCACATCCCGTCCACACAACCGAATGCCAAGCATAAGGCGTTTTCTGCATGTTTTGTATACACACACTATTGTGCAAGGCTCCAGTATCAAGTTTCTCGAAATTTCGATATGGAGAGCAAATAAACATCCATCAAACAAAATTTCTCTTTGGAGATAAGTTAAACATTCACGACATTGAAAACAATAAGTGACCCGCAGTTATAGCTCTCTCTACGCTTTCTGCCATTGTAACGAAACGTTTTCACCGTTCGTCGGTTGAATATCAAAAATCTATATTCTAACGAGTAGTAACGGCGGCGGTAATCGGCCCTTTGTGTTTTAGGCACACACTCGTCGATAGAACGACTCGGACGGCCGGGAGACAAGAGTGCAGCTGAGTTGGCAAACAAAGCCGGTTCAACGACCTACATGGCCGCGCCCAGCGCTGCGTATGCGCCCACGTTACGCGACCGCTTCCACCGAGGTCTATGAATCCTACCACGATAAGACGACGACGGCTTATATTTTATTATGTGCATTTTCTATAAGTTCCACGTTAATACGAAAAAATCCGGAAGCGAATATAAACGTTACGAATCGTAAAATAAGGTTATTGTTGACTTATCTAAAAAATGTAGCTTTTCAATATGTAATATGTATCGCTTTGTTTTATGTAGCAGTGACCTAAGACTTGGTGACGAGTTCCGTAAAATAATTATTCAGATTAACTTCCTTATTGTTACTGATTAAAGACGAGCGTCTGTCTACATTGGAAACTAATATTAATGTGCCCCGCATAACAACACATATACTTTGTTCAAATTATTTAGTATTTTTAAACTATTTGTTTGTATAAAATATATGTTTTTACGCTTTGTTCTTTAACTAAATATACTTATAAAAAAATATTAACTATAGATAACCAGACCTAATATTATATTGACGTTATTAATTACGCACTGTGACCTCGGACCAGAAAGCAGCACGATACGTCTAATACCTACAAAATGGGATTAATGGAATAAGCCTTTAAGGCCAAGGGGATATGACATGTTTTTCTTTCACGGTAATAAAGCTTTAGCAACACAATTGTTCACAGAGCACAGGACGCATAACGAATGCGCAATAAAATGGCGATTGTTACAATCTGTAGGCACACCCACTTTGACAATCGCATGCTTTTACATAGACACTTCCTGTTTGTGTGATCATATACAAGGCATAACATGGTGGACATGTTTATAAACATTGAGTAAAGCCATAAAATCATATTTATTTGGATATAGCTTATTAATAAATGATTCACCAAATGCTCGTCATCGAGACGTGATACGGAAACCTGAATTTTAAAACCCGCCTACGTCCAGTCTGATGTAACTGAACACTCATTTATAGTAATTTTTTGCTTCTCGCTGTATCCTGCATATAGCAGTGGAAAATTAGTGTTAAAGCACTCCGTTTCCCACGCATCGCCCAATTTTGATGTTAATGTTACCAGTGCGAGGAAATAAATATAACTCGTTTCCCCGAATCAGGTTCGAACTAGCAACCGAAAAACAGACTCTGTTTACCTGCGCGCCACGACGGCCATTTTGTATTTAATATTCTCAACTTATATATTTTTATCGCATTAAAGAATAATTCTGTAGTTATTTTTATTACAAGTGCCTCATATAAACTAAAAGGTATTCATTCATTGAATGAATTTAATTCTCAAGTAGCAATCCTTGTTCATTTCGTTTATTGAAACAATTTATATCAATGGACTCCTCACGTGATACAACTTAGAAGCAATACACGATGTGAATTATTAACTACACTTAAAATGTATGATTTCATATTTTGACGATTGATTTTATAAGGTAATAAAAACAAGTGTCAATTCGTAAGTATGTATGTGTATTCCGTACATCGCAAGGTAGGCAGAGGGAACCTAGTGTCAGGACACTCCGCTATAAAGATATCCACACTTTCTGCCGAATTCTGGAAGTCAACTCAGCGTCGCGTTTTGCATCGTCAACAGGGCGAAGAAATGAAAGTATTGAATATTTCATTTCCTCGTGTGGGAATCGAACTCACAACCTGTCGCATTTACAGTGGCACCACACGTTTGTGCTACGCCACGACAGGCAGGCCTTTTGATACCTAAAAATGTAAAATTTCCACAACACGTCCTACCGCTACCACTCAGTAAAATTCCCACTTTCTAATTTACCTGACGGTATTAATCTTGGTCATGATCTATCATTTGAATAAAGAACTCAATATTTTTATACCCTCGAGCTAGCAGCATGCAAACTAAACCACTTTCTAATTGCATGGGCCCTTCCAATAAATATAATTATTATTTATAGTTGAAATAACATCATATAATTGAAATTGATCTTATAGTAATTGCTGTTAGTAATAAAGAAATCAATTATCAGTAATAAGCAAAATTATAGTTCTTAAAATGGAAAGAGTGTATAGATAATATAATTAATTCCACTCACGACATTTCCTACATTTATATATGGCACGACACACAAATTTCTCATCCATTACTTATTCTTTTAGCAAGTATTATAAGAAATGTAAACGTATTTTGTAAGAAAAGACCATGTGATAAAGATCGTTACAGCTGTTTAAATAAAAATAAAAATTTGGTTTTTACGAATTTTAATTATATTCGAACGTATTTGGAAAGCCATTGGTAAGCCTACTGATCCTTGACACTGTTGTCCTTTTTTTGTTATTTTAATGTTATTCTTTGTTGATTTGAGTCGAGTTGGTTGAAGCGTGGCGGCGTTAGGTTCCGGCACGCAACACGAAATGTCTCAAATCCGACCGGATTGTAAAGAACTACTCTATTATTCAGGATAAGCGAGAATCCTGTTACTTTGCTGTTTTTTATTTGCAGAATTGCGGTATTCAAAATGTACTTTTTCTACATAAGAATTAACTCGCAACCATCATCCTAAGTCGAACATGTCCGAACTGAACCACAACGACGAACCACTTTAAATAATGATCGTTCTAAAAGATCAAAGTCGACTTGGTAGATCAAGCTAAATGCATAGCAGCGTTGAATAAATTGCCAACTGGGCCTGGCAGTCACTAAACTAAACCAGATAGTTATCCGAGTGAAATCTTGATGAGGGCAATGCTATTTCTGATTTACAAAAACTGCTTTCACCGGTCAGATTTAGCCCCTTAACTAACGACGCTTATATAAACGGCCTACTCCATGGAAAAGTTGAGGTGACATAAGTTCACGGTGTGAATACAGTTTTATACAACACGTGCAAATATCGACGTGTTCTACAATAAATTATTAAATAAACTTACTAATAAATAAATTCACCATATCTCATATTATATTAATAATAGATTTGTATTTTCATTTTTTATAACTACTGTTGTAGTTTTAGGCATTGTATTTTTTTTTGTAAGAAATAATTATAGCATTTATGTTACATTTAATTGTATGTAAAACATTTAGTTATATGTATATTCTGGAAAATACAATGAATCAAGAAATCTGCAATTCATTGTCGGTCAAGGTCTTGGTTAGTATAAATTAAATAGTTACTATGTGTAACAAAGAGTGTTCATTTCATTATCTTATTAGAAAAAACATTACATTGTGTACGACGCCATACATTCCACATAGGCAGTCAAGGGAGAACAGCTATCTGATATTACGCTAGATTTGCTATAGAATCAGTCACGGCCAAGGTCAATCTTGATTGCTGTGCAGTTTATACACGTGAGTCAATTTTAATCAAGCCTGAAGTTTATGGTTAATTAACATTTATTGTTGCTTAAAGTGAAGAACTGAGCAATGAAACACTGGTTTATCTATATAGGCACCGCTTACATCTTAATAAGACATGAGAGCGACGCGGTAAGATCACAAAAATAACCTTTCCAATGTAAATAATTAAATATTTAATTGTTAGGCATATACCTAGATATATGTAGTAAAAAATGTTGCATGAAAAATGTAGAAAAAGGTTAAAAGTTAATATGCAAATAAAAATGTCAACTTTACGGAAACATTTCAAGAGACTAAAATTAAAACATTTAATGGATAATGAGAAACGCTATAAAACCTGTTTTTATGTTAATTATTATGCATAATTATGTACTTATACCTACATATTTAACTTGTATAGCATGTGTTGTCGAAATCTAAAAATATCAGTGACAGGTTATTTCATTTTAGTGCATATAGGTACCATGGGTATGTACCTAGGCTGTATAATATACAGTCGTTGCGCAGTTTCATGTTAGGTGACCTTGGCAATGAACGCTGTGGGGCGTCGCGCTTCAGCGGCCATGTTGGAATAAAAGCGTGAATAACGAAGAAATTGCATTAAATCGTTAAAGCATTTTTGAAAAAAAGGAAACTTTACACGCCGATCGAGCAATTTACTCGTGGGAATCATAGAAATAGTTTTTATAATTATGGTGTTCAATTGGTTAATAATAGAATAAAAACTAAAAATATACATACCTAGTCTACATGTTTATTTTTAACTTGTATAGAATAATAAATAGATATAAAGTATTGTCTATTTATCATTTATTATAACACGTCAGACTGTAAATTGATAATGGTTACGAAATATTAAAAGTTTTAAATTTCACGAAATTGTAGACTCAAATATGTATATAATTACAAGTAAACGTCCTCTCAGTAGGTCATTCGAATGTACAAATTTTCAATAAGCATTTTTATTCTACTTTCATAAAGCAAAATATTTGTAAGATTTTGGTTTTAAATTCCATACATCTTGAAGAGAATCTCCGCGTAGGTATTTATTAAGTATTCATAACATTATTGTGCAGTCACTAGTGCAGGATTTTTAGTGACATCAATCTATGCATTGGTTTTTATTTACCTCATAAATCTACATAGTATTAAGAATAAAAGCCTAGTTACATGTCTTTCTTTCTTGTCTCTATTTCCTGCTACCTAGCAAAGCCCATCGCGACATATTTAATCATAGTTATTAACTTATTAGGCACTAGCAAATTATTTTTTGAAGGCTACAATATCGAATCAAATATCTAATAAATACGTACAGTATTAACTTCTATTATTTATTTTCAATCGTTCATTATCACGTGCAACGTGAGTAAAGTCCGAAATCCTTTTTATTAAACGAAATATCTAATAAAATATATTGGATAATTCATATCTAATAATTTCTTAGTTCAATGACATTTTGATATAAACAATGATATTGGTAAAACAAAAGAAAAATAATTGAAGTATTACCGTCACGTCAATCGTCTACAAACTAACATCGAGGGTATTGTTAAGCTTGGTCAGTTCTGATGCAAATACTGTGCAATTGTTAACAATTAAATAGTGGATCATTAGTCATTTATAACAATGCTATGAAACTTTCATATTATAATATGTAATTTTAGTTTTATTTTCTTTTATAAATAGAAAAATTACTGCTCTATGTTATTTTTTCCTTTTTTTTTACATAAATCTTTAAAATGTCTTATCAATATGATAATACAATATTATAAAATGTTAATAGCACGTGATTCAGATAACGTTCTAAAGATTATTATTTAAAATTATTATACTTGATTGTCAGTATTAATTTACGTAACTACCGAACGAATCCTATAAGAACTGGAAATAAACAAATAAGGAGGAATAAAATAAATATTTATAAATTGACAATTTTCGTCATTTTTAGAATATATGGTGATTATATTTGTATATATAATCATCATATATATGTTACATATGAATATTTATTATTTATACAAGACTTCATGTTATCATGATGCAACAAGGTCTGATAGACACTTTGTAACTGGGGCATTCTCAATAATCGTCAACCTCTTAAAGGTCGTCCTATTATAAAAATTACTGATAAATAAAAAAAATGTATACTACCTTCAATATTATAATGGATAATAGTAATTTGTCAGCAATTCTAACTTTTGTGTATATGTATTAAAAAGTATCTACATTTAGACTGTATGATTATCATATTTACTTGCAACCGTGAAAAAAATATTAAATAGCTTAGTTACTCTTGCATAACAAAAAACATTAGCACAAACCGTTACATTATTTACGCAGTCAAATAAGCCGGTATGTAGAGATATATGTGGATGATGTCATCATTATTTTAAATGTCAGGAGAAAATGCACTTACCGCTGTCTACACTCTCTTCTGATATCTTCTTCACCATTCTGATCGTTGCCTGATGTGTTCTTATAACGATAACAAAATACGAGTAGGTGTTACTACTCTCAAAAAGCCGCTTTCAAACTTGTGCGGCCGCCTTCTCGACGTGAAATCGGAACGGCGCTTAAGAAAATATAAAAACAAACGCCGAAAAAACTAAAGAAATAATAAGCACCACCGTCGAGAAGGATTTACGAAAAGTGCCGGAAGGTAATAAACAAACACTGCTAGAAGGCGGAATGAAAAAAACTACTTGGTGTTGTTAGCGATCCATCCTACACACGCCCGCCCGTTCGATGTTCTAAAATCCAACTGAAGAATCGCCGGTTGAACTCAGCACGGCGCACATCGTACGAGCCCCCCTCCCCGTGCGCTCCACCTTCCGCTCCCCCGCGCCGCCCCTCGCCCCGCGCTCTAGTGCGTCGTTGAGGCCTCAGGTCTGCGCATGCGCGCTCGCTCACACCGCTGACGTGTTTACAATTTTTTCGTTTATTTTTTCTTATCCATCGATGTAGCACGGCATTCGTGGCTTTATGGTACGCATATAGAAGCCAGATGTTCTCCGGTAACCTCAAAAAGTAAAAGAAAGAAATAATCAAGCTTACTACACCAATTCTACAATTCCCTTTGAAACACGTGAATGTGTTTTCAAAGATTGTTTACAATTTGCGAGTCATTGCATCATCTTAGATACGCCCGTAGCACGTAATCGCGGAGCTTCAAAAATTAAGCGTTTTAAATTTTCATCTGCCTCTGCCAACACCATGAAAACAAATTGCCTTAGAGTAGGTTAACTATTTATATTTGTTTATAATTAACGATCGATATCTTTCTACCGTAACAATAATTTAACTAATTCGGTTCATTAATGCAATCATAGCGAGAATATTAAGCACATGATTTATTATGTTTTATAGTAGTAGTAGTAGTAATTAATGCAATATACAAAAAAATACCTACAAAAAATTGTTACCAAATGAAAAAAAAAAATCTATAGTAATTTCCATTTTACAAATATAATATGCCGTTTAGCAAAAAAAGTCCTATTGTTTATGGAATTATGCAACGAGTCCTTTGTCTTGCCAACCCTTCGGGTGACCTTCACAGGGCGTTTGTTGACAAACATTGTGCGGCGTAGAGCACGTGCACGTGGTAACCAGTTCGACCGGCAACCGGCGTCGCCATGTTTGTTGTGCCCATATCTCTGTCTCGCTCTAGCGTCATCTGTTCCCCGAACTCCTCACTCAAACGTACCTCTCGCTCTTTGGCCTACGTGACCGACAATAACATAACATCTGATTATATTATATTATTGTAAGTATAGCTTTTTTGGTACTGTTTTTGCTGGTTATCGTAAAAGTGCTTATATTGAAGCAAACATTTCCTTTATCAGACGATTGATAGTGTAATTAATTGCTTATTTAGCTTATTTTTCATTACTAAATGCACAATTTTTATTACCAATCTTGCGTAGCCATTTTTATTGTTTGCTTTATTGCTTAATTTGCTTAGAACATAATATTTGTTTTTTACAGCATTAGATCATCATCTCATAGAAAATAAGCAAGTACAAGCCATGGTCAGGAGATGTTTTGATATAAGATCGATTTTATCACTATATTAATCAGAAGTACGCAGTAGCAAGCTGAACGTGATGCCAAAACAAAGTGTTCGTAAACAAACCTGTCTCATCTTCGAGATAACGATAATAAGAATTAAGATTGAACGACATCTTAAGCTGTGTAATTTGTGAAAATTATATTATTTTTCTTATCATGTAATTTAGTTGCTAGTCTGATAATTATTCTGATGATTACAGTAAAATAGGTCTAGATGATAAGGAGTATTAATAAAAGCTTTTGTTTTATTTTTGCTGCTAAGTATTATCAACACATTATCCACTAGAATTAGGCGATTAGCAACTGTTTAAAAACAAAGACACGTATGTGAACGATATTCTTGTAGGCTTCTCAAATATACTTCGAATAAGAATAAGTTCGGGAATACAGAAGCTACCTTTTCGGTCGAGCAAAAAATCAATAGTAGGTCCGTGTATAGCAACAAAAAGTTAAATTCCAAGAAAGGCAGAACACGATTCAGAGAATTACGTATTTGCCATTTGAGGGGCTTAACGATTAGGGAATCCTTATGATATACAATGACAAATCATCCATTTTAAATATATGTACAAATATATATTTAAAACATGTTTGGAAGGTGATTAATTGTAAGTTTTTCAGTCAGATTAAAAAAAAATACCAGATTATATTTTATTTTTTATGCAGAATAGACCTAGAATAGTAGAGTCAAACTCTGTTCTCCACTTTCCGCCTGAAGCGGAGACACTAGAGTGAGGATCGAACCCACACACATTACGGTTACACTCAGACTGACGTTTTAGTAATATTCAATATGCAATAAAACTAAATGACTAGGTACCTAAGAAAAGGTATAATAATAATTAAACATAAAATACGTGTGTACGCCTATCTATGATATAACATCACAGCCAAGAATAATATGAATTCAATTGAATGTAGTTTGACCAGCCTTTTAAACACCGTCAACAAGCTTTATATCTCAAAACCGGTTATACCAAGTGAGAATGGTTTAAGCATTTAAATATATTATTACGACTTCTTTTATATAAAAAGGTGATTTTTAGTTGCTATTTTCATGACTTTAACTTGAAAGATATCTACAGTTTAAATAATTTAATTAATTTTAATATTGATTAGATAGTCCTAACAAGATCGTTAGGACCAAAGCTTAAAGGTAAAAAAAACCTAAAAAATCAAAATCAAATCAGCTTCTCGCTGTATCCCGCACACAGCAGTGTAGGCAGAGGATACCTAGAGTTAAGACACTCCGTTTCCCATTTGTAAAAAAAAAAAACATTTGAATTAAATTTTAGAAAAAATGCAGATTGCTGTGTAGTTTATTTAATAAAAACATTAAATATTCTCTAATGTGAAGAATAAAGGAAATTTTAAATATAAACTGAATACAAATCGAACTCACAACCCTTTCTAACTTCGCCATTAAACATTTTCAAAAATATTTTGAATTCATGTAACAGTCACACATTAAATATGGCAATAAAGAACGGGCTTTGTTACTTGCGCGTTCCCTTTGTCCGACATCCTCACAAAAGCCTTTAGCTCTTACACTGGTCCCTTATTACGCAGCTTTGTGAGGACAAAAGTAATATTAATTTTGGGTAGAATTCAATTGTTTGAATCGAACATTCACATGTAATATAAGAAAATGAAAACTTTGATTTACATTATTGACATGTAATATAAGAAAAAGAAAACTTTTATTTAATGTCATATAAAAAAAAGTAATTTTTGGTAGGTATTCAGTAAAAATCAAATACATATTAACGAAAATCAACGTTTATTAAGAAATTCTTAACATTTTCCAACATACGATTTATACACATATAAATTACGTACATATAATTGTACTGTACTACAATTAAAAAAATATATAAGTATATTGTATAATAACCGAGCGTTGTATTTTTAAAATGCAATATTTACTTTTCGTTTATCAACAGCTCATATTACTTACCGGACGCTATAAAGGATGCGATACACCGTACAATTATAGCAATAATTAATTGGTAGAGACACGATTTAAAAATTAACATTAATTTTGTTTCTTCCATATCCATATTGCTAAGTGAACTTAACCCTCATCCAAATTGGGCTTAACTTAATACAAAATATGATTTTTTGTTCATATCCTGGTTGTTATAATATTGAAGACATTTATGTAGCATTAAAAATTAACATCAGCTTTTAAGTAAAGTTCAAGTGAAAATAAACATCTGTGGTGTGTTTTAATTTAAATTATGATGTGTTATTTATTTTGGTGTGAAAAAATGTTAACGCCATCTCCAAATCGCCGGTCAATGAACTGTATCTGTAATGATTACAGATTGTTTTTCAAGATGCTGAATTTTATCATATTAAAAGAAATAATATTATTCTTTTATATCTATACCTACATATATACGAATATAAAAGTATAAAATTGTCTAATTTGCAAGGAGAAAATCAAATATATGTTAAAAAAATCAAGTGCACATCACCTATTAGAACTAGGGTAAAGAAATTATACTTAAAGTTATATAAACAATCCTCCGAATAAGTTTCAAATGGGTAGAAAAAGTGTTTTTGCTGTGAAATTATGAAAGACATTTAGATATCCAGTACGGTATCGATACGGTTCGTAAATATATATACAATATACATGTAAGAAAGGTTATGCCAGCATAAATTAATAGCTCCAGTACACAATTACGCAATCACATAATCGATTGACTCTCACTCTTCACATACATAGCTACTAATGTATTCATAGAGGAATTATTCGCCACCCCTTTTAGGCGTTTAATACAATATGGACCGTAGAACGTTTAACGTAGACTCTTTTTGGGGTAACATTTTGAAGCTTTTATTGTTGTGTTATGTAGAGTAGGATTGGGATTGCTCGAGGGGATTCCCGTGGATCAATTTTATCCTAGTCCTTTGTGCTTAACGTCACGTAGACCGTGCACCTGACTGATATAAAAACCTTGGCGTTTTTGCCCTTTTATATTTCTCCACGTTTTAAGCAGATTTTGAGGCGTCCTCATAAATATAAATGCTGTGAAAATAACGTTTGTAAAGATTATTAGTTTCTTTGTCCTATAGATATATGATACGATAAACATGTCACTTTTGTATTTGTTTACTTACGCGTTTAAAACATTTTCTTCTTCTGTTTGTGGGAATTGTATATTTATAAATGAAAACGGCATCTCAAGTTCGATCTCAGAGTTGAGAGTGGGTTTAAGTAAATACAATACCTTAAAGTAAGATTAGGTAATTTTATATATTTCTCCAATAAGTATATTTTTTACATTTCAAGTCTAAATTGTTTATTTTGCGTATTACTTACATGCCTCGATTACCGTAAAGTAGGAATTCTAGAATTTCATGCACTCATGTTTTAATTGTTCAATTTTGAACTTTTCATTTCATTAATATTTGTATTCATTGTAAAATCTTTTAATTCTTAAACGTCCAATATTTTTATTTTTAAATGCATGGAAACACATCCGTAATATCCAATTACTGGTTGCCGCAGAGCAATTATACTTATGATTTGTTGCAATTATACGTTGCGGTTTCACTGTTTCACAGCGTTCATGCAAATATAAAAATACTTAATATAAATATTAGGCAGATTAAGTAGTAGCCTTTTATAATCAGAAAGTCCAGAAAGGAGTGACACATTACTCCTTTCGGGGTTTTCTGTTTAAAAGCAAACATTTTTTACGAGCTTCACACTTTTTCCCTTATATCTACCTACTAGGCTACTTTGCATGTAAAGGAAATCTAATTTTACTGCATTCATATTCCACCATATGAGGCAGAATTCTATTCAGAATTCAATGTAGATTCTTTTGGGAATCAAACCCATAACGTTCGTACTTACAGACAAACGCCGTCACTGCGCCATGACGGCCTCTATGTGGCACGAAAGATTTCAAGAGCTTAATAAAGCTTGATGAATTTAAAAAACTAAATTAAAATAACAGACAGTATAATTTTAAATAGATTAGATACAAAATTGTGATACATATACGAGTAGATTAAATACTTAATAATAACGGACATTACGTTATATCATTATCATTTGAAACATATAAATGCAAATCGTGTAAGAATATTAACTTTATTGTGTGTAAATGTGATTGCTGCAATACGCTAAGAATATTCAGTTAATTGTTCTATAATTCCAGTATATTATATTAAACTTCATTACATAGTATACATACATATATGTATAATTATTAGCGGAGGCACGAATCGAATAAATAAATATTTATGTTATAAAAGGTTTTCTTTTATTATTTGTTTCATTTTATTGTTATTTTTACTACACTTACGTACGATAATTATTAAAAAGAACTATGCAATATATTAATATTTTTTCTTTATATTTACTGTATGTATATTTCCATTAAAATTTGAACACAATATGACAACATTTCTTTATCTTCTACATCTACACGATTATTATAAAGATTTTTTTTATATTCTCCTGCTCATAGCAGGGCAGGCAGAGGGAATCTCGGAACCTTGTGTTAAGAAGTTGTTCATCAAAACTACCGTTCCCTATTTTCCGTCGAAGTTTTGAGGCATTGTATGTTAAATGGCGGAAGTCAACACCGCGCGTTGTTTCGTTACCAGAGCAAGGAAATGAAAACATCAAATATTTCATTCTCCTGAAGAAGAATTGAACCCACAACCCTTGTGATTACAGTCGCACGTTTATGCCCCTGCGCCACGACGGCCTCTGTGAAAATGAAATATTGATAGTAAAATTACGCTATTAAAAAGAAATATTGACTAATTCAATCGTAATATTTCTTGAAATATGAGGAGGATGTTTATTTTCCAGGGAAAGCGCTGTTCAAGAAGCGATTTATAAGAATCAACTGTAAAGAGAGTGAGAAAAAAAGTGAAGATTGTATACAATTCATTACTGATTTATGAATTGCTTCGGACTTTTAAATCGAAGTTAATCAAAGAAAATAATTATGCTTATTTATTTCTTGTTTGCAAAATAAGTAATGAGGTAAAAAGTTTAATGAAAATTACAAAAAGAAGTACTTAATTTGATATCAAATTAGATGACAAACATGAAACGTAAGTACAACTGCAAGCGGAAAGTTAGCCCGCACATAGCGGGATAGGCAGAGGCAGGATAGTTGTAGGCTCGTCGCTCCCCGTTTGGAAATCGAACCCACACCCATCGCGTTTACATGCACACGTTTGTACCCCTTCGCCAAGACGACCTCAACATCATGAAATATAAAACATTTTGTCACGTAAAACCATGAGTTATTAACAATTTAGTTAACAAAGACTTCAGAATATTATGATAGCAAATTCATTACAACGAGTAAGCCTACGTTGACCCAGAAAGCTTCCAAATATTTATGTTAATGAACCGAAGGTTTAGCGTGGGCAGAAAGGCATGTGGACCACAATTGTTGTCTATACAAATCATATCGATATTATATACAAGACATTTTCAATAGATTACTGCATCACGTTTAGTGTTGGTATTGCAAGTGTCTTGTTCTAGCTTCGCTTTATAACAATTATTTCATAGTTATTTGGATTGTTGGTGCCGAAAGGATTTAGAACTTATACAGAACATATTATATAATAAGATAAATTATCAATCAATCAGCATCACGCTTTATCCCGCACATAGCAGGGTAGGCAGAGGGAATTTAGTGTTGAGACATTTCGTTCTTCACTTTCTGCCGAATTCTGGAGGCATTGTGTGTTGAGTGGCAGAACTCAACGCCGCGCTTTGCCTCGATAAATAAGTAAGTTTTTTTTATGTTTTACTTACTATTACTATTCACAATATATAGTGTTTCTACAGACCTGTAGTTTTTACTGCACTAAGCCGGAAACATTGTAAAACGATGTAAGAAACCGTACTTTTTGTGGTCTAAGGTAATGAAAGGGCTGAGTGATCTGTAAGGTTACAAGTTAATAATAATAATATTTACTGACGACATTAAGCAAATTTACTTTTAAATTTTGAATTCATTTTCAAGTATAATATATAATATGGGCACATATAGGTACATATAAACATTTAGCCAATAGAAACTGATGATATATCTTCTATTTAGTTAAAAAGAACTGTTTTATGACAGAACTTAAAGCTACGCATATAATCAGACCAACATACACTTTAAATATAAATATTTCTTGAATATAATTACATCCATACTTGAATATTTGGAAAATTCCTAATTACACTATAAGAACACGTTCAGTTTTAACTTAAAAATCATTGTGTAAAGTAATTTAACTGGGTATACAAACTATGCGACAATAGAAAATACAAGTAAAGCAAAAAATCTAATATTGTATATATTACATGTACAAGTCAAGTTTATAAATAACATAGATATATAATTTAAAAAAAATAATTTATTAACGTTTCAAATTACATAAGAACGCATTTAAATACCAACCATATATTTTATATACAGTTACTTTGACCGAATGAAAATTATAATAAAGTTTTCTTTACCCGCAGTTTGCTGTGCGGTCACCCGAGCCAAGGTTACGAAAATATACAAATATTAGCAATGCTGATCGGGAGTTTTTGTGTGATGTTTTAAACATGGCTCGAGTGAGGCCCCAGTGTGCCGTCAACCTCACCAATCTAAATATATTATATTGCATACAAGAATTTGATTGGAAGGAAAATGGATAGCAGAGTAATGAATCTACATTCTCTCCGCCATTCTCTGAATTATATAAAATTCCCTTGAAATCCGTAAGCTTTGAAGAGGGTTTCGTCTAAAAAATTCGTCACACAATAGGGTAGGCAGGGAGAATTTAGTGTTAATGTCTTAACGGAGTGTCCTCCGTTCCCCATTTTTCACCGAATGCTGAAGGCATTACGTGTTGAGTGGGAGAATTCATCGCCGCGCTTTGACTCGACAAGAGCGAAGAAAATGGAAATATCATGTATTTCATTTCCTCGAGTGAGATTAATTAAGTAAAAATTATCCTCTCAATTTCATTATTATCTATATAATTTTTCATAATATTAAACAATATGTCGTATATATCTAAACTAAACATAACTACATATTTACAATTAAAATTTAATTACATTATACTACAGCGAAAAATACCTTCAAGTACACATACTGCAAAAACCAATAATAATTAATAATTAATTCTACAAATCTATAATTACCTTGTTTATGCTTTATTATAAATCGAGTGTGCGATAATAGAATATTATGGTTGATGCATATTTTATTTAATCAGTCGTAAATTGGGTCACGCTGGTTGTGGTTAACCAGCCTACCTACCTACAGCTGGATATAAACAATAAACTGCGTATTTAATTGTTATTGGGTTGCTTTTAATATTTACTTGATAGCGATTACTGATAAGACGGATATTTAAGGCGCTTACACATTGTTAGATGTTATTAATTTTAAGTAGGTATATTCTACTCTAGAGCTTTTGCACCTCGATGTTTGAATAAAATGCTATCTTATTATTTAGTTTTGAACGAATGGTATAGGTACGTAGATTTAAAATTTACCGAAGTTATTACTTTTAATAAATGTTATTTGTTTTTTTTTGTGGAGACAAAGTGTTCAAATATGGAAGCCAACACTGGACTTCCTTTAAATGGATTTGAACTCATAACCATCGGTACAATCTAGTAACGACACGTCCATGTATACGTTATTACAATATCGCCTATTGTTAGGCGAACAAATAAAGAAATGATGTCAAAGCATATTTGATAATAAATATTAAATAATATATTCCTTATTTTACTTTCAACACAAAGTATGATTTGTTGCCAATAAATAAGTCTGCTCTACATATTCCTTTGACACAAATTATCCAAGTCGTATTCGTATATTATTTTAGTTTTATTTATTTTATTTTATTGCAGTTTTTGGCTAGATGCTCTCTCATAATGACGTTAAAAGTTATAATATAACACACAGTTTAATTTCTAGAAGGTACAGAATAAATGTATTATAGACAATTTTTTTCGCAAATTGACTTTATTTGTCAATTTTTGCGTTTTCTGCCATTTCACGTATCACTAGCCTTTACTAATTGCCTGTGGCGTTGTGCTGATGCGCGGTATTTAGTAAATACATATTTTTAGGTGCATACTACATAGCATATTATAGAAAAATAATAAAAAACAATAACGACTCCATATAATATAATAACACAAGTGTGCAAAAACCTTATATCTACAGATACCGATAACAGATTATTAAACGCTTAGATCAGGTTACCCTGAAGTCATGTTCCCGTTAACCTTCATGAATTATAGAGATTTGTAAACAACCGCTTATAGAATCAAAAATTTATATTATTTTTGATTTTATTATAGATATTTTTCACCTGCAAATCTTCCACGAGGCCTACGGTCAAGGTCAAGATGATCCGAAATTTAGATGGCCAAAGCAATTCTCTTGTAGTGAAATTTAAATATAATACCGGGTTCAACGACACTCCTTATCGATACGACGACCACGAGTAAAGCAGGCTCGCGTTGTATATTTTTAAAGTTTTTTCTGAAATTTATTTGCATATCTCTATTGTTTTTCAAAGTTGGAAAACACATGTCGAGGTCTTATTTTGCTTGTAATCGTATGATCTTAATGAATTCAATGATTTTTAAATGTGTTTCTTTTGTCGTGTACAGACTCGTGACAAACAAATCATAAATATCCTATAAAGTTTATGTAGGAAAAGAGTGTACAGAAATATACTTTTAAGTACCAGTCTAACTATTAAAAATGAACTTGTCAATTAAATATAAAATCCGTATTGCATATAATCTACCCTGCTTCCTACGCGGGATAAAGGGTGAAGCTTAAAAAGAATATGGAACACTTATTAATATTACTATGTTGTCAAATACATTTTTCTCTAGGTCGCTTTGAGATAACAAGCTAATTATAAATATTAAATATCCAGATAGAGTGTTTATGCTTCGTTTTTGCACCATAACGTATTTATTTCGCCATATAATCAAAACTTATATCCCTATTTTACGTTGACCTAGAATTATGAACAAATAAACAAAAAACAAAATTGTCCGAAAATTAGATATATATAGGCAGATATATCGCAGAAAAAAATATTATGTTTCGTTTAATGTTATCTAAAAAAATATAAATTTTTAATTATCAACTTATATTCGTATTTTATTCCTTACAGAATTTGTTTATGGGTTGAGTTTGTCTATTTTTATGAGAACTTGTTTTTCCGTAATACCATGTTTGTAGGGCGCAAACGTGGACATTGTTAGGGAACCCTCAGAGTCCATAGAACCTAGCGACAGCACACTATTGTCATGGTTACATATAAAAAATATTTTCTCTTTAAGCAAACAGTAAGATTCAATTTTTTATGAACGAAGTTCGTCAAGTATATAACATGTGTATTATAATATGTTTAATATAATAGCCATTTTCCATGTAAAATAAATTAGGTTACTTACATTTCTAGATTATTCTAAGTTTCTGATATCTATATCTTTTGTTAATAGGAATAATAATTAAAATTGAGGATAAGTCGAATAAAAAATTCTGAGCGAGTCGTTTCCATCGTATATTGCATGATGTCATCTCTGTTATATAAGCAAATATATGAACACAGGCTTGTTCTTTAAGATTTAACAACTTTACAATATATTGACAAAAATATAACATATTTTGACCTCTCTCTTGTAGATTATACGATCTAGTTTCCTATCAACATAATCGACAATACGTTGAAGTTGTTAACTGTATAACAAAAGTGGATTAATATGTTTAGCGAAATTAATATTACAGTAGAAATGGGCTTTATGATATATGAAATAAGAGTCAAAATTTTGTTGATATTATTTTATATACAATTTATCATTTACATAAGAATCAAGACAGAGGAACGTTGTTTACCATTTTGGAGTAGTAATAAAAAAATGATTAATCTATATAAGTATGTACTATTAAGATAGAGATAATAGCAATCTATTCATATAATAGGTATAACAAAACATTACATTTTGATACTAAAATATAATTTAGGGTAATGTTAATATACTCGTACATAAGAAATTTGGATTTATTTGGATGTTTGTCTGGTTGTACACGCTCATCTTTCGAACTGGACGAGTTTAGATGATTTTTTTTGTTGTGTATTGATATAGGCATTACATATTGACATACCAAAATTAAAAATCTGCTGTAAATTTCAATGAGAATGGGTATATCTTTCCAATATATATTTGAGAATTTAAAATCGACATGGTTCTACTGCAGTGGTGCTTATAAGTAGCACCTAATAAATAAAACTTATATAATAATACCTTAATAACGAAATCATTGTTTCAAATCATTATAAAAAAGATGGCGTTTGAATTAAGTCGTTTTCACATAAAATGCACAGCCGCTAACTTATTTACCCATCTACATAGATGGTTGATTTTTCACATGTATTTACACGTGTTTTGTTACATTAATTTTACAAAACAAAATTTTTGACTTACTTATTTCTGTTTTAAACTGTTCATGAAATATGTAATCTAATTTTAAACAATTTTAAATTAAAGAAGAATAATTACTTCAAACCCATTAAAAACTGCACAAAACTTTAATAGCATTGACGAAGGAGCATAGAAATAGAAACGCACAAAGGCATAAAATATAAAGTATTAACCTATAAGCAATAGATAATAAGATCCATCTGGAAAGTTCCATTGCTCGTGCAGTACGGTTTTAAAATTTAAATGGTGTTGCCTCAGCTACTTGACTATTGAATAGACGGCCCATTATAAAACGTAAGGAATGACAATAAGACGAATCCAGTTATACGGGAAAATATGTAGCGCTGTCGAGTACTGCTCCTACTCAACAGTGCTGCTTTTTGCTATGTCGATAAAAAATACACTATTTAGTTTAGTTATCAAGATTCGATTTCGGTCAAGGTCTCTAAATATTAAGTGTTGACAAAAACTAAGTTCTGTTCAACTTTTTTTTGTTAGTACTACGAAACTTCTGTTCAATATTTTTGATATTTCCTATTAGTTTTTATTGTAAATCGACTTATTTATGAATATGTATAATGTTAAGACAAAAAAACCGAGTCGAACCCGCCCATTACGCTTCTAAATCAGTTTTAGGATTGTAGCCCAACTGGAAGTACAACCTATAAAAGTGTACAAACTTAAGTTTGTGAGCAAATGCACTCTATTAGAATGAAATTTTTTTTACGAAAAACTAAAAATATAAGTTGTAATTATTTTTTTTACGTAATGCCTATAAATTTTTACTTTTCGGATTTTTTCCTTTTTGTAAGTTCTCACTTCCTGCCAAATTTCATAACTGTAGGTCCACGGGAAGGTTTTTTATTACGCGGCGAATTTTTTATAAAATATAGCAAAATCGATTTTCATTGTGTTTACTTAGAAGCTTGATTTTAATTTTTCTGATCGAAAGGGTTATACACCTGAATATTTGGTATTCATTTTTAATATGAAATCTTAATAATACTTTAACATCAATGGGCTTCTCTAGAGCATTGTTGTTCTCTTCAACATAACTATTTCCCGCGGTAATACTGTTATCAGTGATAATATAATATTTACCTACCTATTATGCACTTTTAATTGGTTGTTTCTGTAAAATAATTAGAAGAGGCATCGTTTCTCTTTTAAATCGTAAGCACCTTTATTGATGAAAATGACAAGACTTAACTATCGTAGGTACATTATAAAAACTTTAAAAAGCTTAGAAGTAATTTATTGTAATAACTGTATGAAAAAAGTAAGGACTTAAATAAAATTAACTATTGTGGTCTCTTCCCCAAAAACGATGTTACAAATTATCAATAATACATTGATGAATTGATTGAGCATTGAATTGAATAGGTACAATTGGCTAACTGACTCGTTGACTAATCGATTGGTCGATCGATTGATGGATTGATTGATAGACTTTAATTTCTACTGCCAGTGCAAGGGAATCTAGCACAGTAATGTCAACTTTAAGTACATTTACTTATTAAGGGTAAAGTCGAGTGGGTATAGATAGTATCTAAAAAAGATCCTAACAAAAAATCGATAGTTATTTTATCAAATAATAAATAACGCCATTTCGTGTCATACATATGTACGAGTATGTATGTTTGTATTTGAGAAAAGTTAAAAAGCTCTCTTTTAACTTTCGCTTGTCTTTTTTTTATATAACCCTTTATACATAGACAATATTTACACATCTAAGGTGAAATGAAAATAAAAAAAAAACTTCCGTTTATAACTCCTCTGATATGTTGCAGAAAGTAAAACTAAAATTCGTGTTACAATGATATCGCAAATTTAATTAAACAAAGAATAGTAGGTATTAGAAGAGATCAAAAATGTCTGTATTTGTTGTGAATTATGTAACAGTAATGATAAATTAAAAAACCAACCAAGCGAGAGTCAACAACTATTACAAAGGTTCCGTATAGTTCATACGTCTATTTTTGAAAAATAAAATACTCCTTTCGTAGAAGTTAACTTGTTATTCAATTGATTATTTATTATATAGATAGTTGGTTTCGTAATAAATTAATAAGCGTCTTAATAAGTTTCATTCGCCACCTTCATCACTTGAAAAAAAATTAATTGTGTGAAAACCCACAACCACTGCGTTACCAGTTATACGTTGTGCCAGAACAGCCTCAAGATGATCAGATCCGATTTAGTCTACTTCACGAAAGTACGGAGATCCTGTGTCCAAATAGCTCGATGCGATAGTAGCGTATGGATACAAAACTCTACCAGCAATATAAATAGATATGATGATAACCGGTGATAAGAGATACATACATTGTACATATGTAAACAAGTCCGTATTGTATACTTTACACTTTCCATAAACAAATATAGGTCGTGCGATGTTTTTGCCAAACTTATATAACAGTTTGAGCTCAGTACGTATGTAGTAAGTATAAATAATAACAATCGTATAATGGCGTGTTATTCTACGTAGAAGTAGTAGTTTGGGTTATAATTAAAATTAGTATTTTGTAGCTGTTTGTTTTCAATTAAATATGGTTGCCAGTATGTTGCCAGTTCCACACTTTTTCTTACAATTAAAACAAATCTAATAAAACATATAAATAAAAAAAACATAATAGCTTTAATATAAATCTATTATTTGTGTAGAATAGGTTTTTATAGTGACATGTAGATATACATGTAGATAAGAGAAGGAAGAGGTAAGAAGAGAAGGGTGATTTATGTATCTTAAAAAGATCCCTAAAAAAATAATATTTAAATAATCCTGTCAAATTTAGTAATATAATGCCTATAATATTTATAGGTCTGGCGCCAAAACACAATACAAAGGCTAGTGATAATATCAATAAAATGAACGTTGTGGTAATTCAATACAAATGTTTATAAACTTGCTAATTACGTTTACGTACAAACGATTTTCTTCCTCACATGTAGATCCAGCCTGAGAGCCATATGAGACCATAATAGCCGCAATTATTTTCAGCTGTTATTTTCCTGCCTTTTGTATTATTTATTCCTTTTACTCGATTGTTTAAGTAAAACACTTTTATTTACTTTATTAAAAGACTTGAGGCCAGTCGTGGCCCACTGGCATAAGCGTGCTACTGTAGGCGCGACAGGTTGTAGGTTCGATTCCCATTTGAGGTACGAACGAACGAACTTTGAGTTTCTTCACTCTTCACTCAACCTCAATGCCGCCGGAACGGAAAGTGGGGAATGGAAGTATCTTAACGGGAACGGAATCTCTTAATACTAGGTTTCCTCAGGGACCCGGAATCTCTTTACCGACCATACTATATGCAAGATACGGAGTGAAGCTGAAAAAAATATATAAAAAAGGTATAAAAAATATTTTAACAAGGCAATTTTATAATTTTAATAGGATAATGCCTACTATAAATTTAAAATAGATATCTCGTTCCGGAATCGAGATCGTAAAACCATTGAGGCCAAGGCTAATGCGATAAAGGAATAAAAATATACTTACCGAATTTATGCTGCCAGCTTATTTTTACAACTATCATCTTACATATTGAAAGTGTTTTTTTGGAGATGTACTTATTAAATATATGGTTTCCATATTCTGGCCGTCGTGGTTTAGAGTCTGACTAAAAACATGGGGGCTGTGGGTTCGATGTGTTCGAATGTAGATATAACTTCTAGAAGAAATAGATTATTACTTCCACTTTAACTACTTATATGCTCAATTACTGTATTTTTTCATAATGTTTTTACAGTTCCAGGGCTATTTTATAATATACGAAGACGAGATATTTTGTCTTCAATAAATATTTAAAAGAATATACTTTTTTAGCTTCACGTTGTATCCCGCACATCGCGGGGTAGGCAGAAAGAACCTGGGAAGTTGTTGAGACACTCCGTTCCCATTAAGACACTTTCAGTTCCCCGCTTTAAGCCGAACATTCGAGACTTTGTGTGTTAAGAGGCGGAACTCGTTGTCAAAGCGGGGAAATTAAAATATTAAATATTTCAGTCCCTCGAGATTTGGGTAATCCAACCCCCAACCCCTTTGCCACGATCCCTGACTCATAATAACTAATTTATTATATAAATTGGAAGTTATTAATTACGTAGATAAAGCAATATTATTTTGAATTCACAAAAGTTTAAGCCAGACAGGTCGACTATAGTAAATCTAAGAGCAAATTGCATCAGAATACAATTCAGACTATAGGTCATTCGATACAATCATTAATATGTCACCGTTATCCAATGATAAAGGTGTTTTGTGTAAGATATGGATGTTAAGCATATTTTATATATGTATATTGTAGCATTCAATATAATATAAATTATACATAAGTTAAATGCTGAAATAAACTAAAATTTTAAGCGCAACTATTATAATATACTTATCACTTTCAAATTAACCCAAAAAAAATGCATAAAAATAGATAAATATTCATTAATTTATAAATAAATGGAGATATATACGTTAATAAGTTTTTATTCTATTATTTGGTAGTGGTGCAATCGGGACATACCTGTACCTAATAAATGGCAAAAAGAGTTCCGGGCAAAGATGCTGCAAAACTCATCATCTCATCTTAAATGTTAGCTTTAGATTTAATTCCGTACACTTTATGATGATAAAAAATTATATTTGAAAAGAATAAGTCAATTTTATATCAATGTATGCAGAAAAACTATTTATAAACTGAGTTATGTGTTCTGTAATATTTCTAAAAGCGATAATACGTCATTGTGGCACAAAATGATCGACATCACTTTTCAGAATTAATTATACAAACTGAAGAAACAAACAGACATCTTATTATGCATTTAATCGATACATATCCCAAAAACAACGTTACATATTAAAAGTGAACGTTGGGAAACCAAAATCTACATACTGTACCTGATGAGTAACGAACTCTTGATCTTTGAACTTTTAACCTCTGATCACGTGTTAGGTAAATAATTTATAAACAATTTCATTTAAATGATAAGGTAATCTTCAGATACTTCCTCTCATAAACCAAAATGGACAGCGACATGGACTGTTCGATAATGTTTTGTTGATGTAATGAAATCTTTTAAGTCGTCTTATTTAAATAAATATGTTAATTATTGGGAAATTTGTGTGTAGTACTATTCCCTTTAGTATATTTTTGATATATTTACTTATTACAAATGAATGTTTTTGAGCGCTCTATGAGGTCTTTAATATGTATGTAGTATGTACCTTCGTTATATTTTTACGATTCACCAAACAAAAAAGCACTTTGTTCTATAATCATCATTTTTTAAATAGATGCAATTGTTAGTAGTACCCGCTAGTAGGTTTATACTATTTTTTATTTCATATAAAAAAACCTAAAAACGTCATTTTTATTGATCAAACTAGTACAGAGTGCTGCATGACTACATTCAATTTGTTCTAGGCATAGCTCAGCTATAACCTTGAATATCGCATAAGTTTTAAATGTAACGTGATGCTGAATAGATTTTTATCATAATATCTGTTTGCATGTCGCGAGAGCTGTTTGAATTTTAAACTAAGTGAATAGGTTACTGCCCCACTTCTGAAAGGTCGAGCCTAGTACTTGTACAGTGCCAGTAATACGTATCTACAGTCACGAGAATACCTTTTAAGTACTTACCATGGTGGTGTGAGAAATCTTTAGAGGATATATTATTTATATATTTATATTTATTTTATTTATTTATTATTTTATTTACAAAAACCAATAGAAAATTACAGAATTTTTATTATATTTTAATTTTAGAATGTTTAAAAAATATAAATGTCACTGTGAGACCACAGACAACATTTCTTTATGATATTTTTAATATATTTTTTTTGGCTATCATGGAATAACTGGCTGTTTTCACAATTAGTGAAACCAACCAGTTATTTTATATCATTATTAATAATTACGAATTCATTAAACAAAAAAAAAATAAGGTATTTTGTCAAGAATCATACCATAACTTCATATATACATATAATACACAATTAACATATGTCTAGAGTATAATGTTAAATAATTTTAATATTTTGTCCAATTAAAGTTAATTAATAAAATATGTACTGAAAACATAAAATAATAAACCCAGTACAAAGTCCCACTTTGAAGTTAAATTAGATTATACATATTAATACATATACATGCGTACGATAATCGTTAATCTCTAGTTGTGTTTATAGGTAAAGAGGTTTGAAATGAATAAAGAATCTCCATTATTATGCTCACAACGTTAAAGCGCCATCTAAGTAAGACGCAATTTGAATTTTCAATCTAAAAAAGACATAAGACAATCTTTTAGTGCTCAATATACGCTACAAGCTCGCCAACATAATAACATTTTATTATTTAATTTTATTTTTAACGCTTTATTTACCTAAATATTGTTTGTTTTTTTTTTATTTTCGTTGCATTCTTCTTTATTTTTTTTTGTTTTTTTAACACATTTGCAAATTATGTAACTTCTTTCGCTACTTTCCAACGTATGTATATTCTTTATTTAAAATGGTATTTGATCGTGCAGTCAACTTTATTCTAACAGTGGTATCTGTAATTCATTATTCATTTCATTGGTTGCGAAAAATTTAAAAGGAAAAAACGATTCTAAATAAATAAACGAACCATTTCGATATAATTAAAGTTCGAAATGAATATTTAATGCTTATTATTATTTGATATTCTCCAAAGCTATTCAAAACAGTAAACTTATGACACTATGATTCAAGTCACGTACAGAGGAAGTGAATGAAGGCAGCCGTCACTCCGTCACTCCAATCAAATAATGGACGAAAACACGTCTAATAGCTTTTGTATTGACCTTCAATTGGAAGAATATACCTACTATGTTATTTATTTGTGAATCATGTTGTTTTGTTACAAAACTTTTATTAAGTAATATTAGTTATACGGTATATTATAGTTTTACTCTATAAATATTTTCCAGTGTCTCACGCCAGGTTCCCAGGTTCCCTCTGCCTAACTTGTTATTTGCGGGATATAGCGTGAAGATAAAAAATTAATTTTTAACAAAAAGAAAAACCGACTTCTAACAACGAACTAAAAAGTGAAAAATAATTATATAAAGATTTTGTAATTTTGAAGTCGGTGCCAAGTAAAACAAACAGGCTTAGTAATTAGATATTGTAGTAAGGGTGTTGTAGCATTAGTTTGACACCGACTTCAAAATTACAAAATCTTTATATAATTATTTTTCACTTTTTAGTTCGTTGTTAGAAGTCGGTTTTTCTTTTTGTTAAAAATTAATTTATTTTACGATTTTTAGTGATGGGTAGATCTTAAAATGATGCTTCTTGAACGAGTGGTGATGGTGGTGGTAGTGGATGTGGTTGTCCTATGTAAAACTTCATTTAATTAGCTATTATTTTTGTGCAAAGTTACATTTTGGTATATTGACAAGAACATACATAAAAAGTATTCGGGTGAATTCGGAATCTCCCTTTTTTGAAGTTGGTTGAAAATGAGAACATTCTCTGTTTTGAGATTGGTTGTAAAGAAATGCAACGATCAGGAATCTCACCTCTGACATCAACTTAAAAAGTTTTTGCTTGTAACTATTACAGTATAATCAATTTTTTACCAAAAAAAAAACAAACTTTCTCAATTTTCACCGGATTCCTTAATCGGAACCTAACCAAACTTTCACCAAATTATCCTTGAAGTGTATCCTTTCAAATAAAAAAAGAATCATCAAAATCGGTCAGCGCGACATTGAGTTATTCGGCTATTTGTCGCGCACATACATATGTGATTTTCTCATAGATACCATTGTTAGACATGGACCAAAAAAAAATGGGACCATTCGGGAAGCTTCACCTTTCAAATAAAAAAAAAATTTCAAAATCGGTTCACCCAGTCAAAAGCTATGAGGTAACAAACATAAAAAAAAAAAAAATAATAATAAAAAAAAAAAAAAAAAAAATACAGTCGAATTGATAACCTCCTTTTCTTACAGAAGTCGGTTAAAAAATAGGTTAAAGCTCTTAACATTATATTTGGCTAACATAATAAAAAATGTAAATATTATACGAAATATTGCAAGAATAAATTAATAATAATTTTATTGAAACTACGGTAATGAGAACTGTAAATGATTGTTTTTCTTGAACCATATACTCGTATGTAAATAGAATGGAGCGTTGTTCGGTTGTTATCGCCCTATCGGTCTCGAAAATTATCAAGTGAGAAGTGACCGAGTCGAAAACATTTCTATTAACACCTGTTCTAAGCGTTTATATTTGCTTTCTGTTTGCTGAAACGTTTATGATACATGAAAATTGATTCTTGAATTAGCTTTTTGCATCATCATCATCATCATCATCAATAGCCATCTTTTGTCCACTGTTGGACATAGGCCTTCCCCAATTCTCGCCACCACACTCGATCTTCAGCTTTTCGGACCCATCCGCTTCCCGCCAATCTCTTCATGTCGTCGGCCCTCATGCTTTTTGCATAATATTTGTCAATTATAAAATAAAAAATAAAAGTATGTATAAAAGCTGCTATTTAATATTAAACATATTTTGATTGACGAACCTGAGCGAGACCTATTCGAATATTTATGCATGTATATTTTATTATAAAACAACAGACATTATGACTAACAGCACATTTCAGTCGAGATAAGATAGTAACAAAATACATGCACTACGCAGTAAGTCCTATATTTAGTGTTAGAGATAATGGGGTGCGCGGGTGAACACCTCCACACCTTAGAACAACATAGCGTGGTAGAAATGTCATCAATATTGCTGAAATTAGTACTGAATGCCATGTTTTTTTAAGTTTTCATCGTTATTCATATGTAGATTAAGGTTAGGTCGAGAAATCTCAAATATTTTAAAATGTACATAAGGGAAATATAGTGTGCCTTATATATTTTAGGTCACGATGCTATTTTTTACAGATATGCTAAGAAACATATAAATTACAAATATATAAACCTTCATTACTTGTGATTGATATATTTTCTTGTGGCTTTGATCGTAATTCTGTATTTTTTGGCAAAATTGCGTGAGAGCTAAAAATAAAAGGAAAGTTCATTAACAGGAGTGCTCCCAGACGACACTGTCCCTGTAGCGCGACTTCTCATCTCGAGCACGTTTCAGGTGACGATAAAGGAATTGCGAAGCAGAAAGTTCATGATATTCGCATCTACATATTTTGTTCTGACCGAGACTTTAGATATCATAATAGTAATTAAATTTTACTAAGATTGTTATTTTATAGTATAAATATTAAATTCACTTTACTGTGTTTAAAATATCCTCTTTTCTCGTCAACTGAACTATATAGAAATATATGAAAAGTGGTGCACGGAGTGATATTTTTCTCTTTTCCCATCAAAAGGAAATGCAAAGAACATTGTCAACAGATAGGCCATTTGAATGCTTAAAAATTAAAAACAAAAATATTTCCTTTATGAATTTCAAAAATATTTCTGTAAAAGGGCATCAGAATTATGTTTAACCACTTGTAAGTTAATTCTTATACAGTTTACTGCTATCGGTCAATCAAATAGCTATCGTTCACAGTAAAGTTTAAACATCGTCACATGTAGCTTATGCAACACCTCACTACCACTATCATGGCGATTGCATTTTACTTCAGTTATTTATTTAATTTATTACACAACACTTTACAAGTTACAAGTTATTTAAGGAAATATGTAGAGCTACGTGTTGAGTGAAGTTAAAGAGCGACACGATTGTCGATTAATATAGGTACACTTAAAAAACAAAAAATAACGAAGATTAATCCAATCGACAGTTAACAGTTATTATGTGACAGTTAACGAGTGGTTGACTGTACTCATACACTTCAATGAATCAATCAAGTTCACGCCGTATCCCGCATGTAGCGGGGTAGGGGTAGGAGGGAACCTAGGGTTTTGAGCCTAATTGAGGTATTGCGTGTTGAGTGGGGGAACTCAACGCCGCTCGTTGCCTCGTTATCAGAGCAAAGAAATGAAAATGTTTAATACTTCATTTCCTCGTGTGGGAATCGAGCCCACAATCACAACCAAGGAAGAAAAAGAAAAAAATACCATTTAATTAAAAATATATATACATCTATACTTATAATAATATGAGTAAATTAATAATTATATTGTTCAAGCGGGAAGCCGCGAGTGAGCGCTAGTTTAAAATATAAGTAAGACAGCTCATAACAAAAATTATTAACAGAAATTAGAATGTAAGCTATCGATATCGTAAAAGATTTTTAATACTTCAGGTTTTTATGATTGATACGATATTCTACTTTTCAATTTTTCTAAACCGGGTTATAGTATTTTTATTAATTTATAGTTTTAGTTTACTTCCTTATCGTGTAATTAGTTGTTTTTTGGTAGGTTAGGAGGTATGTAGTCATTTCCGTGTAGTGAACGCCATTTGGTAGAACTTTTTAATTCTTAATTAAAGTTTAGATTTAGCTTATAACCTAAAAACTAGGGCTTATAACAACATAGTTATATTATTTATATTATGAATCGACTATTGATTTTATAAGCATTTAAGTACAGATTTTATAAGCATTTAAGTACATACATATTTCGTAAAATTTCTTGCAATTACTTCTCCTGTAAATATTTCTTAAAATATTGTAATGACTTGAAACGTTCTATACAATTCTAATTCTATACAGTTCTATACAATTTATTCTGTGTATATTATATATAGTTGTATTTATACACATAGAAAAAACCGGGGCAATCTTCTAGTATATTCTATAAGTTAAACCGCATTAGATCCACTAGTGTAGAGCAAGCCGCTTCATCTCTAAGGCCAAACGCATGTCACGTGCAACCGACTAATGAGTGGAAGATTTATGTAACAGCTTGTTGTCAGTGCATTCGTTACTGATAAGATAAAGCCCTTATTTTGAGTGACATAAGGTTCACTATACGGCGAGGTCGTTACGAACTAGGTCATATGAACAGCTGATGGCCGGTCAATGCCCGCGAGGCTGTGAGGTTAATAACCCCGCACCCTTATGAAGGTTTTTCTCCCCTTTTTGTGGATATACACCTGCAAATAACAATGACACGAAATTTTAAGCGTAGCTTAAAATAACATAACATCTTTTGTATATAACAAATCAGGTTATGTTATTTGCATATCAAAGGGCGCGAAAGTAGTGGGTTCGATCCCCATTCATGAGAATGACTGAAGAACAATTTAAATATAACTATTTAAATTGTTCTTCGTATAAATAGTTGTATTTAAATTGTTCTTCGTCCTATTAAAACAAAACGCAGCGTTTAATTCCGCGACTCAACTCTCGAAAATGGTGAAGGTTCTTTCTGTCAAAATAAATTTGTTTAATATGTTATCTACCTCAAGTATGTGTTCTGTGAAATTAGGCAATATAAGACACCAAAAAGATATGAGGCATCTGAAGTGGTTAAGAGTTCAAATTCTAAAGTATTAGATAAAAATAACATGTAAAATAGTGAGGCGAGGACAATGTAATAAAAATAAATATTATATAAGTTTAGTTTATTTCAATATTGATTTGAGGTAAAATGCGTACGTGACTAAAATATTATACTTATTGCTTCTTTTTAATGAGTTAATGGCGTAATGCTATAGTTATTATATAGTTGATAAGTATAGTGACGACCTTCTAAACGAAATGTCCTGCAAACTGTGTCACCTTCGACTATATATAGTTTAATAATAAAAACATGAGTCATAGTCAGTATAAAATAAAATAAAATCTATTTGCTTTTTAAACATTAAAACGTGATCCCCATAAAATATACGATGGTAGAGGCAAAAATAATATATAAAAATATTTAAGTGCACTTTTATGTGCCTAATAATATAAACAAAATAACCATTCTGTTTGTTCGTTGAATTTTTTAAACAGTTTTTTTTTAGAGTTGTGTGTAAATGATTTTTATCAATGAATACATCAGAGTAAAATCAAGAATATTCTTAAAGAAATGCATTGTTGGCTTCAAAGAGCTTCATTTTTTATTATTAAAGCGAGTTCCGAGCGAAGCAAGCATGACTCGAAGCCGGCATATTACATTAAATTTTTTATCTTCAAACGTATTCTGGCACTTCACAGGATAGGTAGAAAGAGCCTAGTGTCAAATAACACTTTTCTCCACATTCATCGCCTCGTCCATTTCATCTCTCTCTCACGTTCATCGTCTCTTCGTCTCAAAAGATCAGAAAATCAAAATCATTTTAATAAACCTTCCTCTACTCCAAGAGTCTCGACCGCCACCAGCACCATATATAGATAACAACTCCTATATCTATATGTAATTATCTAAGCAATTAGTTATGAATGGGACTGCATTATAATGGACAGTCATTTAACATCTGCTGAAGTAAAATTTAAATATAAAAGAGAAAGTCGCCACACGTGTTCTTCTTGAGGTAAAATGTCTCTTTATGAGACATGTCTGTTAGCTAGAGTTTGTTTAAATAAGATTGATATTAAATTGTGAATAAAAATAAAAATTGTAAGTCGTATAGAAATATGTATTATAATAGTTTTTTCATAATATTTTTTTAATAGCATTTTTCTTTTATTTTATTAGGGTTCCATACTAATTAATTAAAAACAAATCAAGAGAAAAGCTCTTCTTTAAATATACCTTTCCGGGGAAAAAACGGAGAATAATGAAAAAAAAGAACCGAATAAAAAAATAAAATAGCGACATTTCCTCAATCACTAAATGGTAGAGGCAATTAGTGATGAGAAATTGGGACGCGCGCTGTAGGGACCAGTCACGTACGCACCGAGCCGGCCTTGTTTACGTTACTATAGAATATACAGGCTCGCCTTGTGTAGCTGATAGTGGAGGGTTTTTAAATAAATATGTTATAAATATGTGTTTTTAGATGTTTTATTTGTTATAATTTCTTAGTTCATTAGAAAAAAACTAAATATAACAGAATTAATTTTTTTTTTTTTTTCATCAGCCTATCGCCGTCCACTGCTGAACGTAGGCCTTCCTCATCAAGCACCAACCAGCCAGGTCTTGGGCTTCTCGCATCCATCCGGTGCCAGCCACCTTCTTTAAATCTTCTTTAATTCTTAATTGAAATATAGAACGATACCAATACAAAAGAAATCATAATATGAAAATGGAATTGTGTAAAAAGTTTATCTTTTTATTAAAATCAAAATTAAATCAGCTTCGGGCTGTATCCCGCATGCAGCAGGGTAGGCAGTGGGAACTTAGTGTTAAGACACTCCGTTGAATTTCCGCTGAATTTTCATGGCATTGCATGTTGAGTAGATAAGATCTAAGTGAGCGAAATCTTATAAGTGATTCATATTCTACATATATGTGAAATTTAGGACACTTAAAAAAAGAGATGATTTAATAATTCTGTTTACTTACATCGCTTATCAAAAAAGATTAGGTACCTACTATAGATAATTCTTTATCTAAGACGAAAACTCTTAGAGATTTACGAGAAAATATTGTTGATTTTTCTACAATTTCACACCTTCAAACATTTCCTGCGTAGAAAAATAGACAGAAGGAACCTAGTGTTAAGACATTCTGTTCCCCCGCACCGCCGCAATTTTTGTATATTTGCACATTGAGTATAAAACAAATATTTAGAAAAACATTGAAAAATACATTTCTCATTTTTATTTTATTATATAAGACATAATCGATAATGCGGAATTAAATGATCATTTACTCTGATGGTTTTCTCCGTTTTCTTGTTCATAAACTTTTGGACTAAAGTTTTTATCTTTATTATTAACGTTTTTCACTTTTTTCAATTACTCGAATTAAACTTTTTGTGTATATTTTTTTACATACTGACAAAAGCAACGGCCGTTGCTGGTTTTGTGTAACGATTATGTAACATCCGTTTTCATTTGTCTGTCAAGGTCATCTATACAATTAGTTTTCGTTTTTTTTAGCTTCACGCTGTATCGCGTATATAGCGCAGGATAGGCTGAGGGAACCTAGTGTTAAGACGAACCGTTCCCCTTAAGACATCTCCGTTCCCCACTTTCCACCGAATTCTAGAGGTAGAATATGTTGAGAGGCGGAACTTAACGCCGGGTTACTAGAACCAGCAAAAGAAAATATTACATATTTAATTTCCTCGAGTGGGTATCAAACCTATAGTGCTTACAGTCCCGCACTTGTGCCCCTACGCCACGGCTGGCCTCAAGGAGGCCTAATTATAAAATGTTTACAATTACAATTAGTCTTCCTATATTATGTTTTATTATTATGATAGCATATAGATGTTAATGATAAAAACAATGATAATATATATGTAAATAGATTTAACGTGTAGGTACCGAAATGTTATAATAATATTATTGTCATATCTATTTTATAATTAAACTAATATAATTATTAACTTGTAAACAATTATATATGTATAATTTATTTCATATTTTTTGTAATGTCAATATTATAAGTGTCAGAGATAAGCTTATCTCGCTCACCAGTTTAACAGATAAGCTGTTAGAACAAATATATACAGTAGTTTAAAAATGTTAATATTTTTTTGGCCTTATTTTGCAGAAAAAATTGGAAAAAATCAAGCCATTCAAGAAAACTTGAAAAGTATTATAATAGATAGACAAAAGAAGTTACAGATTATGTCAAGCAAAAAAGATTATGCCAGCCATGTTGTATGCCAGCCATGGTAAACGCAACAGGTTGTGGATTCGATTCCCACTCGATGAACTGAAATATTTAATATTTTCATTTCGACAGAAAATGTGGAACTGTCTTAAAACTCGATTCTCGCACTAGTTCCACTACTCAACATACAATGTCTCGAAAATTAGGAACTGAGTGTCTTATCACTAACCCTTTTACATGCGAAATACAGCATGAGGCTAATATAAAATCGCAAGCAAAGCCTATTATTCTTAGATGTATGTATTTATATTCTATGCATAATTACATTAATTACTTTATGTACCGTCTTTTAGTTTTAAAACTTTTAAGTCACGCGAATCACGACATGCGTCACGGCTTCACGGTGAAAGGGATGCACGTTGCCTTCTCAGAAGCGCTTAAAACTATGTAATTGGATATATAATGCGTATGCATGTGGCTTAATTAGTAGGAAACCTTTGGTGTAGGTATATTTATTATATATTTTTTTGCAATTATAAAAAAAAATATATTAAAAAAAAGAAAAAAAATAATGAAAATTGTGGCGCAATTGAAAACCCAATACCAGTACCTACACGACAAATTATCAGTTGAAAATCTAAAAAAACACATACTTAAAAAGTTTTTTTTGGATATCCTGGACTCTTGACAAGGATATCAGTTAAGAACGTACTCGCTATGATGCCATCAGAATTAGGTTTGCGCTATCCCTGCTAACCAAGATGAAGCGTGATGCAGCAGTTAAGCATATTATAAGTATCACTTATCAAAAGATTTTCTTTTTATGTTAGGACAATGCATAGGCATATTAACATAGAAAAACTTATAAAACTTGAGTTCAGCATACGTTCTAAACATAGCGTATATTGTTAAAGCGATGATAGTACAACACAAGTACTTTCCGCTGCGCTGTTGAGAAAGGTCAACTATCCATAATTTAATTTAGCTGCGTGTTCGTGGTCTACTGTAGGTATGTAGGTAGGTCTTATTTATTGGTTATTTAATTATTTACACAGCACTTACGTCAAACCTGTTTATATATAACCTAATGATCTTTGATAACTTAGCCTTAATAAAAATAAACAATTACGTGAACGAACTGTCGTATCTTTATATTTTCTTATTTCTAGATACGAGTAGAAGAGTACTTAGTTCATGTTTCAAGTGTGTTTAGATTAAAATATCAAGTACGACAATGTAAACTATAATTTAAATGTATACACATTCTATGACGCGCAATTCTCAATTATCTATTCAAAATTATAATTTTTTATCATTTCTTTTTCACTTTTAGAAAGATTTTGAGCGATTTATCTATTTAACTTATTTATCTAATGTTTGCTTATATAATTTAAATCCTGAAATATTATTAGCTTACGGTTGAAAAACAAATCTTATATTATGTTACCGTAACAGATTTTTTTATTATTGTATCTCGCACATAACAGGGTAGGTAGAGAAAACCTAGTGTTAAGACACTCTATTCCCCATTTTACTCTAAATTCGTGTATTGCGTGTTGAGGGTCAGAACTCAGCGTCGCGCTTTGCCTCGACGAGCGAAGAAATGAAAATATTAATTTAAATAAATATTTAATTTCCTCAAGTGTGGATCGGACCCAGAACCAGTCGCGTTTGTAGTCACACACCTGAGCCCTGAGATGTTGAACGAAATATGAAATTACTACTTTCAATATAAAACATAAATACTATTCCAAACAAGTACCAATTATTATTAAGTATTCACGCGTTTTACAGAGAGGTCGTGGCAAGCCATCACTCCAATCTTTACCTTTAAGGGGTTTACCCTCAAAGGCTAATAAACAAATTAAGATTAAAATCTTAAACAACGCTACGAGGCCAATCATGGCATAGGGGCACAAACGTATGACTGGAAACGGGACAGGTTGTGAGTTCGATTCCCACTCGAGAAAATGAAACATTTAATATTTTCATATTTTCGCTCTTGTGTCGAGGCAAATCGCGGCATTGAGTTCCACCACTCAACACGCATTGCCGACAGAGTTGCGTAAAGTGGAGAACGGAGTGCTGGCAACACGCTGCCTAGCCTGCTACATACGGGATACAGCGTGAAGTAAAAAAAAAGCTTAAACCAAAATCTGAAACAACATTTATTTATTTACTAAATACATAATAATAATTACATATCTACTATATAACAGCCAACAATGTTTCCTATATACGTTATATCCTGCCTTAGTAATAAGCTGCTATGTTTCTATTATATAATTAAGTATAATATTGTAACATTTTATCTAATTTCCGATCGCGTGACAGGAAAATTAACAATTTGACGCAAATACAAAATAAATGCTCTAATTTGTGCTATCAACATTCAACACAAACAAACCGGTACGCGTGGCTTTAGAAATGCTTACAATTATATATTCCTAATTCATATAATCGTATGTAATTAAGTATTTTTCTTATAATATAATGAATAGTAGACGCGTAGACACCCATTGGAGCTTTAGTTAGGTCTTAAAATTATAGACAGTTGATTTTTTTTTTTAAGTTTTTTAAATTAGGAACTCTCGCATTTGGCGGAAACGTCAGAGAGGACCGCGTAAAACACTCCACTTTCTACCCTTCCGTCATTTGGCGGCACTGACTGAACTGGCGGCAGAACCGAGGATTCGCCCGCTCCTTTTTTTTAAATTAATAATTTTTAATTAATATTTCAGTGTATTTCGGGCAAATTGGTTGGTTATTTTAGTATGATTATGTGAGTTCAGTTTAAACATTATTTTTTTAAAATTTTGGAATTCTTTATGAAATTTTTGCATAAAAAAAAATAAAAGTCATTTAAAATTCATTATGAATTTTCTGATATATTCTTTTATATGAACCAAAAACTAAATTTAAAAGAAATTGAAAAATTTTCTTACGCTCTGCAGTGCGAGATACAAACATGTTTAACAATTATAATTCGTTAGCCGAAATCGATAGTATGGCATTGACCCACATGACATTTTACTTTAATATTTATATAATTGGTCATTTCATATTCTTGTTTACAAGATTTTCCGTTATTTTTTTCTTGTTTTTCCTTATGATACTGTTAAAGGATATTACATCAAACATCACATCACATTTTATTATTATATACGCCTATTGGTGACAAAGAGTGTAAAAAGTCTCCAGTAGAGCGCTCTGGCGCTTCTCTCAATCAATTAAATTTTAATTATAGGAATATATAGGAAAAACGTATTTCTTCAATTATTTTATTTTTGACAGATCAGTCTTATTTTATTCGTCGTTCGTTTTGCATTCGAATATCGCAACTATATAGGCCACCTTTTTTAGCTTCAAGCAGCGTAGGCAAGGGGAACCTGGGAACTTAGGCTCAAAAAACTCTTGTACCTTTAAGACACTTCCGTTCCCCACTTTTCGCGAAATAACTTTATATACGAATTAAGTAAATTACGTATAGGAGAGGTCACCTTAAGGACTTTTATTTTATTACCACTAATTAATTTTAAAACTATGACCTATGAAGACCTTATGCTTTATCTGCATAAGTCTCACAAGTCGCAATCTTGTATGCAACTATTATATTTTTTCAAGTTTTCCCATCTCTGCCAAACAAGAATTACGCTGTGAAGAATTTAATAAAGGCAATTCAGCAAGTTTTTCATATTCTTTTGTTCTAGAAGTGCGTAATTTCACTCTTCAGTACCTACAGAGAAACACTGGCTGTTCTAAATCCACATGCACCTTGACCCCATAACGTCTTTATATTGGCACGTTTGTATACAACTTACCTACTGTTTAATATTAATGGCCAAGTATACCGTATCATATATTTTATTTATATGTAAAATTAATTATTATAATAAATATATTATTATTCATATACAGGTATATACTTGGCACAAAGTTCAAAAGAGTTTACCTTTAATTCTTAAACATTAACTTCTATATTTCTTGTCTATAGTTATTGAACCATAAGGTTAATAATTTTTAAATGCTTTAGATTAATTAATATTAAACAACCAAAAAGGTCACGTATGAGATAATAAAATAAAAATAAATAAATAAATGGTGTGGTGTCGTGGGACACCAGATAGGAACGAAGTTCCTTCGGCTAATGTAGAATCGACACAAATTGCAAAAAAAGTCGTGCTCAATTTTATGTAGGTTTTCTTGATTTTTCGCTTAAATTTTGCTGATTAGTTTTTAATTAAGTACAAGAAGGTATTTAGGAAATTCAGTATTTTAGGAAATAAAAATATATAGAAAGAGGAAGAAAGAGAAAGGTATTATACACTACTCGTCTGTGTATGCGACTGTCGCGCCTGCGCACGTCTCATTTAACGGTTTTATTCCACGCATTTTTCTTACGGTTTTACTATCACATTTTTTTCAGTTCGGTCACGCAGCGAAATCCCTATCCCTTCCAAGCCTGCCGTAAGGAACTTCGTTCCAATAAATAGCAATTCGCAACTGCCACTAGCAAGACCGTTAGTCCAGTAAAAATGTTCGTTTAAAATAAAACGTTAAATAGGTTTGAAAACAAAAAATAATTTACACAACTTGCTTAATTAAATGCCGCAATTTACATTTTATAAACGAGTTGTAAGAATTAATAATTAATGTTGCTGCGCTATTATGTGTATCCGGCACGCCCTCTTTAGCCTGTGTACGTCAAAAACAAGTAATAGATAATAATTATTAAAGTGTTTGTCTGTTTGTTTGTCTGTGGAATGAAAGTTTAGACGCATATTTTTGTCTAATAAGTGTTTTTCTTTCCTAAGTGTGGAATAATACTTAAAAAATGTAAAAAATATTTACTAAAGAACATTATGTCTTGCCAAATAATAATTCTAAGCAATTAATTATTATTATTGGGTTTGTAAAAATCTACATCTATCCGTACAGAAATGGTAAACAACATAAGGAAGTTGTAAAAAAATTATAAATATTTCGACGTAGCTTAAGAAAGAACAGAAGAACATATGGCTCAGTGATCACAGTACTTGAGTGGATTTCAAGAAGCGCGTGTTCAAATTTTTATACGTTTTACAGGTCCGCAAAACTATTTAAATATTAATACGTATGAAATCGCCCTGGGCGCGAGTTAAGCTAGCTACTCCACTCGAGTAGATAGAGAAGCATTTTGTGAAGATGTTGTCTCGAATCGTGACTTAAATGATGACATTCCATGAAATGACTTACTTATTATAGTTTCTAGTACATATAATAAGATAACGCCGCCGCCAGGAACTTGTATTAAATAGATTTAATAGATATATAACAAGTACATAGTATGCTTATTCAATGCTAATACAATAGGTATTATCTATATTTAAATGAGTCGTAAATATAAAGGAATTCACATTTACGTTAAGACGTGGTGGTATCTTAGGTTATTTTTTATAGACTTAATTAGGATTTATTGCAAAAATCGACTTTGAAGTTGGCAATGGCAATTCACATGCGTTTAAATTTCGCCACTACAATATGAATCAGCAACAATCGTTATCTAATTCAATAAGTATCACCACATATGGTTCCTTTAGGATTACTGCGATATAGAGTCCATATGTAATTCGTAATTAAAAAAATAGCTCTATAGCTAACGACGACTTTTTAGCGACTTTTTATCGTGGGAAGGCAAGTGCGGTCTGCAATCTTAACTTAAACGTGTTTATGTTAAAATAACACAAATTAAAAAACGGTACTTAATAAAGTATGTAGGAAAGATACGTATATACAGATTCCTATCTTATAATTTACTAATCATACGTGCTTACGTAATTTATAATTAAAGTTGGTTAACATATTATTTATTATTGTTTTTCTAGAGTATGTGAGAGAAAAGCCAATTTAAGATTCTTTTACAAATACTAATGGCGCCAGTGCAAATATACACTAAAACCAGTGTTATCAAAAGATAGTATGTTAAAGCAATATTCCGATAAAATTATATTTCAAAAGAAATTTCGCTTTTTTTAATATAAATATTTTAGTCAAGTCACGTGTATAGACACGCTCTCCTCCGACAAACACATTAGTGTTTTACTCTACATTCAGACAGCTATGATATTTGTTTCATGACCTGGTAATTTTCTTTCGAATTTCAATTCGCGATGAGTCACTATTCTTTTCAACGTATGAGTGTGACACTACAGACTGCGTGACACGTATTTATTCGCCTAGAACTCTTTAAGTTTGTTAAGAGTTCTAGCAAATTCTGTTGATATTTGAAATGTTGAACAAATTATTATTTATGCTAATATAATATTAGGTATCTATGGTGATTTGTCGTTTATATGTATGTATCAAATACGACGACTTTTCGTTTCGTTTCGTATTATTCTGTTAAAAATATCGAAATATAAATATTCCTCTTGTGGAATTACACTTCGAACATCTAACAATTCCGAGCAGATATATATATGTCCTTGAGTGGAGACCGCGGATCGGCAAGCGTAGTGTAGGGCGCCCTCCAGCTCGATGGACCGACGACCTGAAGTAGGTTGCTAGCTTCGACTGGATGCGGAAGGCGGAGGATCGGGAGCTTTGGACCCTGGGAGAGGCCTATGTCCAGCAGTGGACCCGAAAAGGCTGATTTAATTAATTTGATTGATATATCCTATCCCATCCCATATCTTATAAAACAAAGTCGCTTTTCGTGTCTGTCTGAACTTTCTAACTCTTCTTCTTCTAAACCACCCAACGGATTTTTATGCGGTTTTCACCATTAGGTCGAGTATTTCTCAGGGAAGGTTTATATATAGTTTATTATTTGTACATTCTTATGTAAATTAACATAAATACGATAAATGTGTCTAAAGTCCTACCCGTTGAGACACTTTTGCGCATGCGCTGCTTTAATGGTAAGTACTACATGAAAATAATGTACTGGAGTATTGTTCCTCTTAATAAGATCTACAAAAAAGTCCGCGAGAGCATATTTTTATCTTTTAAGGATAACGTGTAGTGATCATATTTCTGTCTAAAAATAGTAATTTCAATATATTTTTTATTGTGAGGGATATTTTTCCATAATGGTATTAATCCTTATCCTTTAAAATACTTTATTAATTTTCTACGTTAAACGAAGATAAAATTTGCTTTTTACACTATTTCGAAATTGCGAATAGTTTTAGAGAAAAACGCATTTAATTGTTGACACATCAGGCCGTTGACTCATCAGCTGTGCCGACTCAAGTTTTACTTATCCCTTACTCTCAGCATATAAATAAGTATATTAGTTACGTTGGCCATTTAATGTAGATCAAAACTGTCCTTTACTGTTTTTTCATTTTAATAAGTACTATAGAAGTTGTTACAATACAAACCATCCTTGCTGCGAAACGCGCCCCGCGACGTTTTGCTTATACAAGCACGTCATGAGCAGTTATCGGTGGTTCAGTGGTAGAATGCTCGCCTGCCACGCGGGCGGCCCGGGTTCGATTCCCGGCCGATGCATTCTATTTAATTTTCCTCACAGGCAGCCACGTAGTGCTTGCTTTTCATCAGGGACAGAATACCCTCTTCAGCATTAACCACAAGCTCGAAAAAAAAAACCCGCCCGCTATAGACGCATAGCAACGAAGATTTAGATCCGTTTGCACGTATTGGATAATTGGAGTTGAATGTATTATTTCAGCGCGATATATTTGGTTTCATATTTTTTGTAGTAGTTATTAGTAGGTAGGCTTTTGTTTATAATTTCTTCCGTTTAAAAATAGTCATTTAACTATCTAAAAATAGTCATTTAAATATATTTTAATAAGTACTTAAAAATATTAGTAGCACAGATTTAAAATTACGGTACCTACTAAAAAATCCTTACTGTGTAAAACAATTGGAAAATCCTTATTGAAACTACGAAAATGCGGGTTGCATTAGGGTTTAATTAATTTTCACATTATCTTAAGTGCTTTGCAAACATACATTATATGAATAATCCAGTAGTAAAAGCGGGCGAAGCCGCAAGGGGGTCGCTAGTATGATATATAAGCAAAAAATTATAAGATAAAAGAAAAAAGTCCACAACTTTCATAAACTCATAACAAATTTCATAACAATGTACCGTGCTATCTACAAACAGTATATCTCGTTCTATTGTTATGGCGAACCATATCTCACTGTATCATAATAAACATTATTTAATCAACTAAGTATGTACGGTACGGTCCAGTCCGGTCGACACATTGACCGGCGCCTTCCGGTACGCAATGCGTAGGCAATAGCCATAACAGCTGTATTCTGTTCAATTATCTTCAAATATGAAATAATTTTATTTCTAGGTTAATAATATTTTTTATTTTTTGAATATAATAGTGATAGAAAATGGACGATAAGAATCCAGAAATCCATTCTTCAATGATACTGGAGGGAGGTGGAAAGTCATGTTCATAGCAGAAATGCAGAAGCCCGAGCTAGAAGAATGCCCCCCGAATACTCGCTGCATCATAATGAACAACGAAGAGAATGTAGGAAGAGATTAATGATTGATAATAAAATGTAAAACGTTTGTTATGTCCGTAACTGTATCTGGTAATCTATGGAACTTGCAAATTTTATATTTGCATTATGCCTATTACAAAATATATAAAATATTTTTGAGACTTTGTAGAATGTTTTGAATTTTCATCGAGTTATTTAAGAATTGTCCTTGATCTCGACATTAAAGCAACTATTTTTTCTTAGACGATGGATCGTGGGATACTTCCTCAATTTACAAACCAGTTTATAATAGAAATTTTAACTTTTAACGTTTCTAATTTTTATCATCATCATTTTTATAAAAAATCCTGCTACAAAAGGATTTTTGTTGTATGTTTTAACTTTAAAGTTAAAACATTAGACAAAGTTAGGTTTGTTTCGTCAGCCATTGAGCAATACTTGTTTTAAAAATAAGTGGAAATTGATAAAGCTATTGTATATTCATACTATGGGTAGTGCTAAAAAAAAGATATGATAAAAAATATAACTTTATTTTAACTGCTCTGCCCATAATGTGTTTTATATATCAATTTTCTTGGTGAATATGTAAAATTTTTGTATAGTCCAAAATTTTAAATCCTTTTTTTCCTTAAATTCTACTTAATATACTATTTTTTTAGTTTCACACTGTATCTCCTAAATAACAGGGTAGATAGAGGCAACCCGTATCCCGCACATAGCAGTTATAATCAAGGGAAAAGTGTTAAGATATTTCGTTCCACACTTTCTGTCTAATTCGAGGCATTGCGTGTAGAGAGGCGGAACTCAACTAGACGCCCTGCTTTGGAATTGGTACCAGAGAAAAAAATGAAAAATAAATTAATTTCATTAAATTCATTTCCCCAACAGTGAATCAAACCCACAACCGTCGCGTTACCAAGTATTCAATAACATTATAAGAATTTAATTGTGAGAATGATTTCATCACAAAAGTAAGAGTTACTAATTAATACACCACGAATGGAAGTTACTCATAGGAATGATGAAACTGAGTAAGATCTTGCAGAGCTGCTTTAAACATATGCGTAAGTGAAATAAAGAAAATTATTGACGTGTTTCAATTGTCAATCGATTTCATAATACTTTTAATTATTGGTGTTGATGAATTATTGGTAGATTTTTGCATTTTAATGATTATTTTTTTCAATCTTAACACTAGGCTCCCTCTGCCTGTCTTGCTACATGCGAGATACAATGTGAAGGTGAAAAAAATTAAGTAATAAATCTATTTGTATTTATATATATACAGGGTGGAATTGTCAGCGCCACTTTAAATGAAACCACAGTTTTAACTACTCTATAAAAGCCTAATATAATTCGGAAAAAAAATAATTCTCAAAAATAAAAAAGTTTTTTTTTCAAACAAAATAAATAATAAAATTATCGTTTTAAAATAAAACGCCATTTGTAAAGTATAACATAGGCATGCACACACTTACCTGTCAAAGCGGCAACGTCGCTTACGTATGTGTGCGTGACACGAAATACAGGTATGGATAAAAATCGTGAAATGAAAAAAAAATCCTACGTCCAAACCGTTGAGGTACCTTGATTATTTGTTTCAATTCTGGGTTTGAAATATTTTACCCTATATCCAGTTTCAGTAAAAGAAGCGCAGCCTCTTCCACCCTGTATAAAAATATTTTTTGCAATTTAGGGTTACCCCCAGAGAGGGGTAGAGAGAAGCTAATCACAAATTACTTTTTAAATTTATAAAAATTGGGTGGTGGCGTGACCTAATGTCAAGTTTTTTCAATCCAGGCCGGAAAAATACCATACAAAATACAAAATTCTGTTAAAAATAAATACAAATGTCATTGCAAATATTGAAAATTATCCTACTAATATTATAAATGTTTTGTTTGGAAGGATAGACGTTGGATGTTTGTTCCATTTTCATACAAAAACTACTGAACTGATTTAAATGAAACTACAGTAATATAGCTTATACCTCCTACCTAATATGTGAAGATTTTAGCTATAGTATAACTATAAATTTAAGAGAGCGAAGCCGTATTTAGGTCGCTAGTTAATAATAGTATTATTAATTTTCAATATTTGGACATTACATTATTTTAAAAAATATCTTTTTCTTAAATGTAAAAAAATGATAAAATTAGCTGTACCTAATCATTTTCTTTGGGTACATTTAAATTACGTTTTATATTGACTTAAATGTATTAACTTCAAATTTCATAATATGTTTTTATAATCTGGTAACAGAGTGAAGGTAAAAACATATCAAATTTCATCATCATTTACTCAACAATTATTTTAAAAGGGTAAAAATTGTGTAAGTTGTACTTATTTCTTTAGTTGTATTTCTTCAACAAATATATGTAGATACAATTAAAAATAAAAAAATATATTGAGTGATAAATAATAACAATAAAATTATAAAATATAAAAAAATATATTAAATAAATAATTCGACATGTGAACAAAAATTACCTTAACCTAAATAAATATTTAGGAAACGGAAAACTTTAAGGAAGTTATGTATTACCGCTTACTCCTTACACACTTTAATCATTAGCAATGCCAAGGACATATAATATTTTAGCAAAATATGTTATACACATATAAATATCATAAACATTTGTGAACGTGACTGGCAACACTGTAGAAATATTTGGACCACGTGGTGTTCCAATTCACGCGGAAATGGGACGACGATAATTTAGACTCTCGTCTGCGTCGCCTTGTGTAGATGCCCGTATCATATTTAATGTTCGTGTCATATGAAAAATACGAGAAAAATCTAGAATTTTATTACTTTGTATACAAGCTAAACTTAGTCATTTAATTATTTTATCTTTGCCTATGTATATAATAAACAACATCTTGATAATGTATTTAATCACTCAGTTTACACTATCATTAAAGATTTAGTGTTGTGGATGATGTACCCTCATGCCATGTTTTGTGTAACTTATATGGGAGAAATGAAATTTTTTAAATTCTATTCAAGATTGTTATAATTAATTTGACTTGAATGTGTCGAATTAAATACATTTGATACTTGCATATGTTATAAAGACATTGTAAGAAATAAATTTTATATGGATGGAAACACCTATTAATTTTATTTTTATCGTTAACTGTCTACTGGCCCTTGAGCAATTGCTAGTTGCTGGCAGAAAACTATAAATACTGTACTGAATATTGTAAATATTATGTCGAATAATAATTGAAAATTAACAAACAAAAAATATATCGATTTGGAAATAAATTCCCTAGGCAATAATAATGGCTTAGAAAATATGTCATACTAAAGTTCCACTATTTAACTAGGGGCCTAAAGGTACGGCATTAATGGCGTCAAGATGCCAAATATAGATATACTATAAAGATAGAAGTAGACACTAAAGTATGTAAAGCCATATTCTTGGACAGTATAACGTGAATACTTCGTAGATAATTACAATGTAAACATTTTAATCGCCTACTAAAATGTTTAGCAATTTTTAAAGTGAGAAAACATGTCCGTTTTACCGCGTAAATTAATATAATTTTAGAAAATAAATAAATAACAATTAGGATTAAGATTTATGAAAATTATATAAGAAATTGTGATTATTATTATCTTATAGGAAACATGATAAATTTAACACCACCTATATTCTTACGTCTCATTTATTTATGTTAATTAAAAAAAAAAGGAAACTTGTAAAAAAATATGTGTCAATTCAATTATTAGTCACAAATTTTTTATAATAACTAAATGAACTAATATTATTATTTTAAGAAAATATATATTAAAATAATTTGGCTAATTATTAGATAATTTAGTATCCTACAATAAGAGCACTAGTAAGTGACTCGGTCAAATTTGACAGTGTATACAGAATGTCGACCTAGTTTCCTACATTGTTTGCTGCGCACGCGGCGCCTAGCCAAAAGCTATTTTGATTTTTATCTACGCTCTGGACGTCTGCCTCAGTTCAATTTTTGCAATGTTTATATTTTTACGCATATCGCAATCTAAATTAGTATCATTTGTACGTAAATTGTAATATATAACAAGGAAACGGGTGAGGTCGAATTAATTTTGCTTGTCGCGAATTTCAAATGTACGACAATATCCACATATAAACCTAATGTAGTGGCAGCTTAAGTGAAACATTTTGCAATATTTTCAAGTGTTTTGCGTACTTCTCATTGTAAATACATTGAAATTCTATGTAACAAGAAAATTATAAAATTCATGTAGGAATTTCTAAATGGTGAGATAAGAGGGCCAAGAGGCGCGAGTTCACATCCTGCTACATTGAAATTTTATACACAATATCAATATCTTAAATGGAACTTTTGTAAAGTGACTACGAAATTAGTTTTTTAGCATAAAATGTTTTGAAAACTGTGCAGTCGATTTTTTATAAGACAAAAGTCTGTACTTACTTCTGAGCCACTGTCAAGAGCACTGACAGACGATGAATCCGTTTTATTGTTGAATTCATATCTTTCTTCTTTATTTATGAAACACTTGGTTGATCTTCCAAAATACAATGCCGAGAAAATTTTAATGCATGAACATGAGGAGCCCCCCAAAGCATTTATGAAGAGGATGATGATTTACGAAGACAATGGTTGAGGCAAGATAAGAAACGGTAATACTTGGCGCTTTGTTCTGACTGGCTCCCCGCTATAAATTTAGAAGTTTTAAAGAGTCATCTACACCAACAAAAGTTGTATCTATCTTATTTCCCCCTATATGATAGTCTCTATGAAATACAAATGTAACTAATAGCTCTACTGGTCAATAATAATTCTATTTAAAATAATGAATTTACGCGAAACGCGTCGGTGCGTGAAGACCAGAGTCTTTTAATACTAAGTTTTCCAGAGGGAGAGCCCACTTTGGTAGGCTGACTTAGCCATAACCTGCACATGCAGGATACAGTGTGAAGTTAAAAAGAAAATTAATAGTCATTATTAATAAATAAAATAAAATAATCTTTATTGTACAACAGAAAAACACAACACATATGTGTTGTGTATATACATACATACATATGTATATTAATATTAAAAATAGTACAATAGGCGGCCTTATCGCTAAGAGAGTGATATTATTGAAGTAGTACTTAATCAGAATCAATGACAAATGTTGACATTTTTGCTATTTTGTGAGTTGTATACTAAGTTAACCAATCATTTTTTTTCGAATAATTTACTAGTAAAATTGATTGTTTTCTAGTAAATTCTTAAGTCTTCTTTAAAAACAGTGTCAGCTGTAATTTATTGCATTTTTATTGCTTATTGAATTTTGCATATAATAGATAATATTTACATAGAAATAAGAAAATAGAACATTCTAGCATTATTACTGGATAATCTACATCTGTAATGAGTTGAGGTAAACGACATATAATTTGTTCACAGCTCATTATGTGGTAGAAATGTCTTTGTAAAATTACGTTGCAATTCGTAAATATTTATATTTCAAGAATTCTGTTTTTGTGATCAATAATTTAACATTTAATTAAACTGAAATAACTTACGTTATCTATTTATTATGTAAATTATAACTGCTTTGGTCTACGTTTTCCCACACTGAACAATGCTGATTACTTTTACTAAGTAACTTAATTTATGCTATTATAGGATATTTATTACATTCACGCTACAATGTTGTTACTATTAGCATTAAATAATCGCTATCGTATGAATCCGTCGACGATTTGGATGTTAAATGTAGAATGCAGTAATAAAGAAAGTAGAGTTCGTAGCCTCCGTCTTCTGCATATAGTGTATTATGCCTTTAGTTGATCATTATTCATATATCTAATTCATATAATTATAAAGGGCCTTACTAAATTACTTATTTCTAATTTATTTCAATTTATATTTTTATTTCTTTGCTATGGTGCAAAGGCAAAGCGTGGGGTTTGGCACCACTCGACACGTAATGTCTCCAGAATTCTGTGGACCGTGGGGAACGGAATGTTTTAACACTAGGTTCCCTCTACCTATCCTGCTATGTGCCGGATACAATGTAAAGCTGATATAACAAACAACATTTATAAAATTATTCTTGAAACAATTATTTAACTGTTGCAATTTATTTAGCACTAAAGAAATTGTGTAAGTATTAAAAACTTTTATTTACTGTTACATTAGTCTCACAATAGCAATGATTCCATATGAGTATTTTTGTACAATCAATGTTTCCATGTAGAGCTTCTTGGGGCTTGGCGCGCTGCCCACTCGCCAACGTCAAACCATTTGCGTTGATATAACATAAAATACATATAAAACAGCATATAAATAGATTTTCTAATATTTAAATAAGGAGAGAGTCAATTTTTTATATATTTTATGGAAGGAAATTATTATTTTAGAATTTCTTTTATTTTTATTGTTGGGATCAACTTGCATCCTCTTGAGTTTTCAGTTAAAATTTCATTATAAATATTTTTATACTGTGCAAACAATAAGCAGGACATTGAGCGGAATCCTACCCCGAAATATACGAGTATTTATTTTTCATATTGTGCTAAAATATTATATTATTATTTTAATAAAAATTTAAAGTTTTAGTTTTATAGTTATTTTGAGAATAAAAAATAAATAAAATGTCTTGTTTGTTTTATAATTATAACTACGCGGCATGTGTTCTGAACCATTTTCAAATGATATTTTGCAATAAACCTTGGAAATAGAAACATCTGCTAAAAACTTCTATTGATAATCTACTTCCCTATACTTTTCCGTACTATCTATAAAAATAAATTACTTCCATTACCAACGGAGTCAGACGTGGGAATATATATTTAGATTCAATCCAGCCCCGCGTGGTTTCACCTGATTTATTGGACAGCTTCGCTATTTAATATTTACCTACTACATTATTTATTTTATAATGTAGGTATTACGTATTCTTATTAATAGTAATATTTTCTACAAACTATAGAAAAATCTAGTCGAAAACTATAATAAAATTTATAAAATCAATAAATAGTTTGTATAGGTTGCATTTAGAGTTAACATTAGCATATTTGAACTGTCACCTCGTGCCTGGAATCAAATTAGCATTATGACATGACTTTAAAATCAATTTGAAGATATTAATGCAGTTGTTGCATTTACTGCAGTAAAAAGTATAGGGTAGATATATTTTAGTCCTCATTTTTCTTGTAGACAAAAGTACGTTTTATTATAATCCGGGTTAATTGCAATTTGATACATCCAAAATTTACAATTTCTTTATAACCTCTAAGTAACAACGAACCACATATTAATCGTATGAAGAACCTAATGCATGAAATTTATAATATTAGCAGTTTTGTCTCTCATTAACGACATAATGTCATGTAAGCTGTAACTGTCTGTCATTATTCTTTCATGATTTATTCTTAAATTGGCACTTACGTATGTAAAGTAGAAACGTTCACAAAATTTCGCTGAAGCGAGAAATTTACCTCCGGATGTTCTATAGATCTGGCAGATCGCCATCCATTGGATCAACGACTCTGACTTGGGAAAATTAAGAAACTATAATTCTTATGAACTACTTCTACGAACTCTATTTTTTGTTGCGGATAGCTGTCATCATATATCGTGTTGTTTAAATCAATCTATTCTAAAATTAATTATTAATTTCATACAAATATTACAGTTTCTTTCTTCATTGTTGTCAAATGCAATCATTTTTTGACGAGGAAAGCAAAGAGAATCTAGTGACACACAAGTCTTACTCTCTGCTCTGTTTTCTGCTTAAAGAAAAAAAATAGAATGGAAAACAGGCAAAGTCTGCCATCATAATGTCTAATTAAATATGGTAACGTAGAAGGGCCAGTGCCTAAAGCGTATCTAATAAATTAGATACAGGTACATTATTAGGCATATGTCTCTAATAGAATTAAATACAAAATATATATAGATACTGCATTTTAAAGAAATTATAATATAAATAAGTATAAATTATCTTTATATTATATCCGTATCTGATATAGCAGCGAGTCCTCTCCAGTGGTTGTGCCAGTACCACGGACCACGCTATTTCGGTGCGTGCTGACGCACGACCGGTCAAAGATCTTGCTGACGTGATGTATTAGATTTAATAGATTATTTTAATTTCATTTCCTTCTAGAAACTTTTATTTGGGAACGAGAAATCAAAATTCAATTGTGATTTAAACGCAAATATGATTCTTATAATGTACGTTCTGACTTTCATTTCTTCGTTCTGGTTGCAAGGCAAAACACGGCGTTGAATTCCGCCACTCAACGCGCAATTCGGCGGAAAATGGAGAAAATGGAGGAGAGCTTCCCTCTGTCTATCCTTCTGACAGCGAAACATAGCGTGAAGCTGAAAAATTTTACCCCCAAATGCCCCCAATAGAAATAAAGAAAAAAACAAAAATAAGACATAGAATATTTTTAATACAATAAGGGTGAATGGCGGTTATTTAAATGAAGAATAATTACTGACCGTTGGAGAGCCCCGTTGCTATGCCCCCTACGCACATTCCGTCACGATTGCCCCCTTTCGTCCATTGTATATGCACCCACTATAAAACCGGTCAAGTGTAGCAAGGAAGAGTATAACGATATCATTAATTAGAGCTGCAAGGCCATAAACATTCGTTTACGATCCTCTATTTTTGAGTCACGGTTGTATCGCTAATTGTAATTTGTAGTCGAAATTGTTTAATTTCAATTATACAGTATTAAAATAATTATTGTTTTTAGTATGTCATTTTTTTATGTGAGCTACCAATTTAAAAAAAGTCTTATAACTTTTAAAGAAGCTTATCGTCGGCGTCCGCGCTTAGAATGTAAATTTGCTAAATTCGTTTGTTTTTGTTTTTTCATATTATGTACGTGCATTTTTATACTATTCGAAAATACACAAAAAATATTATTTATCAACACAAAAATGATTTACTTTTTTATTTTATTTCATATAGTAGAGACTACAAACCAATAACCGACAGATAATACATACATAGTTACTCATAGTTTTTTAAAATAGCATTTGTCTATGGCATAGACGAACCCTTTTATTTTACTCTATGCCCATATTTTGTTTAATAGGCTGTTAGTAGGTTTACCTCTAAGCCGACGTTTTTATTACAAACAAAAGCTGCAAAAGAAATGAAAGTCAATTTTATTTAAACACCTTTTATATTGGATCCTCCAGGAATCAACTTGACATTTCCCTTACATAAATATAAGGACTCTAGTCGTGACGTGAATTAAACCGGGCTAACTGGTCTTGGTGCCCTTTAAGCTAACGGACGACCCAATGCTCTAAGAATTGAATGCATCTATTATCAAAGTACCTACTAACTGCCTCTTTGTTTAGTTTCATGTGAACTTTCTATTTTTGATGAACAAATGAAATTATTGACAATCATAACTATATTTATTTTATCAAATATTACCTAGAGTAGTTAGTTAGTATATAATAAAGTAAAAATTATAAATGATAATATTAAACTTAAACTTTAAATTAGGTTTAAAATTAAACTTAGGGAGTATTTTTTGTCAACTACTATTGAACAGTTGACAGAAAATACTTCTTGATTGAATTTTAATCTAATATAAATTTAATTTTAATTTAAATCATAAGTAAAGAGACTCGAGATCCTGCAGTCAAACTCACAAAGAATTTTGCAGGACACAGTTTAACTTTTTTATGTATTGTTAAATGGTACTAATAAAATAAAAAAATATTATATTAATAAAAACGACTATGTAAGCAATACGTTGATTCGTAAATACATATCCATAATCTTCATAATGAACGGATATTGAGTCATACTTTCCTCACTGCGATACTTTTACTACAAACTTGGAAATTAAATAGTCATAATAAATACTGTTATTTGCGTATGCGCTATGTTTATCTTTGAATTTAATTTAAAATATGTTTTAAAATTATATAAGGCCAGTACAAGCCAATTCAAACCAATGTGGCGCAGCAGGAGAGCATTTGACTATAAACACGAAGGTTGTAACTTTAATTTCCACTTCGAAAAATAAATAATTTTCATGTAAACCCGCTCTACCAATACAAAATTTTGTGCAAATTCAAATTAAGCAAGTACGATAGGTACTCGTGTATTCATAAATATTCACAAGAATTGTATAAGGCTATCTTAATTGAATTATCTACTTGTTTAATAAAAGCGTATAGCGTGTTTTTACTGATTTAAAATTTAGGTAAATTAAATCAGATAATGTGTATAAAAATTTATGTAAATGTGTAGATCGATGCCATCGCAACTTAGCTAGTTTGCTAATTCAACTTAAAAGGTATTTTGGTAGTTTTGTACAAGAAAATTTACCATGTTTTACATTTACAGATTAAATTTGTAGAATTTTCGCTTGATAGCGTCACGTGTATAAAAATAAACGAAGTGTAAAATCGTATGCATGTTTGAATGGTGTTTAAAAATCCGGCCGGATTTTAACTTTACAAAAATGCCATTATAAAAAAAAACCATATATAACGCTACGTAAAGTGGCATCTCAATCTCGATTTTCAATTGTATATGTTTATTAAACTTCATTGACTAAATTGGCTTGTACGTCGTATTTGAAAAATGGATCTAGATTCTGTTTCCTACAAAATTGTATAAGGATTTCGAATATATATATTTAAGTTTATTGGGCTCAGAAACATTTTTGGGCCGAAGAAAGGAAGGACTTGTTTAAGGATGGCACCTCTTTAAGTTTCCGTCCAAATAAGCACAAGCATAAGCCCTGAATTTTGATTGCATTTGACCATTGAAAAGAAAATATAAATACGCTTGTAATCAAAACATTTCATTGAATTCATCATGTTCATAATGAGCAATCAGAAACCAATGCAATTCTTCATACTGGTATAACCTCGTCATGAATGAAAAATGTAGGTAATAGTTTTTTACGTTGACCGTTACATATTATACAGTAGAATTTTTAACGCATTGCTTACATTTACACCTGAGTCATGCCATACAAAATTAATTATTGATTAAAATTTCAAACGCTGATTCACTACACACGTTTTGTTTAATTAAAATAAATATTTAGCTTAGCTGTTTTATAGTTCATTGCTTTCGGTACTGTTAAGGTTTGATGAACGAATTGTTATTACAAATGTTTCTATAATACGGTTACATATGAATCTATAAAAAAAAACTTTTTAAAGGTGTACCAACAAGGAAATATTTCCTCGTTATCTAACTAAGAGTAAATACTTTAAAATAAACCTGCAAAAATACTTTCGGAACTAAAAGTGATCTAGGAAAATGATTTCAAGACAACTAAGCGTTTCATCAATCAAAGACAAACATTCTACTATAAATCGGCTTTTTACAAAACCACGGTACATAAAAATATACCAGAAAATAAGCTTTATGGTTCCATCTGGAAATCGAAATATTATTCATTTTAACGGATATCTATTAAACTCTACTCTACATATAAAATATAAAAATATTTATATTCAAGTAACTACGCATTTACCAACAACGTTTCGTTCAATTTATCATAAAATCTCATATTATTACACAGATACGACTTCATTTTTCGGTTAGATTAAAATTTTATGCGAAACACGATTCGATTGCCAAAAATACTTTAAGATGGCCTTGAACTAGAGCCGCTCCTACTCTACGGCGCAGAAAAAGTTGCATAACTTACATAACTTTGAGTGTGACCATCACAAAATAATTTACATAACCATTAATTATTAAAATAATAATTTTATTTATACTCTTACATAGAATTGTATATCATAATTTTGAGAAAAACATTAATAAAATAAAATAAGTATACAATCATTTATATTTACGAAAACATTTAATAAAATATTTTTTTATTTATTTTATTACTTTGAATTTAATTTGGCAACATAGGCTTAACCAAAATGGCGGCCACGTGGCACTTTTGTTGCCATGTGTCAATTGTCTTGCTCATAGCGTAATGTATAACAGAAGTGTTACATGCGAGACATTCTCAATCAACCTAAAAAAAAATTGTTTTATACTATTAAAAAGTATTTATTATTATTAATCAATAGTAGTAATTGTATAGTATTTAAAGAAATCTATTTTTTTTATTACCTACCTTTTTTTAAAATAATAAAAAAAAAGGTCTAATATTTAAAGCGTCTAACATAACATTATTTTTTTCGTAATTACGAAATATATTCGAAATTATCATGTTGACACTTTAATAAACAATCTATTATTCCAATACAAAACATTTCATAAATTCAAAAAACTCATACTAATAATAAAATTTCTATTCAAATTCACTCAATGGTTACTACGTGGGTCCAACAAAAATAACGAACTGCGCAGTAGCATAATATTATAATGGACAGGTTTTATATACGTCACGTTGCGTTGTCACTCTACGATACTCGTATGTATAATATTATGTTATGTGCGAACGCCCAATTGATAACAACACAGATTATTTAGTTTTATGTTATTTTTATGTTTTAAGTGCAAAATATGATTATTTATTTGATGCCAAAGTCTTGGCGCCGGGGTCCAGGCGTGCGACTGTAATCGTGACAGATTGTGGGTTCGATTCCCACTTGAGGAAATTAAAATTATTTAATATTTTAATTTCTTCGTCCTGGTAACGAGGCAAAGCGCTGCGTTGGGTTCTGCCAATCAAACGTAATGGCTCCAAAGTTCGGCGGAAAGTCGTTAGATACATTTCTACTATTAGTATTTTAATTTCTGAAAATAAATGAGGTAACTCACAAAGCATGGATAAAATTTTACCGGTATCGAAATATTAGCCGCCAGCCACAACAAAAATATTCTTCATAATACATCCAAAATTCCCAAAGGATATTTTCGATTGTATAAAATTAAATATTGTTAAAATTATCTTATATATTACAACTCTATATGTAAAAAGTGCACTGCATGAAGTTTAATTAAATGAGTGCACATTTTGACACCTGCATATATGTTGTCTGTTTTTAGTGAGTAACGTAAGTACTGACAACACGCCACGTGAAATAATCGTTAATGTACTGGAGGAACATGTTGAAAATTTTAAAAATACTTTTTGGAAATGAAAATCTTTTTTCCTAAATGTGGAATAACACTATAAATACGTGAAAAATATTAAAAATTATATGTACGTTTCATTTTCAAAATGAAAACAATAATTAAAAAACAAAACAATTATATCAATTTACACTTAGTTTGCATGTAGATATCAGAATTTTTGCCATCGTTCAGTTATATTTTTGTCATTTTATCAATTTGTTTATCATTCGTGTCTGTCGTCTGTCACTGTACATGAAAATTGTAGCGACTTAGAGATATAACGTGTGTATATAAAATTATAAATACATATTTTATTTCAATTTTTTGTTTTTATTGTTTTATTTCTTCATTGAATTATTTATTTTTTTCCAATAGTAAATGAAACGACACTTAAAAATTTATTCCGTTCCGCTTCATTATATTAGTATACATTTGCTTGCTAAAGTTTATATTGGAGTAAATTATTACATTTTTTTTCAGCAGGGTAGGCAGAAGGAACCTCGTGTTAAGACACTCCATTCCCCACATATAAATTATAATTTTATGTTAATTTATTATTCCTTCTGTGTGTCAATTCAGAAATAATATTATTAAATAATAAATATATATGCGTACTGGTTCCCATATTTTATACATAGTATAACTTAATCTTATACATTAACTAATTTTTATATCGATCTTCTTCGTATACCTGCTATCCTATAGCTACTCTGTAGCTACTAGCTAAGTGCAACGTGACTTTAGAGGAATTATTTATGCTCAACTGACACGCTTGTAAGCCATAAACAAAGAACTGAACTAAATTAAAATATGTCTATCTTGACATTATCTTCGAGAAATGTATGTTTGTGGATTTAACTCTCACTTCCAAATTCTACAATCTCGTGGATATTACGTAAAGAAAGTATCACTTTTCTAATAAGAATTACTATATATGTTTAATTATTTGCAAGTCTGAAACTAAAATGTATATGAATATCCAATAATAATAACACCTATCAATTAAATGCATTGCATTCTAAGTAAATAAAATGTAAATATCGCTTAATATTAATAAATTTAATAAATATGTTATCTAGTTTAACTTTGTTTTCCTCCAATTATGTATTGCGCAGTTGTAGTTTGTTGTTTATTCATTAGTGACAAATCGATAATTAATCCCGCAATCTTTAATATAGAGTTAAACGAACTCTAATTTATAATCGACTTATATTTGACAAATTAAATAAAACTAATTCAGTTGTTTACACGTTTAAAAAAAATATGCGATTAAAAAAATATTTTAAGTCACATATTTCTTTAAACGTGTATATAATTATATATGCAAAAGTCATATTTTCTTTTAAGAATTAATTAAAAAAATATTGTAAATAAGACAATTTAAATTTGTATCTGTTTTTTTTTGTAGTACGCTTAAATTTCGTGCAATATTAATTATTCTTATAATGTAATATAATAACCAAAAAAAAAACTGTCATACTTTTTATAGTTTTCATTTCCTGTAATCAGACTGATAAAAATATATTCTAACTCGCTTATAACAGTTATTTAATAAACAGCTAAGAAAACTCGACTAAGAAATATAAACGTTAACCGTTACATTAGTCTAGTATTTTTTTGTTTACACTACAAAAATGTAAAAAGATTAAAGAGGAAATCATAATTTTATCATTGAAGAGCCTTGTGATAAATTACTTCAACATCCTATTTCCGTCTGTCGCAAAACATCTCTTTTTTAACACAAATAATAAGTAATTTCTTGATTAATTTGCAATTCTACTTCATTACTATAGTTCTATAACGTCACTTAGGCGTAATGTCAGTCTATACATAATACATTTTCTTTGAGCTTCAACCTGTATCCCGCATATAGCAGGGTAGGCAGAGAAAGCCTAGTGTTAAGACACCCTGCTGCCCAGTTTTCACCGTACGTGGCACTGTGTATTGAGTGGCGGAACTCAACGTCGCGCTTTGCCTCCACACTAGTGCGATGAAATGAAAATATAAAATATTCCATTTTCTCGAATAGGGATCGAACCCACAACTTGTCACGGTTACAGTCTCACCGTTGTGCTCCTGCGCCCCGACTGGTCTCAATACATAATAGTAACTACCTAATAAATTCAAATTATAGTGAGACGATCAATTCCTCTCCCTATACGTCTAAATTCGAGACAAAAAATAAATAAATGAAATTCACAAAGATATTCCTTGAAAAATTATGACTGTATTTTGTTTTTGTACTAAAATTATACTCGATAAGATTGATAAACACTATCATTGATAATAATTCTTGTAATAAATACAAATTTTAATCTTGCAGCCAAGGTGATCGATATGACGTGATATGATAAGAATTTCGTAAACAAATGTAATGTATTAGTAGATATTATGATATATTGTTTACTCAAACAAAGTCAATGTGACTCGAGACTAATAAATTATAATTATGTTAGATATTTTCGACTGCATAACGTTCTTTATTTCACCTTCACGGTCTTATATTGAAAATCCTTTAAATACCTTTAGTCTGGTGTTTTTACTGTAAACATAATGTAATTATCTTTTTTTATTATAGTAGACTAGCCAGTGGCGTAGCTAAGGTATTTGCTGCCCGGTGCGGCTTGGGGGACTTGATGCCCCTTTCCTGTTGATGAGTTCTAAAAAAAAAAAAGGTAATCATCGACGATGACTTCTAAAAAAAAAAACGGTCGACTTTGATGCCCCTTTCCTTTTGATGCCCGGTGCGGCGATACCCTTTAAAATGGTATAAGGTCTAAAAAACGAAGAAAAAACACTCTAATCGTCGACTTTGATGCCCTTTTCCTGTTGATGCCCGGTGCGACCGCCCCGCTCGCACCCCCCTAGCTACGCCACTGAGACTAGCGCTTAACTGCTGCTCGCCCCGTGGTCAAATGGAAATAAGTAAGGATTGTGTATGACACATGACTCATTCTAAGTACCAAAGGCACAGAGACCTGTCCACAGGCACATTAGATTACATCGAAACTATTAACTTGGTGTTTAACCACGTTAATAGACAGTCCAAAACAAAAACATTTTTTCAATTCGAACTAATAGTTCCTAGGATGAGGACGTTTAACCAAGTAAAGTCTTTAGCTTTCATTTGAGCTTATTTCTATGCAAAAAATTTGATGTGCAATTTCAATCATAAATAATGATCGAATATCGCCCGTAGGGGATAGTACTTCCAAATATATACTAATATACATGCTACTATGTAACATATTGTTGTTAAAACTGTTGCTTTAATTGTTTACCTAATGGAAATACGGACTTACAGCCTACGCAACTGACGTTTCCTTCCATATCATGTGAGAGTTAAAATGAAACGATGATTAAACAATATCAATACCATGTAATGTTATTGACCTGATGATTTCATAAAATATTTAATAATGTTTATATTAATTAATACCGACCCCCGGACGCCCAAGGAAGCGCTGGTTGGATGTCGTGATGCAAGACATGAGAGCCAATGGTCTTACCACCGAGGACGCAAAAAACCGTGCAAAGTGGAGTAGGTTGAGTAGGAAGGCAGACCCGAGATTAATGCCAGGAAGAAGAAGAAGAAGAAGAAAAAGTTTATATTAATTAATATACAATTATAAATTGTCTGGTTTATTTTACAAGAAACAGAGAATATTTCAATACATTTTTTCACCGAAAGAGCTGAATCTAAAATAAACTGATCAAATTTCAAAAGTGATCCATTTATTTAGTTCTCATCTAGGAAAAGCTCTAATGAGATATACGCTATTATGTTAACGTAGGTTAAGTAGGCTATGTACTAACAAAAATTATATGAATCTAAAGTCTGAAATAAAGAGATTATTCAGGCACAATTTATTAGGTTATTTTAGCTAAGAAGCTACATTTCAGTTCAGACTCGAGCTCTTACCAAAATATAAAACCACTAAAACCACGGCGCAATAATGGCAGTACTCTTATGAGAACAAATACCTATACATTGAAAGATGCAAATCTTATTATCTATAAGTAATAGACTATACGTTTTAACTACATGAAAAACAATTTAGAATAATTTAGAACTAATTGAAACACTTAATTCAGTCATCATTTATGCGTGAAACCACCTACGGCTCTACTTTGTAACAAAATATTAAATTCTAAGAATTTTCATGTACCTACAGTAGAAGGGCTGCCGTCATTAGCTTCTAATTCTGGCACGATTAGAGCATTGCCCTACGCTCAGTTCATAATACGTGACTGTGACGTGTTAACGATAGCATCTTGGTCAAAAGACTCATTATATTTTATTTATTTATAAGCGAATAGCATACAGCAGTATACTAAATTATTTTAACTTAGATAAAATGGAAATCAGTAGCTAGTTAGTTTACAGTTAGAAAGTTAAATATATTCAAGAAATTTCGAGCTTCAACTAAAATATAATATAAATGAAATATTAATAGTATTTTTTTTAAATTTTTTATAACTTTTTTTTAATACACACTTTTAAAAAGAAAGTTTTCGTACTTATGTTAAGTATAATAGTTATTATATATTATATTTTTAATTTTTAAGTGTACCGATAAACATTTAATAATACCTTATCAATTTTTTGACATGTCATTCAATTTCGTTCGATATGACCAAATTGTGTCCCAGACGCCATTATGACATTTTATGTAATCTGTTGCATAATTAATATTATTTTGAATCTATTTTTACTGTACAGCTTAAATAAAATATATGCATATTAAAAATTTACAATTTAAATATATTTTGCATTAAATTAACATGAATATATTAAAACTTTACAAACAAAATAAAATTAAAAAAATAAACATAACATAGGAATAATATAATATTCTAGAAACGTTAGAAGAGCATTGCCCTACTCGTTGTACTTCGAGCGAGCTGGACGTGGTTTGTTTACTTGTTTAATTTATTCGTGTAGTGTCACTTTAACACATCGTCGTTTAAAAGCTTAGTTAGAAGTTACATTATATTAGCGTATACTATGTTTGTGCAGTGGATAGTTAACGTTCGAACTGACAAGTTTTTAACAACTAACTTACTATCCATTACGTCTATTTACGCTTAAGTGGATGAATATTATCTTCGTTGCTTGACGTTTCTTTTAAGTTTAAATGTAATACATTTCATATGTATTTATATAATATGTATATACGAAATATCGTCCAGAAATGTGGTCGATCTGTTAATCACAATAGCAAAGAATCGTACAGACCGGCGTTGAGTTCCACCACATTTATAGAGTACATACAATATCTGAAAAATTGGGTGGTAATTAGGGAACGGAGTATCTCAATACTTTTCTGTTCTGTTCTGTTCGCATATTAGATGCTGCATACGACGTGAAGCTATAAAATACCAATTTGGGCAATTGTTATTCTTACTTCTTAGTTATCATCAAAATCTTTAGTATCTGAATGGAGTCATCATTGATATTATCATTGTTCTTATTTCAGTCAATGACGCGATAAGACATAAGAGTAGGTAATTTTTAGATACATATTCCGTAAAAAAGATTACTGTAGGTAATTATAAGTATATTGTAAAGCTATAAATGAATTGAATTTAATATTATATGGTCTGTTGTAAATTTAAGTTTGTTCTTTAAAAATAGAATATATTAAAATAAATAATAGTTGTATTTTTATGCGACCATTATTTATTTTAATTAAGACCCCAAAAGTTTTTCTAATATATCTATTTGTACAGACACTGATCTGTTACGATTTTATTATAAGTATAGATAACTCAAATTGTATCTATTTTATATATATTAAATATTAAATGTTGTTATATTTTTTTACAATAACATTTTATTTATAACAATATCCTTTTCATAACACGTATAATAGCAGCAACGTTTCAAGGTATATATAATTATCACCTACATCTCAGTTGGCGCCATATCATTGTTACTAATTATTATTTCTTAGCTGACTCACGGTAATAATATTTCTAGGTAAATACACAATATGTATGTTTTTGACCTGTGGCTCGGATGACTTCATTCCACGATGTTTATACAGCTGGTCGACAATGCACTAAATGTTAACCAAATGAATATATTGTTGGTTCCAATAAGAACTAGCTAGGTATGTAGATTGAATACAATCTCATATATATAGATATACATATGTAATAAGTATGTATATAATTATCATTTGTAAAGATATTTAATAATAAATTAATTATTAACTTAAATGTAGAGACGCGTTTTTCGTATAGAACAAAAACAAAGTAAAATGACAAAACGAAATAGAAGTTTTGAACGATACCTTGGAAATAAAGAAAATATATTTTGAGCAGAGCAGAAACAAAGCGATTACGATGCACTCTTAGAAAGTATTAATGTTGAAAAAAATAGGCGTTTTCTAAGCTGGAAAAAATAATGTAGCGTTAGATTTTGTAACTTTAATGGAATTAATGGTAAATTTCTAATGAAACTCTTTTTTTCACAAAATCTTAAAAGTATTAAAAGTAAAAAAAATATTAAAAGTATTCTCTATTCTCAAAACAAAATGAAATGAAAGGATAAATACATAAATCTAATAATATTTGTGTTTAACAAAACTTAATTATAGATATAATATTTATTGTTATATAGTTAATAACAATTTAACAGACATAATACAGATAATATATCTGGTAGAGTACTTAAGGTCCAGACATTTACGCAATAAATGAACTATCACACTTATTTGTCAACGGTCAATAAACGGTCACGCCACTAGTCGGCGAGTGTACTATTGAATGAAGAAGATAACATTGTTTGTATTTAAATATTAAAGTTTAAGTATTAATTTTATATTTACTAATAAATAAAACTAGTGCACTTGTTGAAAATTCCACTATGACATGTTTATTTTTGACAATGACTTACTCTTTTTACCGTACTGTTTTGCCTTCACGTGTTCTCCATACATCAAAATCGGAAAGACATTTTACAGCTGTACTCAGACATTAGTACTGATGACAATGCATATAATGGGGCTGATTTAATTTCATTTTGTATACTATTTGACCTCCTTAGTCTTTAGGTGTCGAGTAACAAAACAAACATACACCATACATACTCGTGCCCACCTTTGAATGTAGTTATTTTTATTATACGTTAGAAAAACGAAAAATTAAAAAGTTTGATATAAACAAATTATTAATTTAACTTATACCTTTTAAAAAAATTAAGAAATAACCCGAGTTAATTATAAACACTTTTGTGCAAAGTCACTCTCCGTGTTTACGCTCGCGTCGCTTTTGAAGAGCAAACGCCAAAATAACCGCGGCAGAGTCATAACTTTTAGACATGCTGTAAATTTGTATTCTAATAAACATTTCAGAGATTATAAGACACTTTAGGGATTTGAGTTACGAGCTATACGAAAGAAAGACTAAACTATAATAATGTATACTCTTATATTTTTACAGATAAATATTTCGCTTTTCTAGAGGCCAATTGAGAGAATATAGAGCTAACAAACTCCATTGAAATAAGTGCATGAGGGCTGGCAGAACCTTACATAGTGTTTCAGCTACTAGATAGCTGAATAGAATCTATGATTATGATCTATAACATTTGTTATCTATAGTATTACAACAGTAAAAAAATGTCTGTATGTGATCAGAAAAAACTATTAGAATATTCTATTATTATTTAATTTCTCTGTTTACCTATTTGTCTATTTGTGCACATACGCACATATGCTTCGCAACGATTTTGTTCGAATTAGAATTTTTTGTTGTATAGCTAAGGACAAATAGACTAAATGTTATTTGCAAAAATAAATGAATTCACATCAATTACAGAGCAGTACGACCAACGAGACGTAGCCGTAGCATACTTTTCATTTTATTCCTTCTCGAATATATATTGTACAATACGCAAAATTTTAAATACCTGACTTGAAAGAGGCCAATACACATCAGCCGTAGTGTACTTTCGAGTAGGTGTAGTTGTGTGTTGGCGTGTCTAGAGTGCTTACAAATTCAATAAATCATCTGTTTATAGTTTAGTATATTAGATATACATGTACTCGTATATATTACACACTTTTGTATTATTATTTGTATGACAATAGTTTGTACGTATGTAAACATAGAAGGAGTTTCGATATTATATGTATGTAAATTCATTATTATTATTATAAATATTTGAAATAAATACTGACAATATCTCCAGTTTCCGCCTACACCTCGAGGCATTGTGTGTGGCGAACCTCAACGACGCGCTTTGCCTTGTTAGCAGAGCCAGGAAATGAAAATATTAAATAATTAATTTCTCCGAGCGATTTTTCTGTTATGATAATATGTCTATGATATCCTCTTTCAGTATATTTTATTTATTTATTTATTTTAGTTTCACTTTAATTTTTTTTTCTATTTTCTTACCAGTCTTTTAATAGATATATTTTTTAAATATTCTATCGGCAATATAATTTATGAATTTAAATTTATTTAAGACTAAATTTACATTTAATTTACAAGGTGTTTGTGTTAAATGAGCACAGTGAAGACAGGTGCATTCTAGTTTTTGTGTTTTGATGAACTTAATATATTTAAATATAATAAATTTATATAAATATATTTTTTTAGGCCAATAGGTCAAGGTAGAATGGTATTGTTTATATATATATTTTTGAAGCTCCACGTTTTTTTTTGACTTTATGTAGAAAAATATTTTTAGGTTACGCCAGACTAACGCTAACTAAAAAAACGTTCTAAAAAGTTGATGATAATCAAAATGTAAAAAATTATAACATCAAAGAATATCTTCCTTATTTTATAAATATAATAAATTACTATCACATTTAATAGATTATAGAACTTAATCTATATGAACTAGAACTATATGAACGATTTAACTTATATAAAACACGTTGCCTTGTCACTTTATACAAAAGTAGTAGACACGTATAATATTGTTGAACGTAATAAAGAAATGTGTGTAACTTCTATTTAATTAATTTATAATATAATTATTATATAAGATAAATAAGAAATATTAATATTAAATGGCAACGGCTGTCCTCTATTAAATACATAGATTAAATATTAATTCTTCAAAATATACGTCACAATACTGACCTTGTCCAAACCAGTCTAAAGTGGTTTTTTTACAACGCGCCCACCCCCGTTATTTACATTAAAAGACAGGTGTTTCTATTTGGCAAATAGAAATAGATTAATCTAGAAGTATTCACTTAAATATATGTACATAGCGCAATTGTACTTCAAAACGAGAATATACTTGTTTGTCTGTTTTTAATTAAAATGTAAAAAAAAGCTAATTGTTTACTATACAAATTTTATAAATTAGCAAAATATACAATATGGCGAGATTAAAAATCATTTTGTACCAATATTAATTCACAAAATCTTGAGCTAATTCAGCTTCACGTTGTATCCCGCTTACAGGAAGGTAGGCAGAGGGAACCTAGTGTTAACCACAAAAGCTGCTGAGCTAAGTCTATTCGCCAATCCATCAATATGAGGTCCCCACTGTAATTTAGAGTCAATGGTGATATCGAGAAATACCGTAGAATTGACAGGATCCACGGCTTCACGGTCAAGAGTACATCAGCCTTACAATAAATTGTTTGTTACGTTTTTTCAGTTATCCAAAAACCTTATCATTGTGACAAGAATTATTACATTATTTAATATTTAAAAAAGATTTAAATAATCAGTTTATTTGTTCTATACTAAGCTACTACATATCCTTTTTGATGAGGCAAGTACATACATTCCTGAACGTATTTCCTTACACAATTCATATTCATAATATTGACAATGCGAGCTGTGGCGCCAGTAGCTTTATATACAACTAACTATAATTGTTTTATCAATTCCATTCATCTTATAATAACGATATACGAGTACATACATACATTTATGTTGTGTAAGTATGTCAACCATAAGAACAGTATAAAAATATAGTTTAATTAAAACTAATATGATAAATAAAACAAATACCGTAACACTACAGAATACTGCCAAATTACAACGCCATTAAACAAAATACTTACTATTAATTATTGTAAACTAGTGGGCCCGGACGCGGCTACGCCCGCGAAAATATTAGCCTAAATAATTAAAATAAGTTAAAAAATAATAATAAGTGGAGATTTATTATTAGAAAAAATATCTGAGTAACCGAAATGAACAAACAAAAGAAGTAAAAGTAACTAAAGCAAATTCTTAATATTAGAAAAAGTACCTAAAGTTTGCCGTGCGCGCGTACTAAACATTTTTCTATATTAAACAATAATTATTTTTTGCGAACAATATTAAATAAAATCCCAAATGATTAAAATTACGATATTTTAAGTGTATAACATCAGTATAGATAACCGAACTGAGATAAATTAATTATAAGCAGCAATTAATTACATAAAAAATAATAGTAATTCGAAAATATATAAAAATTCACAAAATCATCAAAGTCATCTTCCTGTTCGCGTCGGTCATACTATGCCACTCGTAGGCTAGGTCATTTGGAATTTAATTTATTTTTAATTTTTAATTATTTATAAGGATGAATATCAAATTATAGAAATCATCTATTTTTTGTTAATGTATACAAATCTATATCGGCGCGCGCCATGTAGGTATGCATTAAGCAAACTCACTTTGGGTGACGTTTTCTTAAAACAACAAACTTTGCAAGCCGTTGCTTAGCAACGCGTAGCGACGATTGTTATTAACATGGCGGAATAAATTGCTTGTCAAATTAATTATTTTAATATATTGGTATATATCGAAAATATTACAAATATGAGAAAAAAAAGTATCCTATGTTCATCCCGGGACCCTCAAGTATCTCTATATGAGTATTTTATCACAATTAAATTAGCGGTTTGGCCCTGATTGCGTAAAAGACAGACAGACAGACAGACAGACAGACAGAGTTACTTTCGAATTTATAATATAGGTATGGATAGCTAGACTTTACCATTCGAAACGGTATTGGTTGAACTCTCGCCGGTAGATTTTAATGTTTTCTTATGATATTTATTTTGTTTTACCTTGTTAGTAGGTCAAATTGCGGCCTCGAATCCCAGCCGAAAGTAAAGAACGGAGTGTCTTAACTTTTTATGGTACTGTATGTTCACTCTACCCTGCTATTTGAGAGACAATACGTGAAAATGAAAAATGTAGGATTTATTCCACCATAAACCCAAAAAACGATAATGATGTATAAATACGAAAGTAAAAGCTGTAGCACATTTCAGCGGTCGTTCCAATTTCTTGTTCAATTAGAGTCTATTTTGAACTAAAAAAATAGGATGCCATTTTCCCACAACACATACCTACTATGCTATTAGCATTTTTTGCGTATTGCTAGTAATTGATTGCTTTATATTTGGAAATGCAACTTTCCCGTTTGCGTTAGAAGAAACATTTTGTTAGTAAGCTGAAAAGAAAACTATTTTTAATAATAATGCTAGGGCATGGGATAAAAAATCCACTACATTTTCTATAGAGTTTATTGCACATTCATGCCTGTGTGAGGCCGCAAGACCTAAATAATGGTTAAGATCCAATGCGTTACGTTAAACAATAAACAAACAATCTCAATAGGCACATTTGTTTTCTCAGTAACCAGTTACTCGTACGTGTTTTGTTTCACGACGATACTCGCACACCATTCAGTTATTTCGAAGAAACGATGCACTCGCTTAGAGTATTTATACAAAAAAATATTCACAAGCTAGTTACTAAACTTATATGAAATACTAAGTATCTAAGTATATTTTAAAACTAATATTATTATTAATTATTTTTGATTGAAAGTGAATTTTAATTAAATGTAATAATCAAATCGTCGTTAAATTAACTACCTTTCTAATTTTCTTTTTATAATTAATCGTGCAAAGCAAAGTTAAAGCATACTATCATTCTCTTGAGTTATATTTCAAAAACAAGTTTTATTTATAATTGAATAATAAATGTATTTGTTTTCAAGCTAGCCCGTCGTCTAACATAATAAATATAAAGTATAAACGGCTTACATAAATAAGATTAGGTCGTGAACGAGTTCATGGTTATACAAGAGCAGGTGCAACCCCAGGGTTGCCATGACGCTATTTGAATAAATAATATAATTTTAAAATTTTTATTTTAAAATAAAGTGCTCTATACCTCTGTTACCTTAACTTTTATTTGCTTAATTCTTTTCAAGTGAAATTGTTAAATTTATATATCTCAAAGTGCATAGTATTTATTTATCTACCACCTCTTATAACTTACACTTTAAAAGAGTGCTGCACAGATTATATATTTTCATAATAACTACTATTAAAAAGAAAAATAAAGATGTTGCATTATAGAAAATTTTGTACATCCTTATATAAGTACAAAAGTTGAAAGGAGATTACAGTCATACAACGTACCATGCGTACTGAATATATATACTCCTAACATTTATTAAATACACGATAGGTACGTACATAGGAGAAAGAGAGAGAGAGAGAGAGAGCGGCGGAGCCTTAAAAAAATTAACATCTTGAGTAGGCGTCTATTTCTATTTTATCTCTGTCCATTAATTACTTTAAGAGACATAAAAGTATTTTTTAAATATGTACATTAAAACATTTAGTGACAGTTACAATCCATTTAAGTAATAAATGTTTATTACAAACAGCTGTCGTACCTCGAGGTTTGTGGTATTCGGGCCATTTTACATGTTCGTTAGTTTTATTAGTACAGAGAAATCATAATTATCAATCACATTACAGTTCATAGACAAAAACATTCTGTTTATTAGAAGTTTTTGTTATTTTTCATATTTTGTATTCGACAAGATAAAATATATTTTGTGTCTATGGCATACCTGAGTATTTCCATTTATTATAATTATTATTTAACATATGTATTTATGTTTAATAATTTTTCAAAGTTTAAGTTTTATACCTATTTGAATATACCTCGGAATCATGTAAAAACAAGTAATAGATATATTTTTAGGTATTTATAGCAACACATAATATATATTTTTTTATTTTACCGCTCATAATATGCTAAAGAAATAAATGTGGATTTTACATTTATGTTAAAATCCATTATTATTCATCCATTATTAATTTATATCTTTTTCTAAACGAAGCGTGACATTAATGTGGTGTGTAGAAATAAGGAAATTCGTTTTCTATCTCGAATATTTAGATTTTTCAAAAGAAAATATGCGTCACGGTCACCGCGAAAAGTATACAGTTCAAGGAAGTATAGTTTGCCAATTTTATTTTTAAAACTGACCCGCCACCCGCCATCAGTTCCTAGTTGCGAAACATTTCTTGCGAATACATAGATTTTCTTTTATCGTAATGTTTAACTCGCTAAAAAGTAAATTTGTCACTGTCACACGTTTCCTTGTTATATATAAAATAAATTTAAAATAAACAGCTTCACGCTTTATCCCACATATAGCAAGGTGCCTGTTCCTCTGTTCCCATTGGGACATTTCCGTTCCCTACTTCCCGCCGAATTCTGGAGGCATTGCTTGTTGGGTGGTGGCGAAACTTAACCTTTAAGTATGGACGTCGGGTCTCACAGACCCATGTGGGTCTACGAATTCTACAAATCGGCCACTTCTCGGTGACCTCCGCCACTGAGTCGCTCAGTACCTTTCATATTAATGACAAAATGAATGTAGATAGCAATGGTTGTGTGTCTGGGTTCAAAACACGTGAGTATTTAACTTTCTAAACGGGACTTGGGTCTGTCAGACCCGACGTCCATGTTTTCCATACAAAGTGATTTCAAAACACCATATATTTTTATAATATTACAAAATATACTTTAATATTTTAATTGTATAATTTGTATTCAAATGTTTATATTGTTATATATTATATATTATTTTGCATTATTTGTTATATATTTTAGTAATATAAATATTATTTACCTAAAAAACAGATTCAATTTTTTTAGTTTTTATGATAAAATGGAAAAAAATGATCGACCAAGCACGTCAGTGACAAATATATCGGTACTTTATAATCAACATCAAACAAAAGAATTAGACGACGACATTTTATAAAGAAAATAGCACTTTATCAAATAAAAAGACGCGTTTCGTATACTAAACTACTCTAAGAATTGAGAATGACTTTGACTCGCATTTCGCGATCTGATCTATCATTTATTGAACATGAAGCTAAAAAAATCGTTTTGGGTTCTTGAAAAACATGTATACTTTGCCCCCAAAAGATATATAGAAAGACAACACATACTTATGTTGACTGCAATCGTCCTGTTAGCCTACAATGTTGAAAGCCATTGTGTATCGATGTTCAATAGTACCTTATCTTAAGGTGTTGTCAAAATTTTTATTTTATAACATAAGATGTAATTTCTTTATTTTTTTTAATTGTTAGACTTTATATTTTGTTAAAAAAATATTTATTTTATTATCTGTCTTTCTTTAATAGTATTATTTTCTTAAAAGTCATCCCATGTGGCCAAAGACTGAAATTGTGACTTTAAGTTACTTAAATCGTTGTGATGCGTAAAGTTTAATAAAAAGCGATTTTATTTATATTGATTTTGCTTGATTTGAGGCTATTCATGTAAACTAAAACATAAAATTGTCTTCTTCCTTTAAAAAACAGACGGAATATGACCAATAAATACATTGGTCTGGCAGACCCGACGTCCATATTTGTGTTATAAAAATATCACGTCCATAGTTAAAGGTTAACCCCGCACTTTGAGAGAGACGTGCCTATTTTGTCTCTGTTTGCAGGGAAATGATTTAAACGAAATATATTTTGACAGTATTATTATAATTTGTTCAGCAGATATGTCACGACTCACGATATAACTAAACACATTTATTTTATTATGTAGGTCTTGTATTATATATTTTCTGCTTTATTATTATCATTTTTATTATTATCATGTTTCTTAGCTACATGCTGTATACCGTACATAGCAGGATAAACAGAGGGAACCTGAGAACCCAGTGTTAATGTTAAGGCACTCCGTTCTCCACTTTATATTGTGGCATTGCGTATTAAGTTGCACCTTACTTTAGGCAGGAAATGTAAAAGTTAAATATGGCAGTCCCTAGAGGGGGCAAGTCCCCAGACTCACAAACGGCGTGCTTACATTTAAAATTACTAATAATATAAGCTCAAAATTCATTCGTTGCCAGTTGAACATCCAGAATTTCTAGAATACTATTTGCAATTTGGCACATCATAGAAGTCTTTGTCTTTAGCAAAGTGATTTTGTCATTTTTTTATTTAAACATCAAATGAGTTAAGAATCACTTTTAAAATTGCAAGAAAACATTTTTGTTAATATAATATAAATAGCATTTAACTTTATTCAAAGACCTCGTTTATTTCCGAGTTAATTATATTGAAATCCAATATGCTTAGCCCAGAAATGCACATTATTCAACGTTTACTCTATTTTTTATCTCTTATTTACGAATATATTGAGTATAACAAATACTAGTATAGTTTATCTTGGGCATTTTTTTGCAATTATATGCATTTATAGCAACGGTGTAGACAATTTACTTATAAAAAAAATAATTTAAAATATAATATATCTAAAGTTAAAAATATTTATGTGATATTTACACAGTAAAAAGTTTATCGAGTATATTACTTACATAACTTACAACAACATAATAAAGTGTTTAAGAATAACTGACAACAGCATATGCGGTTGCAGATCGTCAACCGACCGTGACCGCATTAGGTGCGACGTCGTCATCCACTGCCTACCTCTAGTGCACTCTATTACATTTAGAATAAATGTAATATGATTACGTCAAACAATTTCAGTATTTTAAAGCCTGTGTCAATTTATAAAATGAATCTATAAAGATTATTTTTTATAGAAGATATAGAATATAGAAGATGAAACAAGTAGGTATCAGTGGAGTGGAGAAGCAGGAGATGCAGAGATAGTAGCGTTTGGCGTTTTGTTCTCCCCCGGTAGGGATAAATGGTGAAGCTAAAGAGAAAAATATAACAAGCTATAAATATCATTTAAGGCTGTAGCGCTTTTTTAAACGGTTTTTAGACTATCAAAACTAAGTACTTAGAAGTCAAATTGACTTTCAATTTGTTGTACCTATTTAATATTTATCAAATATCAATTGACCCCTTTAGATGTGATTGAAACTGTAACAGAACATGCAAGACTTACAAATATTTTCTATGATATAAGAAACCTATAAGTTGGATTATTTACCTTCAAAAAGCGCGTCTATCTCCACCTCAAAGGCCGGCAACGCACCTGTAGCTCCTCTGGTGCTGCACGAGGTCGTGGGCGGCGGTGATCATCATCAGGTGACCCGAACGCTCGTTTGCCTTGTCCTTTTTCCATTAAAAACCAAAAAACCAACTTCTGTAAAAGAGGAGGTTATCAATTAGACAGATTTTTTTTGTGTTTGTTACCTCAAAACTTGACTGGGTGAAAGGATATACTGCAAGGGTAGTTTGATGAGAGTTTGGTTAGGTTCTGATTAAGGGATCCGGTTGAAGTCGATTTTTTTATTAACATTTAATGGAAAATTGAATATACAGCGATGAGTCACTTAGTTTGTTGACTACATTGCAAAATAACAGATCTACAATTCAAATTAACTCTATAGGCCCTATAAAAATTAAAATGCCACAAACGACTGCAGTTGCAACTACCTACGGATCGTCAACCGGCCGTGACCGCATTAGGAGTCGTGAACTCCATCAGTATACCGCACCGCACTGTTTACGATCAATTTAGTTACATAAGCCAATAAATCTGCACTATGATGGATGCACCTCGAGAAATGTATGGAATTTTAAATTAGGTACTTTATTTAAAAGATACTTAAAATAATATGGTCAGGACATTTTGCTTGCTCTAGTAGGCACCTTTTTGTTTAATTGTAAAATAAGAAAAAATGAGTAATGAATCAAGTCTCCCGACCAGTAGGGACGTTTGAACCGGAGCATGGGGAGAGTTGAACATATTATTTTTGAGGAAAATAACCCATTTTTAATTTAAATTATATTTTTTTATTAAACTTACACAATAATTACTTTGCTTTACCATTGCTATCAAAAAAAAATAATAAGACAAGATGTTATAAGCATACGTAATATAATTTTTACTCAGAAGTAAAGAAAACATATAATTAATATGGACTTTATTTTATATCCAGGATTTTAGGAATAAGATCTTTTAAATGAATAGGAATGAATATTATTGGGCATTTAATTTTTAATAATAAATTAATAATATATATTTCTTTATAATTGCCTTATTTATAAAATGCTGCAATTACGCAATCACTCCAAATAAAACATTGCTTTTATTTGCAGAATTTAAAATATTTTGTAATAATTTAACATTTTCGTGACTTCAATCATTCATGAGGCTCGTCATGGCGCAGGGGTCGGACCTGTGAAGAGTCACATTAGACTCCCTCTGCTTTCTCTGCTGTATGTGGAAAACTGAAAAAAAAAGAATCATTCTTATTGTAGTTTTCGAAGATAGAAACTTCAGTTTTTTTTATGTCTATATCTATAGTATATTCTTAAGTTAATAACAAAAAATGCTTGTTGGTTTTTAGAAATTATATGCTCCTAAACCATTTTTAATGGGTGCAAAAGAAAAAAAGTTAAAGAAAATACTATTCTCTAAAATACAATACAATATTTATATATAGTAGGTACATAAGTATATTAATTATTAAACAAATCAAAGTTAATGATTGAAAAAATGACCTTTCCAATATAATTTAAGGGAAGAATCACGATCACGTCATTTTTATTGCCAACAATTGGTAAAATGTCAAATTATTTCAGATTGGTCATTGGATAAATAGACACCGTTCCCATAACAGAGAATTATTAAAAACATATAAACATTTTGAAGTATACATAACTCCTTACATTTTAATTAATTTTAAGCATTATATATATTATTTAAGTACGGGAAAATTTAACTGTAATCTATAATACAGTACTATGTACAAGTTACAACTTACAACTATAAATATTATGAATCTGTTATAGACAAAATGGCAGCGAAATGTCATTTATAATATTTGCGCCTAGTGGTACAAGTTGCAAATATGTTAGCTAAGTAATACATTTTACAACTTCATAACTCAGTATAAATTTCTAAACATCTATTATAACACCAAATTGTTATAAATACACAACTTTTCATTTACATTTTGCTTTACTTTCACCCCGTTAGACCGCCAACTTCATCTTCAAGCCAATCTGTCAACGTATCTTGTTATTTGTTAATCATTATCTACGATAAACACACAACAAATATAAAATGAATGGTGAGAAGAGAAATACTCGTGGGCGAGGCCGTGGTCGTGGGCGGGGTAGGGGTCGAGGCAGGGGTCGCGGAAGAGGGAAAAAGGTCCCTAAAGTGATGTCGTCCGATGAAGAGGAATGTTCTGTAGAGGAAACCACTCAAGATCAAGAAGATTCAGTGCCTGAAGATACGAAAGAGGAAGCTGAGCCAACTGAACCACCTAAATGTAAGGTTTTAGCGTTATATTGAAACCTAAATTATTTTACACAAGAAGTAAACACTAATATTATTAGTAACATTGCTTTTGTACCACAAATATAGGTAAAATTTAAGTTTTATTCTTTTAAATTAATTTTGTTTTACAGTGGAAGTGCCTTCAGATATTTCCCAATTGGAAGCACCTGTATTCACAACATTGCAAAGAGGCCCTCCAGAGCCAATGCTGAGACTAGACTGGAGTCACCGTGCGACCCTCATTGGAGAAAAAGTTCTCAACCCTATGATATACTGCTGTGATATTTGCTCAAAACCTATACTTATTTATGGTAGAATGGTAATAATTTTTTGTTGATCTTTAAAAAATTAAGTTGTTGTTGCACATTGTGACTGACTGTTTGTAATTGCAATGATTGTGGGTTTAATTATTTTAAAAGTACTTTCATTTCTTTGCTCTGTTTCTTAAGTTATTTTTTTGTAATGTATGCTATTTGCTATATATTGATTATTTGTAATTTTTTATAAAGTATATGTATAACATTTTAAATTTTTCAGATCCCCTGTAAGCACGTTTTCTGCTTGTCATGTGCTCGAGCTGATCACACACATTGTCCTAGATGCAGAGAGAAAGTCCTACGAGTAGAACAGACAGGCCTCGGTACTGTCTTCATGTGTACTCATTCCGGAACCAGATATGGAAACACTGGATGTAGAAGAACTTATTTATCACAGGTATACATATATGTATATTAGATACTATTAATGGGAAATATTGTGTTTGTATTATTATAATTAATAACAAACCTATATTTTTTTAATTAAATAAATGGTTAATTATTTGTACATACATGATTTTTTTATAATTTTTCTTAAAACTATATTTTTAGTAAAACAATTGTAATTTTTTAAATATATTTTCTTTAATTTCAGAGAGACCTCCAAGCACATATCAATCACAGGCATGTATCTTCAGGTGCTACAGAAAAACAGGAACCCGAACCACCACCAGCATCCGTGGCTATTGTGAAGCCCTTATCTGTAAGTTTTATTTTAGCTGCAAAGGGATCTTATTGTTTAGATACTACATTTCCTATGTTCTGCCAAATGTTTTACAGTCACTGGCTGTGCCAGACAATAGCCTCAATATCTGTAAATAATAAATAACAAGTTATCTGACTGTTGATTTGTTCAAGCCCCACTTAGAGGAATGATATATTTTTATTTTCATGCTTTGGTTGGTTGGTAGTGTTAATATTATCTGTTCACCAATTTCAACTATATTTTTCTGGACATGGAATATACTGGCTGAACCCAATGCTACACTTTGCCATATGTGGATTTAATAATTGTTTAAACATCCTCTATAGTAATGATAAACAACAAGGCAGAGCCCTTGCACATCCCATCAGAGTCAGACATTGTCTTTCTCTACCACAAAACCTACATTTCCAATAATTTTAGTTAATACAATGTCATTTATAATATATTGAATATGAGTATATAAATATTTAACCTGTAAACATTATATTTACCGCCAGATAATTTGATGTTGTTTGACAGATGTTTTTTCAGCTTTATGATCTTTTCCTACACTAACTTTTCTAATATATACTTTTTTTTATTTCAGGTTTCTACAAGTACTAATGATCCTAGATCCCACTCAATAGCTCATGCCAGTACAGAGCGTCCTAGAGGAACCCGCACTAACCTCATAACAGTGCCTATACACGATCAAGCTGAGTCACATAACTATTATAATTATTATCAGGTATGGGTAGTTCAGTATAATTTATGTTGTTTTAAACATTTTAAAGAACATTTAATTATATTACGTTAGTAGAGGCCAGTAGTTATGCAGGGGCAGAAATGTGTGACAGGTTGTGGGTTCAATTCTGTGGTAACTGTGGTAGCATTGAGTTCTGCCACATAATATGCAATACCTCCAGAAATTAGTGAAATGTGGGGAACAGAAGTGTCTTAATTGGCGACCGAGTGTCTTAAGGCCAAGTTATCTCTGCCTGTGCCCTACCCTGCTATGTGCAGTATACAGTCATCATACTTTATGCTGACTATCCTGGATAAAGATGTGCTTTACTTTTTTAGCCAGCATAAGGTTTTAGCTATTGTTATCTATCCATCCGGATGGTTGGGATGCTTATCTAACTTTCATAAGTGTCATAATTATTAAGTGTAGTAACACTAATCTAAACATGTAGTTTCTTCATATTACAGCAAACCCCACAACCGGTGCCGCCACCTAACATGCCCGGCGCCCCCGTGGTGCTCGGCCACGCGCTGGGTGTACCGCCACCCTACTACCCGAGTGCACAGTACTCAGCACCCACTTATGCACCTCCACCAGGTATGTACAATATGTAAAATAACAATAAAATAAAGTTTTATTGTTATTTTCTGTCTAGCTTCACACTGTATCTCTTAACACCTTTTACAATAAGGTCAATGAGTTGTGACTGTCCTGAAGTTAGGTTTTCTTAACATTTGGGCAATGTAAACATGGAAAAAATATCAAAAGTAATAAAAATCAAATGTGTACAGTTATCTACAGATAACCTTAGGGTGGCTTTTATTTTAAGGCTAATTGACTTCATTTAAGTGTATCTCAAACTTACTACCCAAGTGCACCATACTCGGCACTTGTCTGACATGAGAGGGTTTTATTGATTGTTTATAGTTATTTTACATATAAGCTTGACATTATACTATAGTACAGTCAACGAATTGTCGCCGCCTTACAAATTTTCATTCTTTTGAATTCAGAAAGCCTAACTTTATAATTTATTTATATTAATATTTATTATTCATTGAAACTTTATAACTTATTTATAATAATACAAATATTCATATTTTCCAGGTGCACCAATGACAACCAACGTAGCTGGTGTGTCACCAATGCCCACAGTGCCTATGGCGTCAGTGAATCCGCTACCAGAGACTACTCGGTGGCCAGACGGCTACCAACCTAATGTTCAACAGTGGCCTAACACCCACCACTACTATAGATAGTACATCTGGAGTCCTCCGGACTATGGACAGTGAAATACAATTAGTGATGTGAAAAAAGTACTTGTTTTATCATAATAAATGGCATATATTTATCAGTATGTCAGTCGGTAAGTCGGCGAACCCCCTGGTGAAGACTGTGAAAAAAAGGATTGTTACTAACCTATTAAAATACAGTTATTGAATATGAGAAAAATGCTTATTATATAAATAATATTGCATAAATATATATATCAAAACAAAAAAAATAGACAAATGTCAATGCACTCAGTGTTAATACCATCTGCGAGTCCTGGCCAGCGACCATAAGTGACCCAAAAGCCAACTACTAAGTGTACATACAACAATGTAGGCCTGGACACTGTAAGAACGACTATTAAAGCATTAAAGAAATGTATATTAAATTATGATTTTATTTTAAAATTTAAGCTGTATACTTTAAATATATTATTCTCCATTCCCAGTGAGAATCGAACCCATAACCGTTACGGTTTACAGTCGAACGCTTGTGCCCCTGCGCCACAAAGGGCCTTATTTTTTTGAAATATAAAATGTAAATTTGAAAATACGTTAATTATACAAATAATTTAAATGAATTCTCTGGCATGTCTGCTAGAACTGGTATTTATTGAACATTATTTTTTTTCGTCATTTGTCATTTACTTTTAAAAACAGTGTTAAATGTTAACTATTTGTGCAATAGAGAAATGTATCTTAATATTTCCTGTTTAGTATGGGTTCCTCATTTCTGTTGAAATGTACATATGTATGTATGTAGTATTTTTCTTCATAGCTCTAATTCAAGTGAAATTTTATATGATAATAAATGACAAATAATACAAAATGATGATTAAATACATTTTTTATATAATGACCAACTTTTATCTATTTTGTAGGCCATTGTGGCACAGGTGTCTGACTGTAAATACGCTAGTTATGGGTTTCATTCCTGCTTGGAGAAATTAATTATTTCTCCATTTTAGATAAAGTTGAGTGGGGACTTAACATATCACACAGTCTCAAATTTGGACGTAAAGAATGAAAACAAGATCCGACTGGTATAAACCATGACGGGCAACATAATGTGAATCCTCCCTAAGATCCTCCTGCCTGTCAATATATATATTAATATTTAAATTAAACTAAGACAAACAATATGCTGCTATGGGGCAGTGCTTCAGATATCAATTCAATATTTATTCTCCAAAAAAGAGCCGTGAGATATATTTATAATCTAAGAGCTCGAGATTCTCTGCGAGATGTTTTCAAAGATGCAGGTATTATTACAGTTGCTTCCCAATTTATATACTATAATATTCTCTTTGTCCAACAAAATATACATTGTCATAGAAAAAATAGCGACAGTCATAAGATAGGAACGAGAAATAAAGATAGGATTGTTACTCCAGGTTTTCGCCTCCAAAAAGTTAATAAATCTTTTATGGGGCTGAGTATACGTGTATATAATAAAATTCCGCAGTGTATTCTTAGTTTGCCACTACCAAAATTTAAAATATCTGTAAAAAAAATTCTAACAAGTAAAGCTTATTACACTGTTCAAGAATATTTAGAGGATAAGCATGTATGGAATTAATGTCTATTGAATGTCAGGCAGGACAGCTGCCAGCAAATGTAATAGTAAAATATACCATTGACTTTGAAAAGAGCAACTGTTGAGTTTCTTGCCGGCTCTTCTCAGCAGAACTGCCTTCCGAACCGGTGGTAGCTTTTTGTTGACATGTACATTCGACGATTCAAAAGTGCTTTTATAGTTTATTTGAATAAAGAATATTTTGAATTTGAATATAAAATCAAAAAAAATATATAAGATTTTATAAATAAAAAGGCTCAAAATAAAACTAACAAACATGACGGGATATTATTTATTAACTATTAAATATGCATTAATAATTATTATTTACATATTGGCCACTCGGCCACCACAACAAATGCAATAGTCCCCTTCACACTGTTAACATATAAAACATACTTTTCAATTATAATGAAAAAAACATTAATATTAATAATTTATTTAATTATAATATAATAATAGTATAGGAATCTTTGATAGTAAAATGATAATTATCACTTAGGTTTTAGGTTTGTTTTCTAAAATAATTTTTAAAATAAAGTTCCCAAAAATAAATGTTCGGTATAATTTTATGATATACACAATCAGAATTGCTCATGTTGTCAAGACTTTTCTTTCTTACTTAGACTACATGTTTCATATTCATAATTTATTTTAGTCCTTGGATTATACTTGGCAATAGTACTGGGACTATAGTCTAACCTTTTTAATCGTCTAGTCCTACTTTCCCTGCATTTAGCGTTTAGGGACAAATTTTTCTTTGATGAATATTCCAATATGTCATACATTGTTTAAACTTTACTTGAAGATGTGATATTATTAAAAAAATAAACCTGTAGTATTAATTTGTTCTATACTAACGTGTGAATAATGTCATGTCATGTGAAGAACATCCACTGCTTATATATTAATTCAGAATGTCTTATTGTCTAATGAACAGTTATTTAATGTTATTCGGATGATTATTTAATACCTTTAAACGATAAATTCTTATATTTATAATCTGAGCCTCGGAAAGGGCTTGAACAATTTTCATGAAATTTAGTATGCAGGGTTTCAAGAGCAATTAATCAATCTAGCTAGATTTCATATTTAAGCGTCGGTAAAATAAAATTATGAACTATAACAATATAATAAGTAAATTTCTGTTTTTCTGCAAATCTAGCTGTTGGACTCCCTGTTGGAGTCCAGATGTCTCCAAGTCTGATTATTATTTTTCCTTTTTTATTTAAATAAACAGCTCATTTTTTAAATTATTATGTCAGTAAGGCTGGAAAATATTAATCATATTTCATCAAAATGTAATTTATATCTAAACATAATTTCCAAATAAAAGCAATTTTAAAAAAGTGCCGAGCTCTTTTATCCAGGTAATATTACGTATTCTTTTAATGTATAAAAGAAGGAAATTGGGCAGACATTAATTTACAGTCATTTTCTCAAAACTTAAATAGTTTTAACTATTAAATTGTACAAGAAACCAAAATGCTTTTACAAAGATTTACAGATTGCCACCACACTATTTTCATTTATTTAAAGATTAATACTCAAATAAATGTATTGCTTAACTGTTGAAACCTTTCTTAATAAATTCTCTAAAAACACCATAACCACTCCCATTGAACCCACATATAATCAAATAATAGTTCAAGTTTGCCTCAAATACTAAATTATCCACTCAAATATCTAAGACTCCTATACTGATAACATATAATTTACAATCATGACGTTTTAGTAGTAGGTGGTACGGGCTCAGTGGCTATATCGACTAGCGTCGCTTCAGGGACAGGGGTTTGATTCTCCGTTTCGGTCGGAAACTGGGGTATGACGTGTGATGATTGCACCTTCCTTACTGTCTCCATATTCACTTTTGTTGATAAATTCTTTTGACGTGTTTGTTCTGATGTCTTGGATAATCTCTCACTTAACGCTTTTAGTGCGATTTGACTGAAATATAAATGTGTTTAATTATATGTGTGTAATTTAGTGCCTAATATACACTTATGTATGTAATTGTATTTTTTTTTAATGAAATAGACTTGTGAGCACTTTTGAATCATCGCATGAACATACAAAACTTTTACATGTACATGGTCTCTACTACTATATTATTAAAGACCGTAGTAACTAGTGTAGGGGCAGGGTTTGATTTCCTGTCAAGGGAAAGAATTATTTCCATTTCCTCTGGACAACCTCTGGGACCGTATTGTACAATAACATATAAGTACAAAAATTTCAATCTTACCGTCTCCTTTCCATATCCTGTGGTTCAACACCAGGCATGGATATAGTTACACCACGTGGACTCAACGCGAGGTGAACGCGTCTTGGACTCGGAGAACAAATGCCTATTCGTATACAACATTTGTGTATAGGACCTAATATACCTCGCACCACTGGCTGGAGTACCGTTGGAAAGAAACTATATGGAAATAAAAATTAAGAAATTATGTTTATTACATAAACGTAATAGTAAAATTATGTTTATTACATAAACGTATAAGAGGGATGAAATTGTGAATTTTGTAATGTTTACTATTAGGCAGTTAATACTTCTATATAAGTATAGAAAGTAGTTATATTATGAAGCATATTTTTATGATGTATATTATTTATACAAATAATTCTAATTATACATTTATATACAACTCTGAAATTCTGATAGACCCAGAGATGAATATTAAATTAACGAAATAAAAAAAATGCTGTCACATACATACATATAGTAGAGTAGACTACTCTATGTACCTAATGTGAAGACACTCTGGGAACAGAGTGTCTTCACATTAGGTAATCACACATCTCTAAATTTACCACTTTGTCTACCATAGTGGGGAAATGAAAACAATTCATGTCCCCAAGCCGGTTTTGAACTCACAACAACCACATCTGCAGTCAATCACCATCCCATTCTACAATGGCGAGTGATGAGAGCAAATAAAAAAATAATACACTTCATTTACTTACAACTCGAACGCATAGTAATAATAATAAACCCAATTTTTCCTCATATCATGAAGTAACACTAAAATTTATAGTAATAATAGTAACATGCTAACTTACTATAATAATAAATTTATTAAGCTAGTTTACATTGTCACAGAAACAATTTCAAGTAAGTGAAATTAATTTCTGATTAAATTAATTAATTTCTAATTAATTTCACTAGTTGTCATTATTATTTTGTGTATAAATAGTTAGAGCTCTTATTGTTAGAATGTTTCCTTCACTCTTACCATTTCACAAATCGGCATTGAACATTAGAACAGAGTGTCTTAGCACTGGTTCCCTCTATATATGTGTGATACAGTATGAAGCTAAAAAAAATTTCACTCACTTATCAAAACTAAAATTATCAGCCATATCTCCTCTAGAGCCACTGCTGTGGCGTTGCCAAAATCTTAGATATATCCATGAAAGTAGGGTCCCGCTGCCCCACATGCAAGGATATGTGCCCTCTAATGCACTCACAGCCCACAATATTATTGCTGCTATTAGAATTAACAATGGCAAAGATCGGTTGGTGAGTTTACCTGAAAATAGTAAATAAATGTTCATGATTCCTATAATTAAGACTATTGTTATGTAGTAGGACAGTATCTGACTGGATTTAATATCCATGTCTTTAATTCTGACTAGGGTAGATGATTATATATAAATAATGTGCAGTATGTATATTTAAATAACAAGCAGCATCAGTCTGACTGTAAGCACAACAGTTGTGGGTTCAATTTTCACAATGAAGAAATAAAATATTACATTTTGGAGGAACATATTATTTTGTTTCCTCAATTTGGTGACAACACAAAGGATGGTATTGAGTTGATACATATTATGTCTCAAAAATTTAGCAGAACGTGGAAACCAAAATATCTCAATAATTAATCTTTTGAAAATATTAATCCTTTATTTACTCTGCGGTAAGCAGCGGGATATAGCAGGAATTATGTTACATCACTGAACACTAATTGTGCTGTGTTAAAATTAGGCAAATAGTGGAATAGTCATATCATATAACACTAGGTTTTATAAGCTTCATTCATCTTCCTCATATATTCACCTACATGGGAATGATGAAGCTTCAAAAAATACAATAATACATATATTACACAAACTTACATATACATTGTACATAACTAATTTTAATAATGATAATTGAACATCATACTGGTATGTATTGCTTTATCCTATAATATATCAGTTAAGCTGTTATTGCTTCAATTTATTTTACAACAGCAGATAGATAACAAGTACTGTCCTAAATAATGCAATATATTCTAAAATTACAAGTTTACTACATTTATCAAAAATTAAAACATTTATTTATATAAAAACAAATTACTTGAAAAAAACATACCTAATGGAGTTTTTATCAGAAGGTGATCAGGCATTATCTGTTTCACTGCAACACATACAGCTGCCAGATAACCGGCGAGACCATGTACATGTATATCGAATAGCAATGAAGTATCTTGAGTCCATGAATAGATTATCAAATAGTAGAAAGTTGTCAAAAATGCTACTCCGATATTGGTGAGAAAGAAGAACTTCATCATCTCCATTTGGCCCCACAGGGGCTCTATTAATTTTCCACATAATCCAACCGTCACTATGTCAATAATCACCTCCCACAAATGTATTTCGAGAAACCAGAATGTGAAAGTGGACCATAGCTGAAAAGAAGGTGGCAACAAAAATCCTGGCGTAACACTAAGAACGTCCACAACATCTTCAGAAAACGATAAAATGTATCCTATAATCACAACAACACATATAAACTTGACAGATGGTGATGTGTTCCCCAGTAAAGCTGAAAATTGTTGTCGTAAATACGGTATATTACGACTAAACACTCTAAGCGCAGCCATTTTTGTGACGGATGTCACAGTTGACTAAGCCATCAATGTCAACTGTCATTGTTGTAAAGTCAAAAATATTAATAAAAATGTAGATGATACAGATTAGAAATAGTAAACTTAAGATAAATTAAGAACTGACTGAATTGAACTAGTAATAGATCACTTTATAAATGTTTGGCATTGAAGTACGTAACCCGATGTTAAATGGGGTGGATAGAAAGATAGTTTTCAATTTTAAATATAAAACCCAACTTAAATATAAAGTAAAATACAATTAAAACACAAGAGTTTTTCCCAAAAATGATAAAGTGATTTTTTGTGACACCGCCGCACACGCCTCATTCCGAAATCGAGTCGTAAGTATTGGCGGCAAAGTTCAATGTTCTTTAACCTTTAGTAGTATTTACGTAGTGTTAAGTAGTGTTTACATTATTGGTATCTTTTCTATTAGATATTCTCAAGGAAAAATTAATATTATTCCCATCCATATAAACGAACAAAAAACAAAAAGAAAATTTACATTTATATCAGTTATCTAACACTTATTGAGTTGATATTTCTGAATGTTATGTGTAATTTCTGAATAAAAACTAAAAAGTAAACAACAAATTATATAGTTAAACCTGAAATTTTAAAATTAACTAGCAAAATTGCTAAGTAAAAATGACTATCAAAAATGAGTAAAAGTGGAATGATGGAAAAAGGAACCGGTCATTAATTTTGTTTTTATTGTCTGCTTCATTCCACTGTATTTTGCATGTAGCCGTAACATATTTTCGCAGCTTTGCCAGTATCCCGCACACAGTTGAGTAGACAGTGGGAACCCAGTGTTTAGACACTTCGATCCCACTTTTCGCCACATTGTAAAGGCATTGCGTATTGAGTGGCGGAACTCAACGCCGCGCTTTCTTCGACACCAGAGCGAAGAACGAAAATATAAATTTAAATAAACACTTAATTTCCTCGAGTGGGGATCGAACTCACTATATTTTTTCTCATATTCAAATAATTCATTATGAACCAGGTAGGTAATTTATAAAAATGCAACATAAAACAACAAGATAAAATGCCATACATATATGGCATCTAAATATATAACTAATAATATATATTTTTTTTATAATTTAAAAATAATATTTATAGGAATGCAATAAAGATATTTAAAAGATTTTAGATAAGGTATCAAATAATGACATTACAAAAATTTACCTTATCTCTTGTATTCGGCCTTATAGAGTGGCGGTAGACAACATATAGTGTGTAAGGTTCCTATAATTTTGGTGTTTACAAATAGTATATGTTCTTTAAACATTATTCATTAAATAGTAAAATTATTTACTACTTAATATTATTTAATGAAAGTCGTAGTTGTTTAAAATGTCAATCAATTATTGGTACACTACAATATAATATATATTGATAGTTCTTTATTCTTTATTTTTATAAATGTTGTTTCAGAGACTGATAAGCAGTGCTATAGTGGTTCGTAAAAATATAAAGTTACTTATATTCCTTTCTAAGCATCATGAAATAAACTTAAACATTAATCTTTATTATTTTTAGTTGAGAATTGCTAACCTCTACAGTGGAGGTGTAATGGCTTACAGTGGAAATCAAGGAAATAAATTAAGCAACAAAATGAATTATTTATCTCAAAGTAATGCAATTGCCTTGGATCAAGATCTCTTTAATGAATATAAATTTAGTGTTGATCAGTTAATGGAATTAGCTGGCTTAAGTGTAGCAACAGCTGTTGCGAAAGTATATCCACCCTCTTCGTAAGAATTATTTTCTTATTTTTACTTTACACTGGTTGCATCCTGCATATGGTAGAGTAGGTAAAGGGATCCTACTGTTAAGATACTACATTCCCTACCATGCATCACCAAATTTTTGAAACATTATGTATATATATTTCCTAAATTTTAATAATGGTTTTTAAAAAATATTTCAGGCATAAATCAGCATTAGTTATCTGTGGGCCTGGTAACAACGGAGGAGATGGTCTAGTGGCTTCCCGACATATGATTTTATTTGGCTACAAAGTAGATATATATTATCCAAAGCGCACTCCTAATCCTTTATATGAAAACCTTCTTTCACAGTGTGAAAAATTTGGAGTAGGCCTTATTAATAATTTACCACCACCAGGAAACTTGGGAAATAATTATAATGTATTAGTAGATGCACTTTTTGGCTTCAGTTTCAAGCCACCGGTCAGAGAAGCATTAAAACCTGCTTTAGATGCCCTAATTACTTCAGGATTGCCAGTATGCAGGTATAACAGAAATTTATGGAAATTATAAACAAAAACCAATTAGTAATATATGATTATGACATGTATATTTTAGAAAACATAGTGAATTTTACTCCTTGGCTTAGGGTTAGGCTTAGGGCTTGGGTACTGTTCAAAGGGCTTTAACAAAGACACCAAAAGATTTCTTACATGTCAAAAGGCTTGTATGCTTTTTACAACTTGTCTCCTTTTTTTTTTGCTAGTCCAACTACATTTATATATATATCTATCCTAATATCTAGTATGTAATGGCACTTTAAATAAAAAAAAAACATTGTAATTTTTTTCAGTGTTGATATACCTAGTGGCTGGAATGTAGAGAATGGTCCAGAATCAGATGACTCTCTAAAACCTGATTTACTTATTTCTCTATCTGCACCTAAATTATGTGCTAAACCTGAAATATTACAAAATGCTAAGCACTATCTTGGTGGGAGATTCTTACCTCCTGGGATTATTGAGAAATATAATTTGACTTTACCAAACTATCCCAGTCAAGATCAAGTGGTGGAATTGTAATATACAATGAATGTGATTCTATGAGTGATTTTTTTTTTGGTTTTGTTGAATATTAAATGTTATAAGCAATTGTTTTCCTTTTATTTTATACAAACATTTAAAATTATTCAATGAAAAAATGTATTACATATTGTTTTGTGAATGAATATATATTTTTTAAAAATATTTAATACTAAGACAAAGTGATCTAATTAAAGCATATTAAGATCTCCATTCATTAGAATGGTGCAAAAGTTTAATTAAGTACTTCTCAAATCAGCTTCATGCTGTATCCTGCACACAGCAGGGTAGGCAGAGGGAACCTAGTGTTAAAACACTCCCTTGCTCACTTTCCGCTGAACTCGGGAGGCATTGCGTGCTTAGTGGCGGAACTCAACGACGTGTTTAGCTTCCACACCAGAGCGAAGAAATGAAAATATAAATTTACATATTTAATTTCCTCGAGAGGGGATCGAATCCATAACCAGTCGCGTTTACGGTCACACGCTTATACCCCTACGCCATGACTGTCAAGTACTTCTCAAGTTTAATGAAATTTAAGTTATTTTGTAATTATTACAATATCGAATATTTGTGTGTTGTGTTGTATTGGCCATTTATTGGTCAATTTATAATCGTTGAAAACGATTCATATAAAGTCAAATAAATAATGAATACTTAAATGGTATTTGTACAAATCGATGTGAAACGCAGGTGTTAATCTATATTTCTGAACAGAGTTAATATAAAAATTTTGACATTTCTCAATTTCGCGCTATTTTTTCCCGCTGTAACCGGCTTGTCTGTCATTTTTTGAAGAGGTCAGCGACGTGACGCTAGGAATTGAATCTAAACTAACGTTTATTATTATTCTAGAAGTGTAAAGTGAACCTTCCTGTGAGTAATCTTCTTAAATATTGCTATAATTGTTACATTTCTTGTTTATATCTTTCTAAATAACTAGTTTCATATCGGTCACATATCGTCTTTATTAGTCAATGTGTATTCCTAATTCCACTTAGAATAATTAAAAAGTTTACCTAAGTCAATCTGTTTTTATATTAAACACCGTATAATAAAATATTAACGAGTTTTTTCTTAAAAGGTGAAAATGTTTGAGGCACGCCTTTTACGCAGCTCCATCTTGAAGAAAGTCCTTGAGGCCATCAAAGATCTTCTAACACAAGCAACGTTTGATTGTGATGATAATGGAATACAATTACAAGTAAGATATCCGAAATATATTTAGATTTTTTATGACATAAAAAGTATTTATAACTTTATTAGTTCATTATTTTATTAAATAGAATTCTATGCTGTAAGCTATTCTATTCAATACTACAGAATGTATATTTCAGAATCATAAATAGATATGTTGTTTTTTTAGGCTATGGATAACTCACATGTCTCCCTTGTATCTCTAACACTGCGGGCAGATGGTTTTGATAAGTATAGATGTGATAGAAATATATCCATGGGAATGAACTTAGGAAGGTAAGATTTATAAAAAAATATATTTTGCAATGTACAATAGTTGATTACGTATATAAAAAATATGATTGTAGTCATTTAACTTTATTTGTTGTAAAACATTGTGTTGTAGCAGCACAGCATTTGTCTTTTAAATTCCAGCTGTGTGAAATGAATTATATGTTATATAAAAATGCACACACAATGACTCGTAAAATGGTTGTGCATTGGAATTGAATGTCAACACTAGGTTCTCTGATATATTTTGGAAACCACAAAATCAACAAAGAAACTTGAAATATATGTAATACAAAGCGACAAGTGATTGTAATTTTTTTCTTTTTTTTTGCTTTATTATTATAACAAATTGAAAATCTTTATATGCATGTGTGCATAAATGAACTACTTTTTAAATATTGATATTATTTACTTGTTCTATTTAGTATGTCAAAAATATTGAAGTGTGCCGGTGACAAGGACACAGTAACAATGAAGGCTCAAGACAATGCAGACACCGTCACATTTGTGTTTGAGAGCCCTAACCAAGAGAAGGTGTCAGACTATGAAATGAAACTCATGAACTTGGATTTAGAACATTTAGGTATTTAAAGCTTTTTCCTTCTTCTTCCTGAGATTTGTGTGTACTAATAAACTCTTCAACTCTATAATATTGATTAAGTTTATAGAACTATAGATTAAATAAACTTACAATATAATATCTACAATTGATATTATCATATAAACTTATAAATATATACATTACCAGCTTCACACTGTATCCCACACACAGTAGGGTAGGTAGAGGGAACCTAGTGTTAAGACACTCCATTCTCCACTTTATGCCGATTTCTGGAGGTATTGCATGGCAAGTGGTGGAACTCAATGCCATGTTTTGTCTCAACACCAGAGCAGAGAAATGAAAATATCTCTACTATGACTGGCCTAAATATGTATATCATTTTATGTTTTATTGCAAGTATTTGTATGTAATTTTTTTCTTATAGTTTGGTGGACTGTTATAGTTGGCCACAAATGTCTTCAATTTTTTATATCCCAATGGAAAACTGTTCAATAAATAGATTTAAAATCATTAAATACATATATTTAAATAAATTATTAGTCATTTAATTATATCTTATAGTTTATTTGGACTATTATGTATCTGCATCAGGTGTGGAAGTCTTCACAATCAAATATAGCCTAGGTCCTGCCCAGAGCTAAAAGCTACACAACAAAGAAGTTTCATCCAAATCAATGCAGTAGTTTAGAAAATATTGTGATTATAATTGTTGAACTTTATAGTATTAGTATTGATGTGAAACAAATATTTCAAATGAATATGTTCTTGTAGGTATACCTGAAACTGAATATAGCTGTACTATTCGACTTCCAAGTGCTGAGTTTGCAAGAATCTGTCGTGATTTATCTCAGTTTGGAGAATCTATGGTCATTTCATGCACAAAAGAAGGTTGGTAAATTAAATTAGTTGATTGCTTATATCATGTCAAAATATTTATTACTTTTTCATTATAATTTTATTCCTAAGAATGACATATAGAATCATCATATGTTAAGAGACCAGCACTTTCTCTAATTAACAGTTTTTTTTCTTAAGCTCATGCTGTATAACGAAAATGAAAATAACAATTGAACCCACAACTGTCATATTTACCTGACACTGCCAATTATCTATAATGATTATATTTTAACAAGCAATTGACACGAAACATAAATTTCCAGGTGTAAAATTCTCAGCGACCGGCGACATAGGTTCGGCCAATGTGAAGTTAGCGCAAACTGCGTCCATTGATAAAGAAGAAGAAGCTGTTGTCATTGAAATGGATGAACCTGTGACCCTCACATTTGCCTGCCAATATCTTAATTACTTCACTAAAGCTACGTCTTTGAGTCCACAGGTATTTTAAAATATAATTGATTGTACATGCAAAGATTGTAGGTTCCTTCCCATTCGAAGGAATGTAATATTTTTATTTCCTGGCTCTGACAATGAATCAAAGTGTGGAGTTGAATCCCAGTATTCAATATGCAATACTGCAAGAACTCGGCGAAATGTTGGGAAAGGAAGTGTCTTACTAAAATCGTGAAACTGAAAAAATAATATTTCTTAAAAATTTACGTAGTCCCGTTTCCTTTCAGGTCCAATTATCAATGTCAGCCGACGTGCCGCTGGTCGTCGAATATCGTATACCGGACATCGGTCATATTCGTTACTACCTCGCTCCTAAAATTGAAGAAGAAGATAGTTGAATTAATTATATTTCCCTTAACATTTTCTTTCAATTATAATTATGTTGGTAAAATATGTACAATATGTATTAGAATACATTATTGTTGGAAATTACATCTGTGAAATTAATTTAACAATAAAAGTAATAACCACTATATTGTTAAATATAAATAAAAGCTTTTAAAAAGCTCATTAATTGCCTAAACAAAAAATATGAAAAATAGGAGGCCGTCGTGGCGCAGCGGCTCTGTGTTTGTCTGTAAACGTATCAGTTGTGGGTTCGATTCCCATTCATGGGAATGAAATATTTTCATATTGCTCTCAACACGCAATGTTTCAAACATTGGGTGAAAAGTGCGTAACAGAGAGTCTAAACACGTTAAGGTCCCTTTGTCTATTATACTTTGTGCGGGATACTGCGTGAAACTAAAAGTAATATTAGATCTATAAACAGGTGTAATTTAACTTACGACAATAAAAAAATTGTGATAAAACGGGAGCAACATTTTTAATATTAAATTAAAAGCAATTATGATATCCAAATGTTTTATTATGACACTATCTTATAAAATGTTACACTATTCCACATCCATGTTTCACATGAGTATTGAAACGAAATAAATTAATTACTAATTAAAATATAAATATTTCTTATTATATAAATAAGGAATGGTATTTGAGATCCTTGAGACAAATTATTCCTTTATTATCTACAATTATTTTCTTATAGAATGGATAATTAAAAAAAATATTTTCAATTCAATTAAAACTGTCAATCGAAAACAGTTTGATTTTATTTTGTTAAGTAATTATTAATTAAAATTAAAATGTGCCTTAAATATTAACTTAAATAATTATTTCTTAAAAACAACTTTTAGTAATAACTTCTCTTAAAAAATATTATTAGTATCTCTTGAATTATAAACTGATTTACTGACTAATAAAAATACATATTTAAAATAAATGTGCATTTTTTAACAGAACTTAGTTTCTTAACTAAAACTAAAATAAAAATACTACTTGCAGACTAGTAAAAATCACAAAGACTTAATACTCTTAAATATCTAAAGTTTAAAGTATAGTATATATAAGTATAATATATATAATACAAAATAATTAATTTTCGTTTTATTATTAATAAAAACTAAATTTAATATTAATTATAAAATTTAGGAGGGTGGGCAGATACTGTGCACCAAACTCGCTGCCATATTTAATAAATTTTTACACTAAACTATTGAAAGCAATGTTAAATATAAATGTAAAACTTTTAATGGCATTTGTCAGATAATTTTGACTTCAACAAAAAGTATTAAAGATAAAAATGTTATGATTGGATAATAAAATTAATTGACTTTACTAAAAAATGCAATTTAAAACTAAGGGTACAGAATATAATCCAACTTTATAATGGAATTATAAAAACACTTGCAGGATTATGAAAACGAAATGAATATTCTTTTCATTTCGATTTTCGAATAGACATTTCGAAATATCCATTCTATTAATGTTCTGTTCTTTAATACTGTTCCAAATAACTCTATTTATGAATATGTATTTGAATCGGAATTTGCAATACGAAAACACAAATTGTATGCTTAATCGAACTACTGTACCTAGTAATTGTTTAATGGTAACAATCACTAGTAAAATTGATTATTACTTACAGAAGTTGTTGCTCTGAAGTTAGCTGTAAGACGACTGCGTAGACTTGATTTGGGATTTTATCTTAATTTTGACTACTTCCCGTGTGAACAAAGCACAATGCGCCAATTCAGAAAGCCTAACTTCAGGGTGACCGCGTCTCGTCAACCGTACTGTACAAGTTAGAATATCCATTAGTTTAGTAATATTTAGTGTAAATACAAATTAGGCAGCGAGTTTAAGAGCAATTATTTCCACTTCTTGGCGGAGAAGAGCACCGCGCGTTGTTTGAGGAACAGCGAGTAGCTCTGCTTGCGGAGCGTGTCGGCGCGCACGGACACGAACGACCGGCGGCCACGACCCCTACCTGCAAAATAAATAAATAAACTAAATTATATTTGAAACATTATAAATCTGTGTTTCAAATAAAATACTCGCCACCCAAACGCCCGCCTAAAATTATTGCTCTATAGCAAAATTATAAAAATATATATTTAGATAAAATGTAGCCAACATGTGTAATTCGGTAAATTACGTTATAGTTTAATCTAAATCGGTTTAGCAGTTCTCACGTAAAGTGTCACAAACTTTCCCATTTATAATATTAGCAGGAGGAATATAGAAAAGACAGATACACACATTTATACTTTTAACAAAATCGTAACGGATCGGTGTCTGTGAATGATTATATAAGTATATTATATAAGTATTAGAAAAAATGTTATTCAAGACAATTAATAAAGTAAAAGAACCAAAAACAATGATTTTTTAAATTTTTGTCTGTGTGTTGTATTCACGCTATACTTAGAAACGGTTTAACCGAAGCGAATTTATTATCAGTTTCACTATTGTATTTTGGCAAGCTTGTTTGACTAAATTGCTATGAATAACTTATTGGTAGAAAACTAAATTATTTATATTTATATAAATATTCAACCAACCTGCCCCCCCTCCACGTCCTCAAGACTCCCTCTTAACCTCGCTGGGCCCGGGCGCGGGCGCGGGAGCGGGTGCGGGCGAGGGCGGGTCGTCGTCGTCAAGGCGCGCGGGGCTGATCACTTGGTCGTGGAGCGTGCGCAGATGTCGTAGCAGGTTCGATTTAACGTTGAAGCCCTTGTTGCAAAGGCCGCAAACGAATGGACGTTCACCTGGATTTGAGTTGAGGGGAAAATTGGCAAACTTTAATTGCAATCGACAATAGTTAACAATTGATTATTTGTTTGAACGGAAAACACATTTAACAATGTATTAATCGTTAATTATAGCGTGGCAAATGTACAATTATACACAATTTTTAAAAATTAATTAATTTAAAATTGTTAATCATGTTATTGCCACAAACAAATGATCATTTAATTAGTTCTTTGATTTTCACGATTATTACACATTTTAATTAAACTATTTTAACCGGATTAATCGCGTATATTTAGGATTATAAATTTTTGGAAAACCGACGTTTCAAATGGAAATCCGGTTAAAATAGTTTCATTTAAAATTATAATTGGCTCCTACCCTCCGCCAAACCCTGCTATATGCGGGATACAGCGTGAAAGTAAAGAAGCACATAAAGTGGTCGCCACTAACCTGTATGCGTCCTCATATGTATCAACATGGACGCGTGCGACGGGAACATCTTCTTGCAGTGCGTACATGTTTTATTTTGCACACCCTCTGTGAAACGATTGTGACGTTTTGGTGGTGCACTGTTGTTTGATATGGCCAATTCTGGACAAGTTACATCGAATCAAAATTTATATTTCATATTGGAAATGTTAGAGAAACATGAAAAAATAGTGTTTTGACACTTGAATATTTAACTATTTAATATTTGGAACATAACTGAAGTCATGAATCATCATGAGTGTAGCGCATGAGACGCGATACTATTTAATTCTATTGAAATTTGAATTTTAATAATAATATTTTTTTTTTGTTTTAAAATGTACGGGGACGGTGTTTGATACGATGTTGCGTTGTCAAGAATTAGCCACATACATAACAATCATGTTTCAGCTATGTTAGTTAGGTGAGGTAAATAAATAAAAACAGAAAAATCACTCTTATATGAAAAATAGATTTAACTAAAATATTTAATGGTCCTCAAGTGTGAATATTAAAATTTAATGTAGTAAAGTACAATTTGGACAAGTTTAAATTTGCACATTAATTATATATTTTTTTATCTTCACGCATATTAGTATCATGTCACAACTCATTTTTAATTTTTATAATTTAGAGATATTTGGTGCTGTAAAAAACTGCGACGTTGAACACCACGAAATGTCTTTCTAACTATACTAGGGAAACTAAGTTCAATCTATAACATGAACTACTACACAAAAACTAAAGCAATGTCCCTTTTTTAGTATGAATAATGGAGTAATTAGTGAAAATTCATATTAATTTTAAAGTAGAACTTATCTACTTTTAGTATCCTTTTATCTCTTGAAGTTCACAAAGTTTATCATAATTTCTAAGTTTAATCTATTTTAACATAAATATGACAAAATGAGATCACAAACTTATAATTTTAAAAAATCTGAATTGTTTATTTTTTTGAACCATAAATATAATAAAATAAAATCAATATATATTTTATTATTAATTGAAATAAATAATTAAAGGATAATAAATAAAATAATGAATAATTTAAAAAAAATAATAAAACTAACCAGATTCGGTGTGTGTGCTCTGTATATGTCGGACCCACTCGGCAGGATTTGGGAAGTGCTTCTGACAGAGGTCACATTTTAGCAACGCCATTGTTTCTTCAGTGTCATCACTCTGTTCAACATTAATTTTGTTATTAACTAGCGACTCGACCGTGGTTTCATCCGCAAAAACTCATTGTACAAATTACATAAAAATATTAAATAAATTGTAGCCTATATAATATTCTGATGTATAAGTTATATTATTGTAAAGTTTCATCTAAATCCCTTTAATGGTTTTTTCGTGAAAGTGGCACAAATCCATCCATATCATAAAAATGTAACAGATCGTTGTCTGTACATGAAAGGTGTACGAGAAAAACTATTATTGGAGGCGTTTATTAACGCAATTGAATCAAAGGCGTGCTTTGTCTCGATTTAATGAGAATCGAACCCATAATGAACGTATAACAAACATATAATTTAATGAATAATATACTATATTAACTCTATAAAGTAATTGGCTAGCACTCACGGCGGAGCGGTGCTTGCGGCGGCGCGGGTGGTGGTGGTCGCGCGCGTGGTGCTGCACGTGGCGCACCCACGCGGCCGGCACCGTGAAGACCTCCGCGCACAGCTCGCACGCCAGCGGGCTGTACAGCTGCGGGGCACAGGCAAATGGGACTATTTATAGTTTTTTGCTCATCGAAAATGCATACTCGTACAAATAAAAAAAACGGAAAATTGTCTGTGAAATTTGTGTCAAAACATTCCATTCTCTACTTTCCGCTCATAAAATTGTGTGTTGAGTGGAGTGGGGAGATTTTCAAAATGTTTTACGTAATACTTTTTATTATCTTCACGCTGTATCTCGCTTGCTATAAGCGAGATACAGCGAAAGGGAAAACAAAGGAAACATAGTATTAAGACACTCCATTGCACTTCCCAATTTTCCAGATAGATATAATTATTTCGGTGGATTCATGCAATGCATGTAGAACGGGGAGACAAAACGCCACGTTTTACCTTACCAGAGCGAGGACATGAAAAAAACTCATTTCCACAAGTTTATTTTATATTTGTAAATTTTTTATTTAATCCTTTATAATTTTTATTCATATTTGTATTTTATATATAATTTTTTTTCAATTATAATTAGTAGTTATTTTAGTATAAGACATATAATTGACAGGATCTTTAATTACTATAGAACTAAACAACAGTATAATATGAATAACTACTCTAAATTCGATAAAACTCTAGGTACATACCAGGCTCTCCTCTTCTATATCCATATCATCTATAGGTTCGGACTTAACACTCATTTCCGCTTGAAACATTTCCGCGATGGATCTTTCTTCTTCCTCGATACTGCTCGCGTCCCATTCAGGCTCATCTTTTATTTGTGTTTCTGTATTTAATTCTATGGTACTATGTGTAGATTTTTCTAAAAAGAAAGATTTTTCATTTTGCTTAAAAAATTGAACGAGATTTATGGCAACAGTTTTTAATTACACGTAATGTCTCAAATTTGGACGGTGGAAAGGTAGGTGGATAGTCTGGACACTAAATTCCCTCTGCCTATCCTTTATACAGCGCAAACACCAAAAAAAAAAACTTAAAAAGAAATCTAATCAAAATTCACAATTAATATAAAACACTTACTAGAAGTAATAGAAGCATTATCCTGTTCATCATTATCCTTAGATTCCTCTGTTTCAGTAACATCAATCTTTTGTCGTTTTCCATATTTCCGTTCAGCCGCGTGCCGTCTCAATATACGTGGTGGTGGAGTATCATCACTGTCTTCTACATTAGATATAGTAACAGTAGATGGTGTTGGCGCTGTTATAGTTGTTGTGTCTGTTGTGGGGGCGGGAGCTACCAGTATAGTCTGGTTCTTGGGAGCTCCAGGACGTAGTGCTTGAGCGCCTTCTGTCGTTTTGATGAACACTAGCTTGGGTGGACCGATGAACATTGGCCTGAAAGTGGAATCAATTAATAGGTTAAATGTAGGTTTTTTAATATTCCCCGCACACTGCAGAGTAGGCAGAGGAAAGCTAGTGTTAAAACACTCTGTTCATTTTAAAATCTTTAGTTTGTGTTTTAGTTCTATGTAAATAACTATATGCACATAAAAAAACATTCATTTTATTCATATTTTTAATATATACCCAAAAAAAATTCTAATATTTTCTTTATAATAACTGATAACACTCTACAGGCAAATTTAGTCTGAACAATTTTTGTCTATATTATGACTATTATTTTTTTAATATTCTCCTAATACTGCCTGCTACTTGCCTAAACCAATTTGTTTTATCTTATAAATCTTTAAATAAATCACATTTCTTAATCTTATATGTATATTCATGATTATTTTTATACGTTTTTATTCATATACATGTTTGATGATGCTGGTTTGTGATTATAGTATTTTCTTTGAAACAACCTACTACTTAAAAAAAAATAGATACTAATAGCTAGGTCTGCCTTCTGTGTGTGTTGACAGTTATTTTGGTATTAAAAAATCGAAATTAAATCAATATTTTGGTTGATAAATAAATAAGTTATATGTAAATTCATATAACTTTTTGAAATTAATTATAATAAATGTTAAGCCATTTCTTATATTACTTGTACACTAACACACAAACAGACATAAATAAAAAATTATAAATGCCTCCAAGAATAGTTTTTCTCATGTATCTATCATGTACAAGCAGTGATCAATTATAATATTTTTATTATATATAAATAAACTATAATATTACCTTGTAACACCACCTGGTTGTTGAACAGGTGTAAATGTTTTAAGTAATTTATCATCTTTCTTAACAGTAATCTTAGGTTGTTCCTCTGGCTTCTTTGCAGGTTTCGGCACATTAGTTGAAGTGGTATTAGTTTTTTCTGCTGGTGTGGAGTCACCCCCAGCTTCGTCAGTCTGTCTCCATAATCCCCTGATCTTGAGGACTTCCCCGGCTTTTAATACAGTGTCTAGTACTTCATTTGAGACTGTTGTTTCACCTAAAAATATATATTATATTATAATTTCTATTAACATTATAAAACACATACTGAAATTATTTTCTTATATACAGGATTTGTAATGTTTATAAAAAAAATATATTTTAAATTTATTTAGTTACATATGTATGTTTTTCAAAATATATTGGTGCTAAGATTTAAAAATGTAATTAACCAAATACTGTATTTACAAACGCCCAGTTAAAGTAAGTATAAAGTAATAAATAATAGTAATCCTAGCTACTTTGAACACTTACCTTTATACATATACTCGACCAGTATTTTAAGAGCTTTGGTTGAAATTTCTGAAGGTAACACAACATAGAGCATTCCTCCCATACGGGTCACTGTACGCTGGCCTTCGAATAAGCTGCATAAGTATACACTGCAGGAACTTAATATAAACTTGTGAGCCGGGATTTGTGACCCGTCCATTGTGCATAGAACTACATCGGTAAATCTCTCCGACCGCAGCAGGGCCGCCACAGAACCGTTTAAATGGGAACTGTGGGAATGCCATTTTAATTGATAGGTGTCCGTCGACGTCATTCTATATCATTTTCAGTTTTACTTGTGCTAAAACAACATAATAAATATATTAAATGCACTGTTACTAAAATCAATAGCGATTAGTTGTATTGTTTACAATAGAAACTATCGCCAAAACAATGGCTCTACCAAGAATCTGGAACTCATTTTATTCTCGCATGATTAATTTGAGTCGCTACTATAATAAATCATTTGTCCTATAAGTATAAATAAAAGTCAAGTTTATTTTTTAGATGAGTAAATTAATTAAATTACGCGTTCTAAAATATAAATACTGTAATTGCAAAACACTAGCAGCAATAAATAATTCAAAATCTGGTAGCATAGTAGGGGCAAACGGTTTTCGTTAATCAAAACAAATAATATATAAAAAATAATTTCAGAAACTTCACTAGCCAGTGTTTACTGAAAATTAACAACAATTAAAATTATTTATTTCAACACACAAAATCAATCAAATTGGGCAATTAGAAAAAAATCGATAATATTATTACATAAAAAAATGGCTTCCGGAATTACCTTTTTTTTTTAAATAACCGTTAACATGTACAGATATGAGCAGTAACGGTACGACATTATAATAGGATTATTAGCATAAAAAATCACTCAATAAAACACTTTTTAATGAAATGTGTAGCGCGCAACCACCGCGTGCGATCCTCGAATCCGGTGTGCGGCGGCTGCGGCTCTAAAATCGATAGAATTCGTATTGATTTAACTCGAAAAGCGGGGTTGGTTTATCTGATCGATCCAAGGCGCGTCGCGTCGGGCGGCCAGCGTCGGTGCGCGCGCGTGCGCGGCCGGCGCCCGCCCTGCAAGCTGCAGTGCCCTACGCCACCCTGTTCACGCGCAAACTATAATCGCACCTATTATTATATGTGTATTGTACAGTACGCTATCCCGGGCGCTAGGGACTAGGGAGACTATTTTGTCATCGTGTAATCATGCTTTTATAGACGAAACGTCCATCATGGTGTACAGTTTTTTAAAATAGTTTTTTTTAATTAATAATGTTTATAAGAGACGTAATTGTAAAAGTTACAACCTATAATTGTCTTAGTAATATATATAATTTAACATTGACATAATTTTATATTTTTATTTTTAGCAAACAGACTTTAAATAAACTTATCTATTATAAGAGATCGAAATTGAAATTACCGATTTTCCTTACTAATGGAATAACAGCGTAGCCGATAATTCATAAAAATTAATATAAGTATTGAAGCACTTTTGTATTTGCATGTACCTACAACTCAATTCAATGCGGATGAAAACTAAATTTTTGTCATTTGACTAGGTTGCATCTTTAAGTCCTGTCTTGGGTTTGAGTATAACTCTAGCTTTAGATAAATAATTTTATAAGTTCTTTTTTTTTATTCGACAGGAGACTCAATTGTAAGGGGGCATTATTTAATACTGCCTTAGTATATATTATTTAAATAAAAAAAACTGACACTATGTTTCTTCCCCCTTTGATTTTTTATTTTTTTTATATCTAAGTAGAAAACAATTTTGTTTTATAATTTTAAAAAAGTTTTATAGTTTTAAATTAGAATTTTTTTAGGCAAGTACAGCTTGTTGGCAGTTTATTTATACTTTATTAATCAAGCAAAAAAAATAAACGACTATATAGATCACTAGTATCCGTAGTGTTGGCACAAATTTAAATAAAGGCAATGAACGAACACATAGCGACTTCAAATACCATTGAAGGAGTATTTATATCTATACAAGTACTACAAAATAGTAAGTTTGGAACAAGTAAAAAGAAAATCATAGATTGTTTTACTTTAGTATATCTAATCAGTTTTAGAGTATGTCGTAGCGCAGAGGCACAGGTGCACTAAGTATCTGATGTAAACTCGACGGTTGTTGGTTCGTTTCATCAAGACAACGCGCGGTGTTATGGTGGAGGAAGGAGAACGGAATTTCTTTACATGAGGTTCCCTCTACTTCCCTCTCTGCGAGAAACGAAAGAAGACGAGAGCGATGAATTGATATAATTGAAATGTAATTATTCACCCGAGTTAGCATCAAAGCCAACATTTTCGCTTAAAGAGTCAGGACTTTGGTTTTCAAAATATATATTATTCTATAAGAACCAAAAAAATATAATATCATAAACATAGCCATAGGCCATAGCAAGTAACCCTCTGGGGGCGGGAGTCGCGGATCGCGTGCGCAGACGATATTGATTTTTCTACCCCGGTACCCGGCACAAATTGCCATCCCCTATATGCATATATATATGCGTATATATATATATATGTAGGCTATAATTGATCTATGAATAGACAATTTTCGATTTAATATCCTTCTACAATGGCTCATATTCAATTACTAGTAAAACAACCGAGTAGCGTTTAAAGTCCGGAATTTTTTTCTAATGTTTTTTTTTCCAGCTTCACGCTGTATCCTGCACATAGAGTAAGGCAGGCAGGAAAAATCTGGAAACCTAGAGTTAAGACACTTAGTTTCCATTACGACATTTCGTGCAGTATTGCGTGTTGAGTGGCGAAACAGCGCTTTACCGCTCTACCAGAGCGAAGAAAATGAAAATATTCAATATTTTGTTTCTTCGAATGGGGATCGAATCGATCCCACAAGCTTTCGCGTTTACAGGCACACGTTTATGGCGCTGTGCCACTACTGGTGTCTGATGTGTTTTGCCTTAGTTTTTATTTACTAAGTTTGGTCTGCTTTTATTTTTATATTATTAATATAACTTATATACGTAAATATATATTAGTTAGGTACACATAGTTGCAATCAATAGATTAAAAGGCGCATAGTGCTTGCATTTCTTCAGGGACAGAGTCACAGGCAGCCGCCTGTGAGGACTGTAACCCGGCGTCCCCTGCGGGACTCGAACTTCGGTTTGCGGCCGTCGAGCGGACTGGGAAATAGCCAAGAGTACTCAAAGAATAGGTAAAATGATTTTTACAGATTATAAATTATTACAAATATCTACACATTCTACAATTTTCAATTGGTGGAATGGTATGGTTTCATTTATATATTACGGCAAGGTAAACCTTGATGTTAATAGCGGAATGGCGTAATGTCATGTGTCAAAATTGGGCGGTATTTTTAAAATTTTAGCTTTACGCTTTATCCCGTACGTAGAAGGGTAGGCAGAGAGGTTATGAAAACATAGTGTTGTGGCACTCTGTTCCCTTTAAGACATGTCCGTTTCCCGTTTCGAATTTCTCCCACACGGGGGCTATTAGTTGAGAGTAAAATAAATTAACTTTTTAAATACACTTTACCTGAAAACTTAACCAAAAAAAAAAACTATTACGAATATTTAAAATAGGTTTTTCTAAGCTAATACGATGAGTATATATGAATGTATAAAATTATGCGAAAAGCTAAGCTAAAGACACCTTTTAAAAAAGGACCTTATCATAATAATCCAGGAAAATCAATTTTAAAGAATTGCTAAAAAACATAATATACTGTTGATATAAAATATATTTTAGCGAAATAAAATAATATAGCTCAGTTCAGTTCTTATATTATCATATACATATGTCAAATATCAATTGTTATTTGTCACGTTTGCTGTCACTGTCACCGGTAGCTTCGCCAGTGTGTCGGCAGGCGATGTTAATCTTAAAATTCATAGATATTTTATTATTATCCTGGATTAAAACAGAATAAATAAATACATGCAGGGATATTTATCAATATGACTTTTCAAAACAAAGCTACTTCACTATCGGCAGACCTTAACAATTTTATATACGGAGTATCAAGACGAAACTTTCAAAATGCACCAGAGTTAACAAAAATTGGTATTTCCTTACTCAAAAACTTCCCTGCTGCAAGAGATGCCGTATTGGAATACTTCGCTATGGTGTTCCACGAGGCTGTTAATGTATCACTTAATCAAGGGGACTATGAGGTTTGTGTAAATATTTAAAAAATGTAATTTCTGGTATGTTTATTAAAAAAAATCTAATTATTAATATGCAAAATGATTAATATTTAAATTTGTCTTTTAAAAAAATTGAAATTGAAGTTCTATAGATTACACTTTACAGTGTAATTAAACAGAATATTATAGTTTTTAATTAATTATCAAAATATTATCTCAAACCAATTTTTAACCATAACCAAGATTTAAGTTTAATAAAAGGTAAAGGTATGACCAATAGGTCATACCTTTACCTTTTATTAAACTTAAATCTAATATATTATAGTCAGATTCATCGGCCCACGGTTCTTTAGAAAGTGTTAGTATGATCGGTCCAGAGCTGTGTAATCTGGGAGAATCATGGGCACCCTTTATTGCTCCTTGGTGCATTAATTTAATTATGGACATAGCTACAGACAAGGCTAATTTACCAAGTAAGTTAATTATTTTACCCAAAATATAATGATGTGTTTTTTTTTATATTTTTTAATTTGGCTTTTATTTATAGATACAACTCTTCAAAATACGGATCCTGTAAGAGTCTTATTGGATATAACAACTCAAAATCTAACATTATTGAATGCTGAGGAAAGAGCTAAGTGCATTGATATGATGTTGGGTATGTAAATATAAAACATTTGAATGAAGCAACTTACTTACTAGTACTTACTTACAGTTAATATGTAATTTGTATGCAATAGAAGAATGAGCAAAAGGAGGCAAAACCAGCAAAGTTTCTATAGTTTTCTAAAAGATCTCACACTCTCACACTCAGACACTCCACTAAATGGGCACCCATAAAATGACTGATCTTATATTATTATTATTACATATTGCAGTGCAGCAGTTACTGATTGTAACCATGGTTGTGAATTGAATTCTCATTTAGAGAAATGAGTTATATTCATTCCCTGACTCTAGTAACAAGAAAAAGCAAAACTTCCTTGAAAATAAAAAAAATGTTACATATATATACAGGTTGCCGAGCATGTTCCTGGGCTGTAGGGTGGGTAGGGCGTGCCGAACCGGCCCTAGTGGCTCCTAGAGCTTTGGCCCTAAGCGCAGATGCGGCTAGGGCAGTGCTGGCTCATTTGGCTAACCACCCACCTGCACTGTTTCATGTTAGAGCCGCTCTTGTTGATTTGTTTCAAGTGAGATTTTGTTTTTATATTTTTTATTTATTAACTGTATCCCATATATAGAAACATACAATATGGTCGCCCATTAGTGTGGCCGCCCTGAATTTAGCTGTAGATGGCTGTGCAACCACCACTCCTCAACCATATTGCAGGCAAAGGGAACCTGGTGCTGTAACACTTTGTTCTGCATGTATTTAATAGAAATTAATATTTTTCTTCATCTGGTAGACAAAGTACAAATTCGGACGCTGAATACTCAATATTTCTAACAATAAACATTGTATGGGGAATGGACTGTGTTTATCACTTGGTTCCAACTGCCTATCCTGCTATGCGGGAAAAATGATATAATTTTATATACTTTTACAGGAGGCAATAAGAGATGATAGTAAACCAGATAAAAAGCGTGATGTTATTCCATATTTGTTAACTTTAGCGTCGAAATCGGACATTGTACTAAAAGCTCTTACTCAAGATATCGAAGAAACATGTAAGTATTTATTTTATTAGCTTTAAATTTTCAACTAGAACAATATTCTATAGCAATTTTAGGTGTCGGAGAAGAGAATCTAGTGTTATAACACCGGAGTGTTTATTTAGAGAACAGGGTTCTCTAAATAATTAATTACCCCGAGTGGGGATCGAACCAACAACCATCGCGGTTACAGTCATATTCTTAGTATATGATTTTAAAAATAAAGTAATCTTTTATTTTAAATAAACCTTTTAAAATAATCTACAGTAACAGATGAAGTTATAGACCGTCTAATATCCATATCGAGGGCGAGTCGTGGATTTGAAGGTGTGACCTCTTCCACTATAGTCTCATTGCTACTAAGAACAGATGTAAGATGTTTCTTGTTGGTTTTACGACACGCTCAGAGACATGCTTTTTGTAGGCAATTACTTGGTAAGTATAATTTTAATTATTGTAATGTGTTAAAGTAACTATTCAGTTGATGGTGCTAGTGAAAAACGCGATGACTGTGGGTTCGATACCCATTTGAGGAAATGATTAAATTTAATTTCTTATTTGAGATTGTTGTGGTGAAATGGAACCATGTCAGATTGTGATGGCGCTGTTTGTGTGTTCAAACACACATTCTCGCAGGGGATTATGTTATTTTAATTTGATCTTGGCTCTGGTAGGAGTCAGTCAATGTCTCGAAAATTGGACAAGGAAATTACATATTAAAACGTGAAAGTGAAGTACCTAAGTGTGTTCTCTATACCTACCCAAAAAGCATGAAGCTGCTTTTTTATTAATTAAACATTGGGTAATTAAATTAAATAAACAGTTAAATTAAATTGTTTTTCAGAGCATCTTTTGCAAAAGTTAGAATATGAATGTTTATTTCCGGATTCAAACCTGCCACTAGTGATGAGTGCTGCGGAGGAGATAAATGTTATAAGAGAAAAGCTATTGACGGGCAATCAACTAGAACAATATTCTATAGCTAGAATACTTATTTTAGTTTGTGAGTACATTTTGTATGTTTTTAGTTTTCTATGTTTAATTATTTGTTTTCAGAAGTTGTTTTTTAAATATATTATGAGTTTTTTCATACTTATATTATACATACTTTTATTTCAAGTATTACTATAGACTAGGTTATGACAGTGTAGTTTTAAATTCTTTATAATTATATATAGAAGGAAGAAAATTAAAAAGGAGTAGAATGTAGAGGTGAGCTTCATATTATGGAGTATAAGCTATAATTATATTATTACATTTTATATATATGAGGCGAGTCGTAAGCGCGACAGGTTGTGGGTTCGATTTTCAATAAAGGAAATTAAATATTTTCATTTTCTCGCTCTAGTAACTAAGTAAAGCGCGGCATTGAGTTTCGCCACTCAACAGATTCGGCAGAAAGTGAGGACCGGAAAAGTTCTGGTAAGAAGTCCAAATCCGACGTCTAGTTCCACCACTCAGTCTTAACATTTCTTTCTCTCTGCCTACTCTATTATATGCTGAATACAGTGAGAAGCTAAAAGGAAAATATAAATGTAATAAACATTTTTCCAGGCTACAATCTACCATCAGAATTTGTGTCGACAATCAGTTACCTACTCCAACATTCAAGAAATGATACAACACTAGCATTGTTAGTTCGTATTATATCGGGAACAATAAACATGCATACTCCAGCAGATTCGCCGGACATGAGCATGGATACAGAGAGATATCATAATTTTGTTAAAACGGGCGTAGAATATGCACTAAGAGACGCCATGTTGGCTGATACACAGATAAAAAAGTGTTTCATAGATGGTGCTGTAACTAAAGAAAAGAAGACTTATGTACATCATTATTGTTTGAATATTGTCAAGTTGTTGAGGTATGTAGGAAAAAAAAACAAACATAGTGTGAATAGGTAGTGTTCATCATAATTTAGTTATATAAGGCAAAATTATCTTTTATTAGTGACTTTGCCCCCATGTTGAGATGTAATATAGACTATAACTTTCCTTCATATTTCGAATTTTTCAATTCAAACCAGTCGTTCTTGAGATTAGCGCGTGCAACAAAATATAATAAAGATTATTGTAAGTTTTATCTGAACGGGTTTTTCATTACACTGGAGAAAATAAAAATAATGAAAATATACTAATTCACTCAAATATAATTCCCGGTCAGACATTAGATAATATGTATAATATAATATGAAATGAACGTCCCAGATGGGAGGCGTCAGGGCGCGTGGCGGCACTGCGCACGGGCGCGGTGGGGCGCGCGGTCGAGGCGCGCCTGTGTGGTGTGGGCGGCGCGCTGCTCGAGTACGCGTCGCTGCTGCGCGCGCGCACGCCCGCCACCATGGCACAGCTGGACGCCATGCCCACGTGCCACGCGCTGGCCGAGGTGAGTCGCAGGCACCGCGCCATAAAATGATACGACGGTTGTGGATACGATTCCCACTCTGGGGCATGATGTCGCACAGCTCATAATATCTCGAAAATTCTGCGATAAGTGGGGAACACATTGTTTTACACTAGATTCCCTCTACTTACCCTATTATTTATGGGCTACAGTGGAAAGCTAAAAAAATATTTCATATAGTATGTAAAACATATTCATCAATTTAATATAACTGATATACTCAATAAATTTATGTTGATGTTTAGTAATTTATAATTTACCTTATTTTTTATGAATAATAAACATTTTTTTTCATTGCAAGATAAACAAAAATCAAACGAATCGATACAGCTAGAGGCCTTTTTCCCATTTTTTTTAATAACTTCCGAGTGGGGATCAGACCAATAAATATCTCGCTTACACTCAGATACTGTCCCACTGCGCCATGACGGCCTTAAGCAATTTTTAAATATAATTTCTTATTGATATTTAAGTACTTAATTTTTCTCTAGGTCCTGGATAGAGTAGACTTAACAGGTACAAAGTCTTCACCACCAAGTGTGGAAGTGATATTGAAAGTGACTCAAGCTACAGTGAAATATTTCTTTAGATGCATACATGAGAAAGGTTAGTTACGCTTAGTAGTTATAATTGATACCTAAATTCGCTAACCAACTATATCCATCAGTGTGAGCGTTGAAAATGACATTAGAACATAATATAGTTAACCGTATATTATTTAGGTCAATCATATTTTTTTTTATAAAAAAATATTTAATATTTTCTTTTATAGTTTAAACTTGAGCTCTATTCAGTAAATTTAAACATCAAAATAAACTCATATCCTTAGGTAGCTACATTCAAAATAAGTTTATTATAATATATAAAAATTACAGATGTAATGGCAAAACTACGAGGTGTACAAACGGCAAGTTGCTTACTTCGTAAACTATGTGTACACAGTAAACTAGCTCGTGCCGTTGCTCTTCGCGATTTATTAGAAACTGCCATGTTTAGAGAGGATAAAATGTTTGGCAGCCAAGCTCATATTGCGAATATTGTGACCACTTCAAAAGAATGGAATAACGAGGAACTTTTGATACATATGAATCAGAGACATGTAAGTTTTATTGTATTTTATGTATTATTTGTGTAGGTATAAATTATTAAAGTGTGAATTGAAATTGAACCCACTGACGTCACATTTTTGACAACGGTCTGTATATATAGTCATATAGTGTAGCATTAAATATGTAAATTTGTCGAATACAGAACATTTTTGGAAAAAGTAATTGGTGAAAAAATAGTAATTCTCTACCTCTATTCCACACAGGGTCCCATAACACAGTTAACACAGAGCCATACATCAGTGTTCCACGCAGGTGTAATAGGCAAAGGTGTGCGGCGTCGTGTCCCTCCTCCCATAGTATCCACTGCGCCGGCGCACAACGCTGAACTGCTTATGGGAGCTTTGATGGCTTGTATGGTATGACAATTGATTTTTAGATATTTTTTTATAGCTTTACTTGCTTTATTTTTTTAGTCTTGTTACCAATGCAGCAAATTTAAAAAAATAAACAATTTTTAAATTTGAAATCTTGAAACGATTGATGATTTTTTATATGTAATCTTCTAATACATTTCATAAATAAATTGAACAGGATGGCAATACAGGCATAGTTGAAGGGTCAACATCAATATCGCTGCTTCTAGTAGAATTAGTTTCACCAGATGTCATGTACAATGGACTCCCTTGGCCTGATGAGGATTTTACAAAGGTCAGTGTGATTTTATTCCTGAGGCCGTAGCGGCCTGAGTTGTAGATTGTTGTAGTTGGGATAATATCATAGTCAATGGAACACTATTGATTGAACATATAATTGGTGCATCTGCTAGAGTGCCTGCATAGTATGCTTGGCTTATTTCCTCGTTCGATTCTCGATTTCATCATGACGTCGACGCTTATAATTTACTGTCATTACTGTTATTTTCGTCAGCTATTTGCAACGCTTACCTGATCTAGCATGTTACACATCTTGGTAAAGACAGAGATTAGGTCCTGCCAAACAGTGTTATTTTATTTTTTGATCCGCACTATTCGTCATTCCCCGTAGACTCATTAACTTATTCAGTCATACTATCTAGCGGTCAAAGGTCTAAGGTTCTAAGTCCTAGTCTTATGTCTCTAAATATCTGTTTATAAATAACATGTATTTGTGTGTGTATAGCAAGTGAGCATCGAGCGCGAGCTGTACACGCGGTCGGCGGTGGCGCGGTGCGGTGTGGCGCGCGCGGCGCTGCGGCGGGTGGCGCGCGCCCGCCCCGCGCTGTGCCTCGCCTCCGCGCTACTGCGCGCCGCGGCCGCCGCTCTGTTGCACCGCAAGCGTGCGCACGATGGTAACTAACGGAACTAAATATTACAGCCAGCTTCAGGGTGGCCAGGACTCGAACATTATACTGTAAACACAAAATTAAAAATTTTAATAATAAAATTAGCTTCACATACAGCAGGGTAGGCAGAGGGAACTTAATGTTAAGACTCTCCGTTCCGTGTATTGAGTGACGGAACTCAACGCCGAGCTTTCTTTCATTTTCTTAATATTATATCCTTTGTTTCGTAACTTTACGCGATAACATTCACAGGGTGTAACTCGAGGATAGGCAGAGCCTAGTGTTAAGACAATCCGCTCCCCACTTCTCGCGATATCTGGACGCATTGTGTGTTGAGTGGCGGAACTCAACGACGCACTTTACCTCGATACCAGAGCGAAAAATTAAAATGATAATTTTAGTTTTAACATGCCCACAACCTGTCGCATTTACAATCACACGCTTGCATTTCTGCGCCATTACTAGTTCCAATATTTAAGAAACTTCCGATATTTATCAAATATACATTAATTTATTTTTATATGATACAGATCGACATACACAATCAGATGAAATAATGAGAGAACTATCAGCACTTACAGAACTCCTCTCGGTGATGACTTTGGGACAGTTACTGCCTCATCCTTTGAGTCACATATTGGAATTGGCACCAGAGTTGACCGCTAATGAGGTAAATTACATTTTTTAAATAATAATGTACTGTGAGATTCAAATATGAATAGGATTGACTTTGCATCACATTCTGACTTCATAGCCAGTTAGGTAGGGTGAGCTAAACAAACTATTTCTAAAATAAAAATTGTGCGAAAATATGTTTTCTTTATTAATTCTATCATTGCGTCTAGGTCTTTATACCAAAGCCCTCGTTACTTTTGGGCGAAGTGTATCCAAGAATAAAAATAACAGAGGAAAAGCTATTGTTTAAAATAAATAACATGAATTTAAACAATTAAATCACACAGTCACACAATGACATTGTATGACAAGGCACTCCTCACCACTGGGGAGGTGTCCTAATTTTTGTGTTCCACATTGGAATATAAAATATATAAACATAATTTTGGAATAGCTTGTTTTAATTTAAAAATTTCTAGGTGTGAAATTGAAAAAATATGTACCGTTACATTTTCCCATGTCATGTGACAAGACCTCTTTTTTTAGAGATTATTTTGAAGGTTTTAAAACAAATTTTTATAATTTTTTGTCAATGTAAATTAATAAGGAAAATCTTTTTATATTCTAGATAGTCCAAGTGCTACGAGATTGTGTATGGAATTATACGCGGGATCATGTACCATCTCCGGCGCTATTTACTTGCGACTCTACAGGTTAATTTATATTTAAAAACGTTTTTTAGCTTCACGCTGTATACCGCATATGTCTCGGGTTGAAGTTCTTCTAAGTAATTCATTTCTTCGAGTGTGGATCGAAACAACAACTGTTGTATTTTAGACAGGCGTCGTGTTGTTGAACCTTACAACTTTATTTGTAACATAATGAATAAAAAAACAGTCCTTAAGTGCTTTATCCATCCTGTTATCTCCTTGTCTTTAAATAAAACAAAACCAGAAGAACGAAGTAACGTGTCACTTTTTTATATAAGATTTTCTTAAATTAATAACAATTTAGATGATTAATTTTCCAGTCAACATTTTTTTTTATTATTGCAAAAAATTTTAGGTCTTCATTGGCGTGACCCTTCAACTTGCAAGCCGCCAACTACATATACAGATACGTTACGACTCATCATACAAAAAAGAATATCGAAGCTGGGACACCTCTACCCCATTATGTTTTTAAATCTTGAAAAAGATAACTAAATTATATTTGATATTGATCATATCTTTGTAAATATTAATTATAAGAAAGAATAAAGTGCCTATGAAATTGTACACGTCTCTTAACTAATAAATATATAATTTTTCATTTGCATTACTATAGTCCGACAAGAAGTTTATGAATTATCGGAGCTACACGCGGACACTTGCGTATTATGCTTATTTGAGACCTATATCCTATGCAGGGAAGTCTCCGTACACCGCACCGCTGCCCCGCGAGCCCCATCAACACTAAAGTATGTATAGAACGCGACTCGAGGTGTCATTTAATGCGCCAGTTTGTATATATGACACAAAATAACGTCGAACTCCGCATACTTAACATTATGCACATAACTACGTGCGAGAGATGGACTCGTGCCAGTGTTCACATACTTAATAAAGTATTTGTCGAGCCATAGTTACTGTTTACCATCTGTATTCGATTAATGTCAATGTCAAAATAACATGTTTAAAGTTTAAACGTCATTTTTGGAGTTAAAAACATCAAACAATTCGGAGTCGCAGTCCTTTTCTTATTTGCTTCCAAGTGATAATATTTAAAAAATTGCAAATAACTTGCACAAAATATATTTTGTTGCATTGTAGTGCATTTAAAAAAAGCAAATCATGATGGAGGAAACACCTAAGCCTGTATGCCTTATAATACTAGGTTAGTATTCCTACACCTTCCCTTGGCTAATAATATATTAAATTTTTAAAAATACTGCCATTTAAATTTCAAGGTATGGCTGGAGCTGGTAAAACATCGTTTACAAGACGACTTGCAGGAAGGGTTATAAATGGTGCCAGACCATATTTAGTAAATTTAGATCCAGCTTGTCGAGAGGTTCCATATCCTGCTAATATAGGTAACTAAGAATTATCATGCTTCATGATATGAATAAATTTTATATAATAAATATATACTCTTTACTTAAATAGGCTAATTAAAAGCACATATTTTATATTAAGAGTAAAATAATATTAAAATGTCACTATTTTCATATTCTGTTTCTAGATATAAGAGATACAGTGAATTATAAGGAAGTTATGAAACAGTATGGTCTAGGACCCAACGGTGGTATTGTTACTGCACTCAATTTATTTTCTACTAAATTTGGACAAGTTGTAGATTTAATAGAGAAAGCTGGAAGAAAACATAAATACTGTGTTATTGACACACCAGGTAAATGTTAACAACTTTTTCTGAAAATGAATTTGTCCACCAATAATTCATGGTTTTATTTTACAAATATTCTTTTGCTTACAGTAAATGCTTAAATTCGTATTTAGTATGAAAAGACTGCATTCCCTATTTTCCACATGACTTCATGATGCTGCATATCAGTGACATAACAAAACTGCACTTTCCCGACTAGAGAATAGAAATGAAAATAAATAATTCCTACAAGTGTCTATTGAACTTTAATTGTAATAAACTTTAACAAATATACTTACAGGTCAAATAGAAGTATTTACATGGTCAGCATCAGGTACTATAGTGACGGAGACACTAGCATCCTCCTGCCCCACAGTCATAGTATATGTAATGGACACAGTTAGGAGTGTATCACCGGTCACATTCATGTCCAACATGCTGTATGCTTGTTCTATACTTTACAAGACAAGATTGCCTTTTATTGTAGTTATGAATAAAGTGAGTTTTGCAATTATTTTATATATTTTAAATAAATGATCTATTTTTAACAAATAATTGAATTACTTTAATATTTATTAATAACTTACTTTAATATTTATCAATGTCATTAATTTGTGAACCTAAACATAGATAATATATTAATCTCAGACAGATGTAGTAAACAACAACTATGCTGTGGAATGGATGAGAGATTTCGAAGCATTCCAAGATGCTCTCGATGCTGATGGCGACGGGGAAGGCAGTACATATGTAGGCAATCTAACAAGGTCAATGTCACTAGCACTTGATTCATTTTACTCGGATTTGAGGTGTTGTGGTGTGAGTTCACATACAGGAGAGGTAACTTATTTGTCTTTTTGTACAATTTTTTAACCTTCATGCCGTTTCCCGCATATACTTTGGTAGGCAGAGGGAACAAAGTCTTAAGACACTCCGTTCGCCACTTTCTGCTGCAGTGTAACTCAACCTTGCACTCATTCCTGTTGCCAGAGTGAACAAATTAAAATATTAAATTATTCATTCCCACAAGTGGGTTACTTGATTGAAAGTGTGATAGTTTGTGAGAATGGATCTTTGTTCCACTTTAACCCAGAAACTTTGAGCAGATTTAGATGAAACTTTATAGTAATAAAGCTTATACATTAGAACAACACATAGGCTACAATTTGTGTAAAGATTTTGTATAATTTTCGCTATAATATAAAAATAAGTTGGCAAAGTTATTTTACTGGTTTTGTTAATTCTTTTTATTATCATCTCTATAATGAATGTGTGATTGAATGTTGTTTGTCACCTTCTTTTGCTAATTATAAACTTTATTGTTCTTATATGATTAACGGTAATTTGAAATTTGTTCTCTTTCAGGGTATAGATGAATTTTTCAAGTTGGTTGATGATGCAGCTGAAGAATATGAAAAGTAAAGTAATATATATAAGTAAAATATAAAATATTGTTTTCTTAAGATTTTTTATTTATTTTACAATCTTTTTGTTTTATAGTGTCTAAAAAGCTTATTTAAAGTAGCATTTATAGTTATATTTTTATTGTGGTATATTTTATTTTTATAGTTATTTACATTTTTTAGAGAATACAAAGCTGATTGGCTGAAAATGAGGGAAGAAAAATTGGAAGAACAAAAAAAGAAAGAAGAGGAAATTAAAAAGGGGGTTGAAGGTATTTATCTTATTATTTTCTTTTCCAACGTATCCTGCATGTGCAGGGTAGGCAGAGAATACCTAGTGTTAAGACACTCTATTCTCTACTTTCTGCCCTATTTAGAAATATTTTGTTGAGTGGCATTTATCTTAATTTAAAAATTATTATTTATATCATTGGTGTCTACATAATTGCCTCTCATATAGTACAGTACGGATAAAAATCATGAAATGAAAATAATAATCCTATGTCTAAACTGTTGACGAATCTTGGTTTTTTTTTAGGTAGGGTTTTTAAATATTTTAACCTTATGTTGCTTCCGTAAAAGGTGTGCAGTCGGTACTACCCAGTATAAAAAATATATAGTACTACCCAGTATAAAACTGCTGGCAATACAAAAAAATTACAATCTTTCTAATATACTTATTTGTAGATAAAATTGATCATATATATATATATATTTTAAAACATATTATTACAAGTTTTATTTTTTTATAGTTGATGATACAGTAATGGATAAAAAGAAACTAATAGAAGAAGTAATGGGTGGTCGTGAAATATCTGACATGTATTTAAAGCACCCCGGAAATGAAAGTTCTAGTGACGACGAAGGTGTTGAAACTCAAGTAGAAATAGGTAAGGATTTTTTATAGCTGTATGCTGTATCCCACAGACAGCAGGGTAGGTAGAGAGAAATTAGTGTTAAGAGTAAGAAACTCCATTTACCACTTTCCATTCAAGATGAATTTTCCAAGATATTGCATGTTGAGTAGCAGAACTTAATGGCGGGAAATTAAGATAATTCAATCCAGAGTAGAAACTAGACATCGAACCTGCAATCGTCGCGTTTAGTCATATTGTGCCGCTGCGACATGTTTTATAATTTAGTAGCTTCAGAATATATTATGAATAAAACTAAAATTCTACCAGATTTGATGGTCTACTTATTTTTTTTTTATAATTTTATTGTAACTTGTAGATGACAAAAAGGAAGATGTCGCAGCATTTCAAGAATTCATAAACAAACATGTGAAACCTAATGAGCAAAATAAAACGTAATAAAACACATTTTTATATATATTATTTAATTTATAAGTACTTATTAAGCAATAAAATTTTATAAATACTATGTATGTGTGTTATTTATTTAGAAATAAATAACACAACAACAATCACAGATGCAATATCTAAAATATTAATAAATATTAAATATAAATTGATTTATAAACAGTAAAAAAAAAACATTTTACTACAACTACTCATAAAAAATTATAAAAATATAAAAGTAAAAAAACATAATTGGTCCTCACTACCAGAGTCAATTTTTAATTATTAAACTTTTACATGATAGATCATGTCAAAAAATTTATAAATCATGTCAAATATAATTTAAAATTATTGAACAAAAAAGTTTTATTGTAATATAAAGATAAGAAAACATTGTGAAACGAAACACACTTATTACTTTTTATGTTACTAGGTATATCAATAATAATCACAAAATCAAATTACTATAATTTGTTAATAAACCAGCAAAGGAAAGGGTTGCAGAATACTATATTAGTTTTTATTAGCTTTACCCTGCTGTATACCGCACACTGTTGATGATGTGATGTTTACATTCCCAGCTTATTACACGACTGGCCTCTATTTTGTTTGTAATAAAAAAATCAATAAATGAATGTTTAGTCTAGTTAAGTACTATTTATTTCTAATGAATTCTCTAAAATAATATATAACTGAGATATTGCTAGGAACTATTTTAAAGAGATATTGCTTAACAGAATATTTTAAAAATTAAAAGCACCAAATATTAAATATGACAAAAGCTTTAAGTCTAAGTTTATAAATGGTTTTAAAAGAAATTAATATAAGACAAGAGAAAAAATTCTAAATTGAGAATTAAAATACATACTTAGTAATTATAAATAAGTTATTATTATTAACTTAAAATTCCATTGATTCATTTATAAATTGAAATTTAACAACCGTGAGGTGAAATTTACAAAAATTTAATTAGTTACCACTTATGTAATATTTCTCACTACAGGATATTGAATAATTTACAGGGAAATTAATTTCTATCCTTTCACAGATCATAAATATATTTATTAATAGGTATATTAAAGTAATGATGTTATGTGATGTAGTGTTGATGTCATAATTTTTTTTTTCATTTACTATTATTTATGGTTCCATTTCTAAAAAAAAAATATTATAATTTATTGTTATTAATTATTGAATTTAATGTAGTATTACGTCCGGCGCGTTCTAATTCTGAGTCTTGAAGCATCCAAGCGGGACGGTAAGATGTACCATTGATATCTTTGTAAGCTAATGATGGATTTGGTAGAGTATTGTGTACACTGCCTATTGATGTGTATCTGAAATTAAATATTAAAAAAATAATAAAAAACGCTCAAGGCCCTGTGGCACAACATGTGGGTTCAATATCCACTCTGGGGAATAAATTATTTAATATTTCCATGTCCTTGCTTGGATAATAAGACAAAACTCAGTGTTGAATTCCGCCTCAAAACAGTATGGTTTTTAATATGGCAATAAAAAAGAACAAAATTATGAAGTTTTTCATAGATCCAGTGTTAAGACAATTCCGTTCACCAATTTCCATCGAATTATGGAGGTATTGTGTGATGAATTGAGGGACTCAACGCCGGCGTGGATATTAAAATATTAAATTTTCTCGAGTAGGAATCGAACCCACAACCTGTTGCGCTTTCAGCCGCACACTTGAGCTCCGCTACGACTTTTGATATAAGGTCCATTGTAATAATATACAGGGTGGAAGAGGCAGCGCTTCTTTTACTGAAACTGCATATAGGGTAAAATATTTCAAACCCAGAATTAAAAAAAATAATCAAGGTACCTCAACGGTTTAGACGTAGGATTTTTTTTTCATTTCACGATTTTTATCCATACCTGTATTTCGTGTCACGCACACATACGTGTGCGACGTTGCCGCTTTGACAGGTAAGTGTGTGCGTGCCTATGTTATACTTTACAAATGGCGTTTTATTTTAAAACGATAATTTTATTATTTATTTTGTTTGAAAAAATAACTTTCTCATTTTTGAGAATTATTTTTTTTCCGAATTATATTAGGCTTTTATAGAGTAGTTGAAACTGTAGTTTCATTTAAAGTGGCGCTGACACTTCCACCCTGTATAAATATTAAATAATTTTGAATTAAAATTAGCTTACCCTTTCTCATATAAGCTACAATAAGGCAATTTTCTTTGTAAAATATAACTCCATATTTGATGGTAACTCCAGTTAAGTAATGGCGATACTCTTACCACTTGAGGCCAGTTAGGATCTGTTTTCTGAAAAAAAAAAAAAAACATTAAACTTATATTAATTGATTTAGGTGCTTCAATGCTTATAGTATTGTAATTACGCATTTTTTCTTTTATAAATCGACATTATTTTTTTTTGATAAGGTATATCTTTCAACCTTCATACTGTGCATATGAGCACAGTAATAATAAAAATATTATATAATTAATGCCCCGACTGGTAGTCGAACCCACAGCCGTCGCGTTTGTACAATTGTGCCACTTCGCTACTACGGCTTCAATATAATAAATTAAACAGAGGATTTTTAAAAATTTTATTTCCTTCTCTCGCATTTCATAGTTACAGAGGGAACTTAGGTTTTATGACAATCCATTTTCAATCTTTCCATTTCTATGGTGGGAAGCTAAAACAAAATAACAACAATAATTTTATTTACCTGCATAAATTTTAAATCTTTACTATAAGGATCCGTCCGTCTCGTGCCCAACAGACATGCTTTTAATTGGTCATCTTGTTCTAATATCTTTTGCAATGTTGTCTTCATTTCACCTTCCATAACTTTTAATTTAATATCGTAATATTTTTCCACTTCTCTCACAAAAGCTTCTATTTCTTTAAAGGGACCTATTGTTCTAATATAAACTACTTTTAATTCAGTTTCAATATTGTCACAATTGTAAATATCTTTTAGAATGTCCAATGTGATATCTAATAACACAGTGCAATCTTTTCCTCCATTGAATGATAAAAAAACTTCATTTAGTTGAAATTTTTCAAAGCAATCTTGTAATACCTGTAATTTTAAATCACATCTAATAATTTTTTAATCAAGTGTTTTTTATTCAAATAAAAAAATGTGTTGAGTGGTTATTTTAAGCAGAAATTAGGTTTAAAAAAATTTGCAAAATCAAAAAATTGCAACAAGAGAATACTTATAATATTGATTTTATATTCAAATTATATAAATTTCCAACCTTCTTTGATTCTTCTAAAACTTTGCTGAAGTCTTCAAGGTCCATGTTTATAATAATAAAGCTGAAACAAAAGAAAACATAATTGTTGACTTTATATTAAATTTAAAAATTTTAATTGGAAATTGACAAAAAAAAAACAGTAAACATACTATTTTTTTTATTATTTTATTGTTTATTTAAAGAAAATTATCTATTGATTCTGTAGGTTTGAGAACAATTTAGAAAAAAAATGTTTATATGAAATAAATATTTATAAAACAATATTAGCCACTACTACTATTAATGGTCATATTAAACATGACTATTTCCTTGTAATATATGATTAGAAAGATATCTTATCATCATTCTCAGTAACAAATTTTAAATCAATAAGTTTCTGATAAATGTTTAATTAGATTGACCCCCTAGGGATACTGCATGAACCCAACTTAAGTTGGATTGTATGTTTATATACATTTTGAAAAACATTTGTAGATTAAAAATAAAAGACTTTATATTTCAATATATTTTATTTGTTATAAATAAAACTAATACAAAATATATGGGTAGTTCGCATAAAGAACATATTGTCTTAAAATAATTCACAATTGATATTTCTAATTTTCAACATCCCTTTCACATATTTTCTTACTTGGTGGCTCATCCATTTCGTTTTCAAGATTTTGAAAAAATAATATTTCTTTAGTCAATTGGAAACTAACTCTCATCATCTCCTTTTTTGGAGAAACATTTCGTACATTAAATATTTCAATAATATTTGAAGATACATCCATTCCAATATTGTCATTGACCATTTGTTTTGCAACTAAACTTAGATCCTCTCCAATGGCAAAACAGTATACATGCACTATAATATCAAAATCTAATTTTTCTTTAAGATTTATTCTGTTAATAAGTCCCTTAAAGTGTTTTAAAAATTCTACTGCCATTGCTGGCAAATTCATGGTTATATGAATTTTCCCACCTTCTAATTTTCTATTACCCAAACAGGAATCAATTATATAGTTTTTAAAAATGTCGCATATAAAATCTTTACCATCTTTACAGTGTGTTTTAAGGAAATCTAAATCAAGTTTATTTATTTTTGCATTATGGTTTAGCCATTTAAATGATTCTGGGTTTAAATCATTTGCGTAGACCCTACAGCCTCGTTTCACCGCTGGTATTGCAAATGGCCCTACACCACAAAAGATATCAAATAATACATCCCCATGGTTAAGTAAATTTATTATTCTTTCATGTTCCTGGCATAAGCGAGGATTCCAATAAACTTTAGAAAAATCAAATTCAAATCTACATCCATTCTCTTTAACATTCACCATAAAGTCCTCATCACCTGCTATTACTTCCATACTAAAATTTCTGTATGTATTGTCAATTATATTATTTTTATTCACAACAGTACGGCATAGTTTTATTTTATCTACTAAAACTTGGCCAATAAGGTGGCGGTATTCTAATAAATGATCTTTTAAATTTAAATGTATAATATGACCTATCTGAGAGAAACCACTTACTGTTTCTTCATTTTCAGGTAAAACAGCTTTGAATATAGCATCATATTTAAAGTGGTCATACAAGAGTTGAAATTTTCTCATTTGTAGTTGGCTTTCATTGACATTGTATTTTTTGAGCAAAATGCGGTCGTTTTCGGCTATATCCAGCCATTTCGTAACTTGTTCTGGATTTAAATAGATACATTTATTATAACTAGGTTGACTTGCATCTTCTACATTATGCACAGCTCTAAATTTTTCAAGTTTTAATAAGTAATGTTTGCATATTGGAATCACTTTGGACACTTGTTCTCCTAGCAATGTTAAAACTGGTACTGTAATATCACGCGCGAATTTGTCACGTTCTATATTTTTCATTCCTCGAACACCGATTGGTACTAACAATGAATTTGCTGAAGACGACATTGTTACTTTGAATCTCTTAAAATATATACGAATTTGAGCGAAACTTAACGGAAAGAACACATTTTTCATACTAACCTATTCCAAGGTCAAAATTTTCGCTTAATCAATAATTCAAGTTGCAATTAACATTAAATATAAACTGCGAATATAAAATATTGATGTTTCTAATTACTTTAATTGAGAGGAAAACATAATTTGAGAATTTAAGTTCGCGCAGTTGTACACACGATTTGTATTGAAATTGAACAATGACTGACAATGTCACTTTGACAGTTAGTGTCAATTGTACTAACGTAGCAATACGTATCGTTTAGAAAAAGATACCGGAAGGAAAACTACATTTTAATATTTCAGTATTTATACAATTTTTTTTAATAAAATTTTATCAACTTTTTAACACATTAGTTTCCCTCTGCCTACCTTGCTGCGTGCAGGATACAACGTGAAGCTTATTTGATTTGATTTAAATTACGATTAACACTACAACTACTATTACTGGAATTCTCTTGAAGAACTGCAGCCGACCTAATTTCTGTGCCACATATACAAGCCATTCTTTATAGTACCGACGAATCGTTTCCCCAGAAAATTGTAGTTCCAGGTACAGAAAACATAGGAGTAAAATTAGCTGCTGTGTATGGTTTTCTTTGACTACGAAAAAGACTTCCATTACATCGAAACCTGGGAAGCTATAGACACACTACAGCGTAGTGCAGTGCAGTGCAGTGTACAGTGTAGCTAACAGTTACAATGACCATTCAAATCCAGAAGTACAAAATTTAGTCGATCCAACTGCACAGTGCGGTAGGGCAAGGGAATGTTATATTACCGAAATTGTCAGCCAACGCTTTGGAAGACATCTTCAAAACCCTACATTGGACCGGTTTTCGAGTCAATGTAAACAGTACACCACACACTTTCGATTCGCTGAAGATATCGCAAAGTCACTGGAACAGCTAGCCGGGATGATACAGAGCCCGAGTGAATCGTCGCGGGGTGCCGGTCTCGGTATTAACTTACAGAAGACTAAATTCATATCCATTGAGCATGTTATACCAGGTCCGATATAAGTGGGCGGAACCCGTTGTTCTTCACTTTAGTTGTTCTTCAATACATCTACGACTAGTGGAAACTATTTAGCCTGGGAATCGCAATTTTAAGAGGGATGCAGATCAAAGAATTCAATATGATTGGGCAGCTTTTGCAGGTTTACCTACTAACAAGGCTACAAATATCATAATGAACTCGGCTGGTGAATTCGGTTACTCGCATAAAAATTAAAACGTTAACGACATATTTACATAACGTACGTAAAACAAACAGTGACTTTTCGATGGAAAATAAATTACATAAATTCTCGCCAAATTGTCGCTTGAGTTTGGCACAAACAGAATAAATAAATAATAAGGAATACGAACGCTGTGATTGCTATTTTAATAAATAACTGTATTATCTTTGTATACTTACATATGAAAGTGAAAAAATATAAAATTTATTCAAATTGTAAACGCAACAACGATTGAAATCAATTGAATTGTGTGAAATCAGCATGTTCTGGAGAAGGAATAAGCGTTATGAATTGTATTGAAATGTTCGCTTGCATGATTTTATGCATTATGCCTTAAATGATTGATTGCTGTAATTTAAAAATGATTTATTTTTGCGCACTGTACATTCATTGTGATGATGTATTTTTTACCCTATTGCTTGTCCAATATTTCATTATGGACTTCCGCGATCCAAATTCCGCGGAAAGTGGGAAATGGAGTGTCTTAACAATAGGTTCCCTTTACCTATACTGTTGTGTGCGGGATAAGCGTAAAGCCGATTTATAAATATACCTATTTGGATGGTAGATGTTATAATATGGTCCTGTTTCATCTTTGAAACTTATTTGTTTATGTCAACGAAGGTTACGATTACGAATACAGGAGAATAGTGCTTTGTAAAATTATAAAATCTAAATAATTATAAAAATAAATTATATGTTATGTGTGAACCGAAAACCGACCATTATGGTCGGTTTTATAATTGCAAGTAGGGGGAAGCATATCATGAAAATATTTGATATAAACGTATTTAGACGTAAATAAATTTAAATATTTTTGATTTTTTTTTAAATATAGCATAATATAATAAGATGAAGTCCAGTCTTCATTATAGATTTAAATCGTAAAGAAACATTTGGATACAAAGTTTACATTTACATTTCTTACATCCGAATACAAAGATATTCATGGAACGAGTTCAAAATATAGTTTGCTTGCGGTCGCTGGTGTTGGAAAGTTTTTTAATTTAAATTTGTATCCGCAGACAATAACGGAACACTGTTGCTCTGCACTTGACAAGCGAGTAGAACAGGTGTTTGTATAGAGTACTTCTCTAATCCATTCCAATTAAAAACTCGAGACTAGTAAAATGTATTTTTCTCAAATTATTTAGATAAATAAATGTTTATAGTTTTTTAGGTGATAACGTTAATTGTTTCTATTTATACAATTCCCGACGTCATATTTTATTCCCTCGAGTGACGACCTTAACCACCACGACGGCTTTAATAACAGATAAGAATTTAAAAATAATTTAAATAAATAAATCTAATTTCTTTTACAATTTAATACGTATAGTATATACACGTATAATCAAATAGGTAGGTAAATGTTGTAACATACAAATGTACAAAAATAACGAGTCACCTGTCAGCCGTCGTAAGTATTCTAGTATTTCTCGCTTATTTATCTCCGCCTCGGGGATCTGTTAACGGCTGTGTAATGGTGTTTTTATGATTCCCGCAAACATCAACGTAGCACCATTGTTCCTCGGTTTGTTATTCAGTCGCACGGCTGTTTTAAAGATTTTTTTCACGCCTGTATCATTATCCTAGAATGTTAGATTTAGAAATGATATCTTTCGTTTTGGTTTATTTGAAAAAGATAAGCAGAAAAGCCCCCTTAAGATGAATTTAATTAAATAAATTAATTTCTAAATAGTAATTAATGCTATACTTATATCCTTTTTTAGAGTTTCGTATCTCAAAAGGAAAAAATGGATCCTTTAGGATCACCTTGCTGTCCGTCTGTCCGTGTGTCAAGATCATTTATCTCGAGATCGTGTAAAGCTGTCAAGCTGAATCATCAACATCAATAGGGTATATCCTGTGGACCTACAGTTACAAAATTTGTCACGAAGGAAGAAATTACAATACAATTAAAAAATAGTCCAAAACGAAAAAAAAATACATTTCTCAACGTCGCACTTTTGCCTCGACACCAGAGCGAAGAAATACAAATATAAACGTAAATAAATATTTCACTTCCTCGAGTAGGGATCGAACCCACAACCGTCGCATTACGCACCTTTGTGCCGCTGCGCCACGACAGCCCGTAGTATAACTTTTAACAGATTTTTTTTTAAAATATATAATAAAGGACTCTTACAGCAAAAGGAAATGGAAATTATACAGTCTATCTCTTCTAGTGCATTATCTGTGACGTCATTATAATATATTTCACGGGCTATAATAAATCTAGGAGAGAGTTTGGAGCCAGGCCGAACGTATGGGCACTAAATTATTTGAGTGCTGAAATATTTTTAAAAAAGCTCGTCGTTTTAGAAGTTTTATCAATAGTTTGGATGTTCAATATTCTAAGTGAACGCGAGTTAACGTTATAAATAAATTGAAAAGCTTGTCTACGGTTCTATGTAAATAAACCTACATTGAACTTTAACATCAAATTTGGATTTTAACCTTTAAGTATGGACGTCGGGTCTGACAGACCAGACAGTTCTACGAATTCTACAAATCGGCCACTTCTCGGTGACCTCCGCCACTGAGTCTCTCAGTACCTTTCGTATTAATGACAAAATGAATGTAGATAGCAGTGGTTGTGTCTCTGGGTCCAAAACACGTGAGTATTTAACTTTCTAAACGGGGCCTGGGTCTGTCAGACCCGACGTCCATGTTTCCCATACATGAATGATTTCAAAACGCCATATATTTTTATAATATTACAAAATATACTTTAATATTTTAATTGTATTATTTGTATTCAAATGTTTTTATTGTTTTATATCATATATTATTTGGCATTGTTTGTTATATATTTTAGTAATATAAATATTATTTACCTAAAAAAGATTCATTTTTTTTAGTTTTTATGAAAAAATGGAAAAAAATGATCGACCTAGCACGTCAGGGACAAAAATATCGGTACTTTATAATCAACATCAAACAAAAGAATTGGACGACGACATTTTATAAAGAAAATAGCACTTTATCAAATAAAAAGACGCGTTTCGTATACTAAACTACTCTAAGAATTGAGAATGACTTTGACTCGCGTTTCGCGATCTGATCTATCATTTATTGAACATGAAGCTAAAAAAATAGTTTTGGGATCTTGAAAACATGTACACTTTGCTCCCAAAAGATATATAGAAACACAACACATACTTATGTTGACTGCAATCGTCCTGTTTGCCTACAATGTTGAAAGCCATTGTGTATCGATGTTCAATAATACCTTATCTTGAGGTGTTGTCAAAATTTTTATTTTATAACATAAGATGTAATTTCTTTATTTTTTTTATTTGTTAGACTTTATATTTTGTTAAAAAAATATTTATTTTATTATCTGTCTTTTTTTTATAGTATTATTTTCTTAAGAGTCATCCCATGTGGCCAAAGACTGAAATTGTGACTTTAAGTTACTTAAATCGTTGTGATGCGTAAACTTTAATAAAAAGCGATTTAATTTATATTGGTTTTGTTTGATTTGAGGCTATTCATGTAAACTAAAACATAAAATTGTCTTCTTCCTTTAAAAAACAGCCGGAATATGACCAATAAATACACTGGTCTGACAGACCCGACGTCCATATGTATGTTATAAAAAAATCACGTCCATAGTTAAAGGTTAAAATATTGGCATAAGTACAGACTTTTACTTTGAAACCAATATTTTAACGAAATTAACTAATATTTTTCATATTTTAGAACATTTACTGTATAATTATAGATTATAAAAGAAATTATTTAGTGTGCACAGCGCACTGTTAAATTGTATTAGTGCAATTCGGAAATGACCTTGTAAAAATTAACAAGAATATATCAAGCTAACTTAGTTAATTCACAGCAACATAATTCTCCAAATTGGTCAATTAAAAGATATAAACAAAATATCGATCGTGTTGGACAGTACTCTGTACTATATGTACCTAATACCTATAGCAGCAAATATTTTTGTGATTTAAATTTACAAAAAAACTAATTTATTTTATTTTGTAAAGGATTATAAACTTCATGTTTATGAAAAGACAAGCCGAGTAAGATTGTGATTTCTTTGGATTAATTAAACTCGTACTTAGAATTTGACAGATTTATTCATTAATTATTAGAAAAATAACAGCTAATCAACTAAAAAAATTAAAAATATGGATGAAATTTCAATTGGGTTGCAAGTAATGAAATATAAATTACGTAATAAAATTATCTACAAGAAAATTGAAAAAATAAACAGTTAATTTTGAATTTATTTTCAAATCAGATTTTAAATCAATAAACAAAAAAAAAACCTTGTTTTCACACATTGTATCTTCTAAGCCCGCTTGTATTATACACAATAGAGGCTCAATGAAATTCCGGTTTCTCTCAAGATTTACTAAGAGTCCCGACTGAATGCTAAGGCTCTCGTTATGTCCAGATAAGATCAGCGGCGGAAATTAAGGGGAAATTGTATTTGTTTCTTATACAACGATGTCGTCGCAATAAAGACGTCGTCTTAGCCACGCTGTATATAAATAAACGTTAATTTTCTATGAGGATAAGCCGGATAAGTAAATCTTGCCTCTGGGTTATAAGAATTGTTTATGTAAATAACTATTTGCGACAGACTTCTCTCCAGATCGGCATTTGATTTGTATATTATTGTTACGTTAAGCGCTTTCATTGACTTTGTCATATAATAAACAGAGAAAAAAAATCGACTCGTTATTCTCTTTCGTGTAATAAATTACATTTTACTACTGTCTTCTTAATAATAACAATATGTAAATTTTCTTCCCAAAATATAATAAGTTATATAAGATCATAATCATATCATAAGATCTGATCATTGTTCGGTCAATCATTCATGATTATTCATTAATTAATAAACAGAAACAGAATTGACTGACAGTCAAATGTGTTGATGTCAATGAATAATTTAATTTACTCGTTCAGAAACAGCCTTAAATGTTAAATTATTTATTTGGGTAAGAATTTATCATATTCTTTGTAAAATAACTATAATGATAGCTTGCATATTACAAAAATCGAATCGAATAATCTAATATCGGAACCGAATCGAAAATAATTAATCGAATATCGAATCGAAAATAATTAATTGAGAATCTGAGCAGCAATCTGAGAAAGCAATTGAAAAAAGTTTAAAGTGTATTGGTTCAGTACTTTCGAAGATAAGCTTGACCATACATACAGACAAACAAAAAGACAGACAGACAGACAGACAAAAAATTCAAAAATACATATTTTTGCTTTCTATTATTGTTTTTAATTATCCCTCTATCGATTTCAGTCAAAAATACTAAATGTACAGACAAAATATTAAGTAATTCAGATAAACATGGACAATCTATGCAAAGCTGTACTTTCCACAGATTTGTTTGTATACAAAAGTAATGTTGTTTAAATTAAACGTGTAAATGTTGTTTTTTAAATTAAGAAATTTTTTGTAAGTAATGTTTCTTGGGTGAGCACTAAACTATTCTAGGATGGGCACGGTCCATCTGGCCCCTCCACTTCCTGCGCCTATGCCTATAATGTATAAAATTCTTCAAAATATTAATAATACGTATAAATTAATAACTAAATTAATTTTTATATGAATCTTATTTTCCTTGTACCTTTATAATATTACACATGTAAATATAAAATATAAAAACATACGGTACGTTACATAAATACAAGTCAATTCACAATGGAGTGTCATTAACAATTTATGGTTTCTGAACGATTAAACGCGTAACTTTCGTTCGGGGGCCGATAGCGTCAGTCAGTTCAAATATTTGACGGTTATGAATGCGATTCAAATTTTGAATCGCTTTTGAATTTCAAAATTTCAAACGATATCGTGGGTTATTGCTGTTATTAAAGAGTAGTTGACGTACCATTAATTTTAATGAATACGCAATAAAGTGTGTCAGTTTTCTTGTTTTATTTTCGACGCGTGACTACATTTGTTATTTAACTTCGATGTGCCAAATTGTGGGACAAAATGGATAAAGTTGAAAAACGTCCCGGTTTAGGCGGGCCCAAGAGTTTGTCGGCTTTAGCACCTTCTAAATGTGGATCGACTCAGAACATGGCGGCGAATATAAAAGTAATTGTAAGGGTACGGCCCTTGACCAAGAAGGAGATGGAACAAAATAATCGGACTGTGGTCGATGTTGTCGACGACAGAATGTTAGTGTTTGATCCCAAGGAGGAGATGCGACCATTTTTCTATCAAGGTGTGCAGCAGCCGCAAAAAAACTATCTGAAACGTGCGAACAAAGAATTGAAATTTGTTTTTGATCATGTGTGTGAATGTAATGCTACTAATAAAGACGTATTTGAAACGACAACTAAGGATATGATGACTTCCTTGATGGAAGGGTACAATTGCTCAGTATTCGTGTATGGGGCGACGGGGGCGGGTAAAACATTTACCATGATTGGTAATCAAGACCACCCTGGCATCACCTATTTAACTATGGATCATCTTTTTTACACTATAAATGCTTTTGAAAACGAAAGACAATTTGATATCGCTGTTTCATATATGGAAGTAAGTCTTTTCATTATTAGCATTGTTAATCATACATATATAAATAAACACAAAAAAGAACCAAGAACATCCTGGGCTTTATTAATTTAAGTCACTCAACAACTAGATAATATATATTGCCATTAAGATTATCAATTAATTTATTGTTAGTATTGTAAGTTACTTAGTTCTATAGTAATATTTAGTTTCCTTTATGCTGACTTTAAACCTGCTACTTATGCTAATGAGTGACAGTGACTGCTTTGTTGAAATGAAATAATCTAGTGCACCATGTAATATGTTAGTTCAAAATTTATTTATATTTTACTCACTTCTCATATTTGATGGGCAAGTAATAAAAAGTAATCTAAAGCCACTTTAAACATTTTTAGGGTTTTCTAATATATTATTTTTTATATTTAGGTAGCAAATAATAATAAAATTTCATTATTTCAGGTATACAATGAAAATGTATATGATTTACTTAAGCCATCAAACACTCCCTTACAACTGCGGGAGGATTCTAAATATGGTGTGATGGTAGCCGGACTCACATTGAACAGTATAAAGACTGCACGAGAATTGCTAAACATGTTAGAGAATGGCAATAAGAATAGGACCCAGCACCCGACTGATGCAAATGCTGAAAGTTCTAGAAGTCATGCTGTGTTTCAGGTATTCTTATTGTTTATTAAAGAATGTGAAATTTTAAACAAATATACTTATGAAATCAAATCAGCTCCACGCTGCATCCCCCACACAGCAGGGTAGACAGTGGGAACATAGTGTTAAGACACTTCATTCCCCACTTTCTGCCCAATTTTGGAGACATTGCGTGGTGGAACTCAATGCCAGGTTCCATTTCTTTGCTCTGGTTGCCTCGAAACCAGAGCGAAGAAATGGAAGTATAAATTTTAATAAATATTTCATTACTCTAGTGAGGATTGAACCCACAACCAAGGTGTTACAGTCACACCCTGTGCTTCTGTGCCACGATGGCATGAATAATTATTTACTTATTAATATTTTCATTTCTTTGTTCTGGCAACAAGGTAAGAGCCTGGTGTTGAGTTTGGCCATTCAACATGCAATATCTTTAAAAATTCAACGGAAAGTTGGGAATGGAGTGTCTTAACTGTAGGTTCCCTCTGTCTGCCCTGTTGCATGCAAGATACAATGTGAAGCTGATTTTTTTTCCTTAAAATAATAGTATAATAAATAAATAAATAGTCACTCAACATACTCATGAGTGTATCTAGATAGGTATTAGATAAAATATTTCTGAGAAGGCCTATACTTTCACTTTGAACAGATGTTAATGTAAACATTATTCTTTTTTTTTGTGGGCACAGAAAACCTGGCCCTCCTATTACTATGTCCATGAATACTTTCTGTCTCATATTTGTGCTGAAAGTGGAGGGTCTTTACTCTAGATTTCTCTACCTGTCCTGCTATATGAGAGATAAAAGCTCTTATATCTCGCATATAACAGGGTAGGTACATATGACATATTTAAGTCCCTTAACATGTGTCCACTATCACATATTTCTTTTTTATAGGTTTATGTAAAAATGAGATACAAAACAAGCAGTCAAATGAGACTAGTAAAGCTATCAATGATTGATCTAGCAGGAAGTGAACGTGCGTCAGCCACTGGTTGTGTAGGTGACAGGTTCAAAGAAGGTGCTAATATAAACAAAAGTTTGCTTTCTCTTGGAAATTGTATAAATAAGTTGGCTGACGGGAGTACATATATACCTTACAGGTGAGTGGGATTATAGTTTTTTTATCATAAGAATGATCAGATGCTTCTGAATAAACACTTGTTTCATTTCCTATGTATGTGTAAAAATATAAATGAGTATTTTCTTTTACAAGGAAAAATTAAGTTTTATAATAATTCTATCCTTTGACACTGAGAAGAAGATGTATTCTAAATTCATTATTTCAATCTTGAAAGGTTATATAAATATAAATAAGTGTAACTAATGTTCAACACACTTTAATCTCATGTATAAATAGTTTGATATCTTAGACCAAAATTTTAATGTCACAGAGAACTGTGACATTAAAATTTTGTTTGAGTAGTGGGCATGATACAGTTCTGTTCTAATAAATAAATGTTTCCTCCAATAGAACTATATAATGTCAATATTATGAATGTTTTTGAAGTCATTTTGGCGCTTGAGACATTGCGTGTGGAGTGGGGGAATTGAACATTGCTTTGCCTCATTACCAGAGTGAGGAATTAAAAATATCAAATATTTCATTCCTTTGAGTGGGAATCGACCCCACAACGCGCCACGGAAGTTTATACTAAAAATTAAATTAGTATTAAGCTTTGAGACCATTATATAAAATATGTCTATAATATACTATTTAGTTTAAAAACTATTAAATTTAAAATATTATTAAAGTACGATGTCATTACTATTGTTTCCTAGACATTTAATGGTATCGATACTATCCATTGTATTGATTCTTTTCTGATTACTGAACACACGTTATTTTTATATCGTCTTAAAATAATGTATTGACAAATACCGTACTACCCACAAAATTATATAAGAAATGTCAATGTATAGTATCAGTTAATACAAGTAGTTATTCAATTGGTTTTTGTATTATCACAATATCGTCTTAACACGTTAAGATATTAAATTTCCACCGCGTTGTAGGGATTCAAAGCTCACTCGCCTCCTCAAGGACAGCCTCGGCGGTAATTGCAAAACGGTTATGATTGCTAACGTATCACCGTCCAGTCTAAGCTATGAGGATACCTACAACACGTTAAAATACGCGGCCAGGGCCAATAAAATACAGCTTAGCATCACAAAGAATATTATGGATGGCAACATGAGGTTTTCCCAATATGTGAAAATTAATGAGGAATTGAAGAAAAAGGTGAAGGAATTGGAAGCGAAGTTGACGTTGTCTGTCTATAAGCCGGTTAGTGGGGAACTCAATATGGAAAAGGAGAAAGGTATGTGTTTGTATGGGTTTAAATTGATTAAGTTTTGATATATTTTTTTTTAGGTGTACAGGTATATTTAGGTGATCGCAGGTCAGTGTGGCAGTGTCTGTAAATGCGAAGTTAGTGGGCTCGATCAGTATTCAGAGGAATGAAATGATAATTTAATTTTTTCCATTTTGGCACAACTGAGAGCGGCCCAATAATTGGCGAATCATTCTTACAATAAGATAATGTTTATTTTTATTAATATATTTTTTTATGGGATTTGAATCTGCATCTAAAAAAGGATTCCATTCCTTTTTTATAAAATGCAGGTAAATTGATACGTACGTTTTTCTTGTTTCTGTACAATTTCATACATTTTAATTCGGAAAAAAATGAAATGAGAGGCCGTAGCTCTCCTTAATTATTCTACAGGGATTTCAAAACACATTTACGGTCCATTCAGAGAAGAATTTATTGGGTGAATTATGAAATACGTGATTTTTTTATTTGTTTTAATAAATATTATCTTTAATATGTGTTGAGACAAATTTTTTTCTTCCTCCTAATTAATCAGTAATTCTATTTTACCATATTTTCTTTATTGTTTTATATTATAGAGATATTTTCTAGGAGGTACACTTAAAGATTTTTTAATTTCTTACGATAAATTTGTTGTTAGTAAAATTTTTGAGTAGACTATTTTGGGGTAGTCAAGGACCACACGGGCTCCACTATTCCTACGCCCGTGGGTTTTATTATTGAATTTCAATATTTCTTTGTAGTGTTAGGTATATTTATTAATATTGAAGCTATCAAAAATTTATTTTTGTTTTACATTTAATTTTTACTTAAAAAAATTAAACCAAATTTTTACTTGCTATATTTACAATATAGTTTATCTAATCCTGTAGTCAATGGACGCACGCTTTTGGGTTTTACTAACTTATACACAACTTCGTATATGACTCTGATACAATATACTTAGTAAATAACTGGGAAAATAAAAGTAAAGTGACTATTAACATATTATCTCAACTATGTTTTCAAATATGTCTTTTATTTAAGTGAACACCATATTATTAGTAATTAGTTTGCCAAAATATATGAAATGGCAAACAGAGGAAGTGCGTGTCCATCCTGTCCTACACTCACGAGTACTAACTCTGATGAGTCAGCAGCGACTGTAGTTACGCTAATTACTGTTGGCGGTTGTGGGTTCGATTCCTACCCAAGGTAATGAATTATGTTCAGTTCTTCCCTCTGGTATCAGATGGTGTGGCGTTGAGTTCTGCCACTCAATAAGCAATGCCTCTAGAATTCGGCAGAAAGTGGGGAACGGAGTGTCTTAACACTGGTTCTCTCTGCCTACCCTGCTGTGTGCGGTATACAGCGTGAAGTTGCATAGAGATAAGAGTATGTTAACACTGTTATAAGGTTACAACGTGAAATATAAAAAAACAATTTTTTTTTAGTAAAACAAGAATGGCGTAAACGTCTAACAGAGGAAGCGCGTATCCACTCAGTCCTGCATTCGGGTGTGCTAACTCTGATGAGTCAGCAGCGAATACTAGCCTTACGCCAACGACTGCGTTCGCGCGCCTTCAGGCACGTGTCTGATTTAGCGCATAGATCCTCGTCGGAAGCTATGGAGCAAGTATGTAGATTTGATTTTGGTTTTGTTTTAAACATATTTGAAGCCTCTTGAACACCGTTTTCTTAAAAATATGTTTTTTATGTGTAGAATGGAATAATAATAAACATGTTAAAATATATGTATATTTATTTACATTTATACTATAGTAATGATATTAAAGGTATTATTATTATTAGGTAGTCTTATTTGTTTAGGTTCGATTCCCCTTCGGAAGATTGAATTATTTTCATTTCTCTGCTGCATTAAGACCGCTCTGTTCGGACACTTAACATACAATGTGTCGAAATTCTTTTAGATGGTTTCTTTTACTAGTTTTCGAAAACCACTTCCTTTCTTTTTGAAGCCACTTGTGCTACGATTATAAAAACGCTGAAATATATTACAAAGTAATTCATTATACTCGTATGTTGCTAACTCGATTATTTTTGAACACTCGCTATTTTTAATTAAAACGCAATGTAAATTATTGTTTTTATTTGGCTATTCTTGCTAATTATTATTTTTTATATTTGCACAGATGTGTACAGAAGAGATACCAAGACAAGAGCGTGCAGCTGAAAGCCACTTCAAAAAATCAGTGACGCTTGATACTAAAATAAAGAGTGCGTGGACAGAATGGAACGAAAGCAACAAGAAATTACACAAATTATTCAAAAATGCCGTAGCCGCCTGCCCTGAATTAATAGATTATGTTGAAAAAATGCGAATGGAAAACGAAATTCGTTATCTTAAAGCTAGAGACGAACTACGATATAAATTACTGGCCATAGAAAATGATGAAATCATGGCGTCCACAGAATACATGAGCGATATGCCGAGCATGTTGAAAAAATTGTATTTCACTCTAAAAGGATATGGTAAAGCACCACCAGCCCTTACTGCGGAATATCTGGAAATTATGAAGAAAGCTAAGTCGGCCAAAGGTATCACTTGGTCGGATATGGACAGTGAAAGTGATGCAGATTTCAAATTCATAGCCACACTCGATCTAGACAACCCCACTACGACGCTAGAGTATAATGAAGAAGATGTCAATTCAACAGTGTACATAACTGACAGTGACGACTTGACCGATATAGAAAACAAGCCCGCAACTATAAAACGTAATGGCACACCAATTAAACTAATGAACAATGAGACGATAATCTTAAATGATTCGCTTGAAAACTTAGATACGACGCAAAATTTGAATTCGGCGAAAAAAGTTAAAATGGACAACCCGGCGTTAGATATAGAAAATTGTATTGATCCTAAGGATTTAAATTCGACGTTTGTGTTAGCTGGTAAAATGGACGCGTGGAAGAATATGCCGGTTAAATCTGATCTGAAGCAAGAGATGCCAGTGAGGAAAGGATTGGTTGACAGAGCTAATGTTATACCGCGGACTGTCACGTTCAATGATAATAAAGGTATGTATTGTTTTTATGTATTGTGTGATTGTAAAGGCAATGGTTGTGGATTCGATTTTCGTGAGGGGGAATTAATTATTTTTAGTTCCTCGTTCAGGTGGACTATCGTTCCGGTAATCAACACGCAATGTCTCCATCTCTGGCGAAAACGCTCTCATGTCTTGCAATCGAAACATTTTTTTACAGAAATAGTTTTTGGTAGGACCATTTTTTAGTTATTATTAAAAAAATACTACTTGTCATATCAGTAAAATTTTGATATCTGATAAATCTCAAATTTGTATGTTCTTTTGTTTTACTTATGAAATAAGTTTCATATTGCCAAAACTTGTAATGTACAATTTATTAAAGGCCTAAGCTTGACATATTCTCAGAAATTCTACAGATTGCTTTCAAACTTACATGTAACTAACAACAATAAAAGTAGGTATATAGTTTGCTGAAATTTCGTTGATTAAATATCGTTGAGTACAATTTAATAATTTATTGATATTTCTATACATGATAGAGATTCTTGGATTATTTTTATAAGTAAATATAGTGACTCGATCACGCTTATTTTTTGTTAATATGAAAAAGGTTCAATTGGTAAAATTTGCCGAAATTGTTTTTCTTTTTTACAAAATTACAATTTGGATTGTAATTAATAAATATAATTATTAAATAATTTAGATGATGTATAATACTTACGTAGACACAAAAGACTGATGAATATTTACATTAAACTACCAACAAAATTAAAACACCTTTATAAACACAAAATTAGCAACTAAAAGACAAAAATTCGAACACGTGTATGACCCAAAAAATAAAACAATAAAGTACTATATTTCACATACAAATGTTGTATTTATAACTAATATACTGAAACCCGTGGTGGGGCGCTAAATCAATATTTTAATTGGTAAAAATACATGTTTTAAAAATTTGTATTGGTTATTAATATATATTTTTTGAATATAAAAAAGAATATTGACTAAGCAATAGCAAGAATACATCGCTATACTCGCGGCTTCACGAGCAAGGGCTTCAAGATTAGAGCTATTTTGTTATTTCATGTATAGTTTCTTAGTTAAAAATTAGAACAAAACTATATACTTTACTTACACGTATACATCTATATTATAGTTAAACCTTTCTTTTGAATCACTTTGTCTATTAGTGATAACAGCATTACAACCCGCAGTGTTAAGGTTTAGAGCGTAATTCGATGGGAAGTTCCTTTGTTTTATATTGTGTAAAAATTCTATTTGAGTAACTAAACGCGAAGGTTGTGGGTTCGAATCCCACTCGAATTAATATTTTCATTTTGAAGATCTGGTAGCAAGATAAAGGGCATATGAAGCACAGACAACGCAATGTCTCGAAAGTTAGTGGCGATGTGAGTAACTGAGTGTCTTAACACTACTCTGCTCGTCAGTCTCAGCAACAAATTGTTTATAAAAATCTTTATAATATTTTAAAATATTTTCTTTTAGCTAAAATAGTTATGCCAGTCGTGGGGAGGGCTTTGCCCTTTCGCAGAGCACCTGCACCCCGCGGTCCCGGTTTCGGTTCCAGCCTCGCGCGAGACGGCACGCCGTTTCAGAAGAATGTTCAAGGTAAATATAATGCTCACTTTGCAGTAGTCAGTTAGCGATCAATCCGCGGTTTAAAAGTTAAATTTAAAATATAGAAATTATTTTATTATAATAAATAATAAATATGTAATGTAATGAAAATAAATGTACATAACTCGTTATGAAAAGATTCACTATAAAGCTTTAACTTTAAAAAAAAATTAAAGATGGGAATAATATTTTTTGCTGTATTAACTAATTAGAGAACTTAAAATTCTTATTATGCATTAATAAATTTTGTTTTTTATTTAAAGCATAGTAATGAAGAAAATTAATTAACGGCGATAGTAAATGAGTTTTTTTACTTAATGTGTATAATATGATTTAATTCTTTTTTAATTAGAAGATACATTATTTTATTGACAGATTTATTTGATTAATATTTGATCGATTGATATTTTTAGCACATTAGTATATGTGAATTTTTAATAACTTAATTTCTATAGTTCTAGTAAAAAGGGACATTCAATATTTTGTAGAAAAATTGAAAAAATATGACTTTAATTTGTTATTTTTATTATTCAATTATAGATCTTATTTCCTTTTTTTACTACATTAGTTTAAATTTACTATATATTTAATATATGCATAATATGCAATGGATTGTCTTTGTCTGTAGATTAGTCTACTAATTTTATCAAATCGATATAATAGACGTTTATCGTATGGAATATTCATACATTACCAAACAATTTTTCTAAAGGGAGTTGTGGTTACAAATAATAATTTTATTAAGCAATAATAAAAACGTAATAACATTTATTAATATTTATTTAGATGCCCATAGGAGGGTTAGGCAGAGAAAACCTTATTAGGTACCCTAATGTTCCCATTAAGACTCATTCTTTGCCCACTTTCCGCCGAACTCTGGAGGTATTCCGTGTTGAGTTGCGAAACTTAACGTCGCGCTTTGCCTCGACACCAGATTGAAAATACTAAATATATCATTTCCTCGAGTGGTAAATGAATCAGCAATCTGTCGCGTTTGCAAGCTCTCTCTTAGCAATGCCTCTGCGTCATAACTGGCCTCGTTATTTTATGTGTAGATGTACCTACTATAAATTATTATTATTAAACCTATGATCCAAAAAAATCTAAGATAATAGGGTGTATGACGTTAACATAAGCCATACATATCATAATTATGTAAATTAATGGGCTTCCATGCAGTCAGTACATAAATATTTTTATTGTTACTTAATTTTTATTTGATTGTAATTAATGTATTAAGTTATATATTTAAAAAAAGATTTATCTTGGTAGTCAGAAATGAATGCGAATAATTGAAAAGTATTCGAAGCCTCCGTCAATTTTAAAACGAGATATATAAAAAACATAGTCGAAAAAAAAAAATCTCGCGAATTTCATAGTAGATATACGGTTATAACATATTCTAATTATGCCTGAGTTTACTTAATTTATTTTGCCTTAATAATTTAGACTTCAATTATTTTTATATTAATTAATATATACGCTACTAATTTAATATATTGGAAAGAATGTCAAAATTACTACATATGCCAATGAAAGACCAATGTTGGAATGTATGTTTTTTTAAATATTTTATAATAAATTTACACTTGAAAATTTACACAGCTATTTTATATATCAAGAATGTTCCCAATTATTTACAATTTATTCATAATGTCACTTGTACAAATATTTGAGCATATGCTGGTTCCGGTACTTTTCTGTCTACCCTTCTATTAGCCTCATTAAAAAAACACCTCTCCTATACATTTCACATATGTACAAGAAATATTTGAGGTAAAAAAAATTTGTAATAGATATACATACACAGACATAAATATAAAAAAAATACTAAGCGATATATATTATTGTAAAGTAAAAATATCAATTTCACTTAATATTGAAGTTGGACCGTTTTAGATGAAATTTGTCTCATCATTAAAATTATTGCGGTTTTGAAACATAAATAACTGTGAATGTGAGCTGTACTTTCCCCGCGGGACTCTATTACTATACGAGACGAGATAGCAGATTATAAAGATACTCGCGACCCCAACATTTATGTAACTAACGTAACATATAATTACAAAACGGTTTAAAAATACGCTTTAAACTGTAAACCCTAAAGCATTTTCTCGTTTTTCTGGAAAATATTCTACTGTATCGTCCTTGGACTATAAGGGATCGCATATTTTCAACCAAATCGGAAGATAAGTAGAGTTTATACGTTGGTAGGTTGGCTGATTGGTATAATCGCCAAAAGTAAATTTTGTATAGATATTTTTTTATGTATGTTGTAGTGGTGAAATACCAAACAAACTCAATTTTTTAATCAGTGAAACTTTGTTTAACATACAATATATATTTGTTTAACAGACGTATACTGGAATAAAATACCCATTTTTTTTTAACTGCATCCAAATTAACAACATTTTAAAATTCAAACTGATAGGCATGGAATAGATAATGGTGATGAAGCAACCGTCTAGTTCAATGAACAATACGTTTTATACTATCAATTATTGCATGTATTAACAGAACATGTGTGTACTAAATAAGAGTGCTAGTATTTACGTGACCTTGTACAATGTAATTTTTATTTATGAACAAGAAAATATATAATTAAATAAAATCTATACTTTAAATTGTTGCCTGCAGTTAGTTACATGGGAGTAAAAAGATTAATTAATAGTTTCATATTCTTTACTTTTAAAGGAGTAAACAGGAAAATTGGCAATAGAAATCAATTTTCTATAAATAAGTAATTAAGTACGAAGTTCAATGTCATATTTAAATTACAAGATTTTTTTTTAAACTGGCGGAACTCAACGCCGTGCTTTGCTTCGATTAAGAAGAGTTAGTTTGGTTGAACGCGCTAATCTGGTTCGAATTGTAAATATATTTTTGTGTTGAATACTCTATTTATCATGGAACAAAATTAACTATATTATACCAGGTATGTTGTTTTGACATAACCCACAGCGCCTGCCAACAATAGTGACAACTATTAGATATTTCCATTTCACCTGGCGGGCAAAGCCGCTGGCATAAGCTAGTACGATATAAATCGTTATATTATTCAAGTTTCTTAATATGTTAACCGCATTGCTTCCTCGTGTTACCGACAATGGTTTGGACATGTTCCCCGAAAATAATTAATTATATCGATTTGAGCCTAAATTGTAGTAAATTACCATTGCGCATTATATTCTTGACAGGTCAAAGATAAATAAAATGTGCTGTAAATATACACTATCTGCTTAGAAAATATAATTTTCGATTCATTATAATTGTAACAAAATTAATAAATATGTTTTCTCTATTATTATTATTATATAATAATTAAAAATAGAATCAAAAGTATTGATTCTTTTTTTCTATTCTCTTACTTTTCAATGAAAAAAAAAACCAGTATGATTTAACATGTTTCATCTATTTTAAAGACAAGTCAAAATATTATCTATTAAGATGATAACATCAAATTCTTAAAAAAATAATAATCCTTAAGTTATAATTTTTTAATTTGGAGTTACGGTTAGTAGGCTGATTGTCTTTCGATCACAAACCTCTGTTCACATACGACCTTGAAAGTAATTTGTTATTATGGTTCAAGTTACATTTCAAAAAAGTATTAACGTCATATACATTATGATTAAGTTCTTATTCAAATGTCAAAATTATTATTTGCTATATTTACGCGAAAGATCTTTTTCCGTATATTTTGTTCCATTAGTCGTCAACCATAATTTTTTTTCAAAACTATTAAAATAAAATATTGAATGAAAACAAATCAAGCAAAGCCTCATGGCTTCTCGCTATATTTTTATAGCTTAAGTTATATTTATAGCACATTCTAAATTAAAAAATAATATGTAATATAATATAAACTAACCCTAAATGTTTGTGTTTGTCCCATTAACAAACTAATAGACGGTTCGAGAAAGGCAACTGTCACTATAAAAAATTCAGTTGGATTTAAAGCAGTCCGTGCGAGGGAGAGGGTCCAGACCCATCCGTATTCAAGACCTACTGCATCCAACGCGAGAAAGTGACCATATGTGACCTAATAGTGACCACAAGAGACCACCAACGACCACGAGTGACCACAGATGATTATAAGTGACCGCAAATTATCAACTAGTGACTCCCAAGTGGCCAGAAGTGTTTCTAAGTGACCTAAAATGTTTGTATATAAATTACATATGACACATTTATAGGTAAGCCTTATTTTATAATGAAATATAAGTATTTTTAGATTATTTGTATAAATATTATGTAATTGATCTGTGTATTTTTAAATATAATTTATAATTGATTGATTTTTCTATCGATTGTCTTTGCTTTTCCTTAAAACTCCATTAATTGATTCGATTGACGACGACGGAACTTGAGTACAATTGAATTCGAATGTATTTCATTAAATAAAATAAGTTATATATATTTCTTAAATATAAAATGACAGAAGTTAATTTTAAAAGACGCATTTTCCGAATCGACTAAACTCGACTATACAGTAAAATTTCATCAAAATTTTCTCTCAAAAATGAGTTTTAGTCCAAGTTAATATATTAAAAGAAACAGTGATAACCATTTATAGACTAAATACAAAACAAAAACCTATCTAACTTGATCCTGCCAGTGGATCTGTTTTCCGTGTTTGAAACTTTCATAGAACTAAAATAGTGGCTGTCAGAATCTTCTTTATGCGGGTTTAGGAGTGGTACACACACGTTGTGTATAGTGCCAGGCGTGTAGTGAAAAATTGTGTGTAAAATGACTTAACTTTGTTTTTTTTTTTCAATTTACAAGAGAATTTAAATACGCACGTTTTGGTTGGCATTAAGTGCCTTGTGCACAAATGCCTTAATTTTGTTATTTTTCTTTTGATTTGGGTAACTTTCGTATTAGTAATATTGCCGATTTTATTTTATACTAGCGGGGACGCGCGCAGCTTCGCCTGCTTATTTAGACCCTTAGGGGTCAATTCTTATAAACCATGAAACAAGCGTCCAATGCAATATTTTTAGGAATCCATATCTCAAATTTTGTAAAAATATATTTCTTCCCTTTAGGGTTAATATTTTTTAAATTCCCTTCTTATTGGTTGTTCACATTATACACCAGTCCAAATTTCACGTTTCTACCAACAATGGTTTCATGGCTTATTAGAATTCACCTGCTAAACTGAAAATAATTTCATAGATATATTTAATAAAAATTCTTATACTTCAAGGGGGCGAAGCCACCCGTGTCCGCTAGTAATAATATATAATGAAAACTGGCAGAGGTATATTAAATTTGGCACTGTCATAGTTTATATAGAGAAAGAGTCCACTGTGTTAATATTTTTGTACAAGTAGTCGTAGTACCTTTCGATGTCACGTAAAAAATAAAGTACAGTCAACGAGTCGATAGGTTTTCTGAACTATTGCGCATTGCTCACTCGGGGCGAAAAATAACTAAAAGTCAGAAAATATCTTAAACTAAATCTGCGCAGCCATCTACAGTTAACTTCAGTGACCACGATTCGTCGACCGTACTGTAAGTAATGTATTGTTTAGTGATAAGTTGAATATTTACGTAATATAATTATTTTGGGAATGCCAATACCGATGTAATAATGAGGAAAAAGGTTGTAGCTTTAATATTTATTTAGGCTTTTGCGAAGATATGTTCAATATTCATATTAACTACGGTGGAAAACGTTCTCTTTAAAGGAGTAATAGTTTTTTTTAAGGTCGCGCACAAACGTCGAAAACGTTGAAAGCGGAGAAAGAGAAAGCGTGTCCAAATGATTTATATGCCTTTAATCTTTCCATTGTTTTACTGGAAGGTTTTTCACTGTTTTATTTTATTTATTTTTATCTATTAAATATTTGACTGCCCACAGTGAAACAAAGCTTCTATAACATATATTTTTGTATTTAAATTATAATAATTCTACAGTCATATGGTCCGTACACTTTTTTTTCCAATCCACTACATTTTTTTAAAATTTTAAACATTTACTCTAAACTAAAAGATATTTGAGACCCAACACAGTGAAAATGGTAGGGAAGTGTATGCCATACATAGTTGTGGGTTCGACTCCTACTCCGTGAAATATTTTGTTGATCATATTGGTGAGTGAACAACTACACGCGATGTTGGAATTCACCACATAAAACGGTATATTACTAAAACGCAGAAAATTGAGAATAAAGTAAGCACTTTATTCTTTGCTTTTTTATTATTATATCTCCAAACCGCTGAACATATTTTCTTGAATCATAGCTAAGAAATTTATTTCATTTATTTCATTACCACTTTTCTTTTCATCCGTTTGGAAGCAACGATGCCACAAACATATTGATACACACAGTCACCCATGTTCGTCGGGGGTTCTTTTATATTGCTATTTGTAATATTAATTGAACATTGATTTTGTATTTGTCTTTATTGGTTTCATTTGGTTGGTTTTCTTACCCACCCACGGTTGATATGAATATTGTCCAAGTTTCAAATCGTATTTGATCCAAATAGTGTAACTCGTTTATAATTTATAAAGTCTATTATTGTGTCTAATTGTCTAATGCAATGAATAATAACCCACGTGAGTTAATTGGTAAGCATATAATGTTTTTATATTTCTCTTATTGTATTTTTATAAAGTCATATTGTAACGTAAACGTAATAAGCTAGCTTTAGTAAATTTTATAAACAAAAAATGCGTTAGTATTAAAGAAAAGGTTGTATTTTCTATCCCTGATTGTAATAAAAAAGAATAAAATGACGTTATCGGCGGTATATTAAATTTTGAACGAACTCTATATTTTAATTTTCTAATATAATTAATTCATATATCTTTAAGTGCGTTGTGTGTGTTTTTTTTTAATTTTACTGCTGTGGATTCGTTTACGTTAATATTGTATTGATTTTTTTTTGTATTTTATAAGGAGTGTTTTATTAGATAATATGGAATATTGTAAGGGCTGTAAAATGCTATTGTCTATAATATATTACCTTATTTGTAACTGATTATAAGATGTTTAATAAAATAATTGGATATTAATTAGGAATTTTTTTTCTTCTTAAAGTTAATTAATCTCTTTGGTTTTATTAGTTTTATCAATTTGACCTTGCTCATACTCGATAGTAGTTACTTTAAATTTGTTTCTAGTTAATTCTGGGATGGGCACTACTCTATTCTGGGATGGGCACGGAAAAAACGGCCCCCTATTCTTCAGCTAAGCATGACTTGGCGATTTACTTTCACACCGTATAGAACATATTAAATTCCATAAAAAATGGAATATTCAGTTACAAAGTGTATAATTTGATTAAATTTGGTCTAAATTGCTCGCACGCCGTCTAATTACGAGGGATGCAAATTGGTGCCTTTGAAATGCACTGCCGATGCTAACTGAAGTTTCTGTTTCGTTCATCGATTAGAAACTATATTCCAATTTACGTTTGACTCTGAAATTGGGACACCGAATTTATTTTCTTTTATTGGACTGTCTAATTTGAAATTTTAAAAAATTGATTCAATTCGTTTTTAAGTAAGTTTTTTGTAATTACACAGATTGTATTGGGAAATATACAAATGTAATTTTTCCTTAGAGTTGGATGTAGACATTTTGCATACGTATTGACTTTGTATTTAATTTATCGAACGTGTATTTGTCAACTAAATTAAGTTATAATATCAATTAAGAAAAAAGAATAAAACATTATTACCTAGAGGCCAGTGCTGGCGCAGGGACACAAGCATGCGACTGTAGAAAGCGTCAAGGTTGGAGATTCCACCACTGGAGGAAATAAAATATTTCATATTTTTATTACTTCGCTCTGGTAACGAGGCAAAATGCGGCGTCGAGTTCCGCTATTCGACGCATTGCCTGGAGAATTCGGGGGAAACTGGAGGAAAAGTGTCTTAATGAGAACGCAATGTCTTAATACTAGTTTACCAGGTTCCTTCAGCTTACTCTGATATGTGCGGAAGGCAGCTTGAAACTAAAAAACAATATTACCTACCTATGATTATTTAAAACAAAAAAAAAACAACATCAAAAATATTGCAAGATTCTTTTACGTAATACACCGCTTAATCACCGAGCTGTCTACAATGTACGTCCTTACATCTGTATGATTGATAGGTCCGTTCCAACTCTGCATTCTACGTTTTGGAGAACCATATCTCATATTTTGGGCAATCTGCCAGCTAGGTGCGCTATGAATCTGGCCACCTTTGCTCTGACGCATTTTATTATAAAATATGACCTTAATTTCATTAGAAAAATGGTCGAGATTTCGTGTTAATTAATATTGACCGACCCCAGTTTGATCAAGTCCAGGAGGTAATAAAAAGCGGTCCAAGGTGTCAACAAAAACGTCCGGCGGCGCCGCAAATGAATTGATTCTACGCAATCAATTTTTTCTACGGCACCCAAACGGGAGATTCTCTCATTCACTCCGCTGTGATTAAATCGGTCAATCATTCGGGCTCACCGTTTAGTTAACTGGAAAATTGGTAATTAGATGGTATAGGTGATAAACTGTCGACATTTCGCGTGTGGTGGTCCGATAAACGACTTAGCCCCAATACAGGTCTGGCAGGCTATTGTTTAGATCACTTAAGAAATACAAGCATGCTTGCCACCGTCGAGCAGTACCTTACTATAATTTATGCCTTCTACAATTAGTTATCATTATGTAACATCATTATAAGTAATTTCTTTTGTTGTAAATACGTAAAAGGTAATTTTTTACATATATGTAATTCAAATTATATATATTGTATTGTATTGTATTTGTTGATTTTTACAAATAAAAATTTTGATGCATTAGGGTATATATTGGAAGAAGAAATACACTTTGTCCAATGCATTTTGTTTCCACTCTATGTGAAAGCTTTTTCTTCTCTAGAGCAAAGATTGACAGTAAATAAACTCGACACTACGATAGATTAGACCATCTCAAAGCAAGAAGTCAAAATAAAAGTAGCCACAGGTCATAAAGCCCAAAAAAAATCTTCTTCTAAATAAAGTATCTACTAAAAAATATAATTGGATAGAAAAACCGCAGCGTTTTGTTCCGCTAACGCTACCCTCCACACAAAATATTTAAATGGGCAGACAATTTCTTAATCAAAATTAGTAGTGCATATTAAAAAAAAGACGATAAAAAACTATTAAATATAAATTATATAACATTAATCTTGAGACACTGCCGTTCCCCGCTTTCCGAAGAATTCTGGAGGCATTGCCTGTTGAGTGGCGAAACTTAACGCCGGCTTTGCCTCGATACCAGAGCGAGGAAATGAAAATATTGAATGTTTCTTTTCCTTCCGAGGAAATCCAACCCACAGCCTGTCGCACTTCTCAAATTCTTGAAGAAGAATCAAATAACCGCAATAATAAAAAAATCCATAAACTGCTTTCTAGTAAAATTTACAATTCTATTGTAATATAAATTCTGTCGTTTACGAGGTTGATTTCGCGTAAATCTTGTAACGTTGTTCAATTTGCGCGTTTGATATAAGACATCAAAGGTAGGATCTGTTAATGGCAGTCATCTGCCGCACTACAAAGGTTCCCCTTGGGGGACACTATTAAATCCAAATAAAGCCATTGTAGTTACGACAATTTCCGCCTTTTGTTCAAACAAATATTTGTAGTAAATAGGATCTTTAATCAATAGGTTATCGAACTATTTTATTGTAACATTCATCGGTGTATTTAGAGAGAGAGAGAGATATTTTCCAGGGGAGGCCTTGGTTTTAGTTTGGAGCTTATGTTTTTGTTTAAAGTTTGCTATTAATTTTCAGGTTACAATTTTTGTAAATTATATTTTAGGTATTGCCTCGCATATACTGGGGTAGGTTTAGACCACTCGTCCCCTCATTCCTACGTCTATGACCATATTGTATTAAGAAAAGGAATGCGCACAAGTAAGTATAAAAAGTAAGAAAAATGTTAATTAAATTTCCCAATTTGTTCTGTTTAAAAAATAATACCATTTGGATATATTGATCTACATTTTCTATAAAAAATGAGCTTTCTCTTAAGTAACTCTTAAGTCATAGTGACGGCGTTTGAATGTAAAGATGATGGTTGGTGGGTTCGATCTTCACTCGGGAAGTAATTGTATTTAAATTATGTTCAATTTAATTCCGTTTCTTTTTACTCTAATAAATAAAAACGCAATGACTATATAATTGCATGAAAAGTTGGGCCCAGGGTTGGGCCCATTAGACCAGGTGTAAATAAGTTCCGATCCTCTTCCTACAAAACATTAAGGTGCTTTATATATATTAAAACTTACTGAACACAAAGAAAATCTGTAAATGATTGTGGCTTCGATTCCCACTCGGAGTACTTTCATTACTTCGCTCTGGTAACAAGATAGAGCGCGGCGTTAAGTTATGTGCGCAAGGCTGAAAACAAAAAAATTGTGGTTAAAATAGAGTAATAAATTACATTATTTTCTCTGCTAGAAGATGCGTGGAGATACAAAACTAGGAGAGTAGTTCAACATAAGTGAAATTAGCTACATAAGTAGCGAGCTGGTCTAGTGGGTCAACTACTTTTTATACAATTAAGAATTTTGCGCTCTAATTCTCTTTTAGTTTATCGGTATGGTATTTAATATAGGGCAGTTTACATGCAAACTCATATTTTATGTAAAAGCTAATAAACATATTTAATAAAATATTAAATTAATATTTTTTTGGTGTATTTAGAATTTATTTTGTAATGGGGAATGTAAGAAGAAATAATATCTATTATTTTTTGTTCTAAAGCTTGACGCTGTATCTCGCACACAACAGGGTAGGCAGAAAGAACTTAGTGTTAAACCACTCCGTTCTCCATTTTCCACTGAATTCTGGAGGCTTTGTGAATGGCGGAACTCGACGCCGCGCCTTGTTCGCAACCAGAGCGAAGAAATGGAGATATACATTTAAATCAATATTTCGTTTCCTCATATGGGGATCCCACAATCAGTCGCGTTTACAGTCAAACTTTGTGCCTCTGCTACCCCACGAGCTCACGACTGGCCTCAAACTTAGGATTTTTATTTATTTCTACCTAAATATCTATTTTACAAGTATCTTAATTCAAATTCTAAAGATTTAAAACATGCATCAATTGGTCAGTGATTTCAATTTTGCTTTAAAAGATAAGTTAAAAGGAAACGAAATCCGTAGAAATGGATCATAATATTATGAGAGATAAATCAGCGTGTACGCGGTTTCAAAAGTGTTCAGCGGTCGCTTGATGAAGTACTATAATGTCGAATAGATATATAAAATCTCCCATCAATCCATTCCTTTGATTATCACAAAAAGACTAAAAGACTGTCACAATTAATGAATTGGGGATCAAATGGAGGATTACGTTGACGAGGCTGTTTTTGGAATGACAAGACTAGAAGAAAATAAATTTGCTTTTATGTTGAGTAACTTATATGTATCATTTTTATATATCCTACGTATATAAGTATGTTGTAGATGAAGAGAGTAGATGAAGAGAGAGAGGTGTACTTACTTCCCCCTTTGACCTTATAACTATCAGACAAGCCAACTAAAAATATTTACTTACTCGTATAGCATTGATAGTTGTAAAAATATTATAAATATTAATATTCTTCTATATGGGAAATCAAGGAACCATAAAATGTAATGAAAAACACCCACCAAATCCTTCAGGATATCTTTCTATACTTATATGTACATATAAATTACTATTACAAAAATCCAATCCATGGTCTTCAGGTTATTTCTTCTAAACGTCTTGTCCCGAAGGTGCACTCCATGTTTATACTCCGCCGGCTATACGAGTACAAAGCTGGACTTTCAGCTTGTTTGTGTTTTTCTACAAACTTGTTTAGTTCTTAGGAAGATGCGGGTGTAATCTGTTATAGAGTTTGCCGTACCTCTTTTGTTCTATACGCTCTTTCTAAAATGATATTATCGTGACTTCAGAAATATTTTTGTCTAATGCAGACGTAGAAGGTGCTTAAAACTTTTAAGGCTAATATGTTCAATTTTAGAGTAGGAGGAGGTTAAATAATAATTATTTATTATGTATAAGCACATTTTCATTTGAAAACATTTCAAACATAATAATTATAAAGGAAAATGGACAAAACGTAATATAAACTACATTATTTCTCCATAAGCTTGTAATTATAATACATAACCGTATATTTCACACACACAGTGTAAATACGGAAGTATCAACGACACATTCCAATTAAACGTAACAAGTGTTCTCAATAGTGCTCGAATTCAATCTGTAAAAGCTTGTCTCTGGCTGCGGCGCATGAGAGGGGGCACTGTGCTGCAACTGCTACTGCTGGTGCAAGTCACTGCAGTGTCACGCTGTGCGTCGCCAATCAAGCGAATGAGTCGAAAACTTAATTTTGGATGTTTTTTTTGTCCTTTAATCGATTTTAAAAAGGAGATTTTTAGATTTATGGGTATGGATCTATGTAATTTTGTAGGAATTTAAATTTAATATACTAAATAATTTATTTCAGGAATGGAGTGTCTTAACACTAAGTTTCCTCTGTCTATCGTGCTACGTCCGAGCATTACTTTTGACATTATAATAATGTAAATATTTCAATAATTTTCGGGATAAAAAAACAAATAGGTACCTGTAAATGTTTAAGGAAATATATTAACTAAGTTTTTAATGCTAAGTGGCAAAATGAATGCAATTTGGTTAATGTTTTAATTAGCCCATTAATTATTTTTAAGTAGGTAGGTACACTTACAGTTAGAAAATATAACTTTTATTCATAGTGAACCGCTACAACCATCACAATTCTAGTCAGACGTTGGACATTGTACATTGGATATTGTATCACAATATCCAAGATGCAAAGTTTATATTTAAGTTGCTATCCAAAAAACTGTGAAGTTTTGTAAAATCATTCTATTGGAAATACGTAACAATGTTGTGCTTGTCATGTTAAGAATTATTAGTCTGTTACTTAGTCCTTGCTTAAAGAAATAGAAAATAATCTTTATCGAAAGGAATGTCAAATATATAATCTATGTTTAATTTACATAATTTTATAAACTAAACAAACTGCAAATTCCAACACAAAACGTAACATTAATCAAATATAATCACAGTGAACTATTGCTATTCTAACTCCAAACCGTGATATCGTGTATCTACACATACGAGTACACCCTGTATACAACACCAACAATACCGTACATTTCGTTTTACGAATTCCGCACAGTTTGCCGGAGATAAACAATTATGCTAATTATGTTTATCGCACCAACGTCAATGTTATCGTGGAACGGACAGCGCGACACGCCATTACGTACTATTCCGAAATCGCTTCGCTTCGCTTTTAAAAATTTCCACTCGCGACAAACAATTGAAAAATCATAAACAAAATTTACGCGACGCCATAATTTTCTGTTAAAATGCAATTTGAATATGATAATTTCTGTTTCGATTCATTCATTCATATTAATAATTTATTTTCGGAGGGGGAACGCATTGCGAGGGTAGTCGCGTTTTATTACTATCGGCTTGTCAACGTATCGACTATCGACTTTGCAAACATGACGCAAGTGTGTCATTAGTTGCGAAATATTTAAATTAACTACAATTACGGAGGAACTTTTAACGTTTTGGTTTACTTTTATTGCCATGTATTTACTTTTAGTGCAATTCATCTGACTAAACCCGAAAACGAACAAACAGGTCCGGTTTTGTGATAATCATAGTGTTAGCGTACTCTTGTAAAAGTGGGTAGATTTAACTGAAAAAGACAATAAACGCAGTGGAATTGTGTCAAACGGGAACAGTTGCTTGTAGGCGGAAGCCCTGATTGGAAGGTATCTAGTGTAGTGTTGTTATTGAGTGATACATGTAACCTCTAGCCGAGTACGTTGGAAACATATAGACGGTATGTATTTTTATAGTGTTATTTTAAAAACGCTAACCACTTCCGATTTCTAATAATAGGATAATTGCAATTTATTTCTTAGAATCTATTTCTTCTTTTGCCTGGTATTAGTCCCGGCCTTTACTACCAGGATAAGGCTTCTAACTCACTCTAGGTCATTTTGCTCGGTATTCAGCATCCTGAGTATTTAGTCAATTAGCTCAAAAAAAATGTTTTGTAAGCTACATAAAATAAATTGGTCATTTCGCTGAATTAATATTAATGAGTTTTTTTGGCCGTTAACTACTAACAATAAAAATAATACCTGTATCTGTCGTCCTCAAATCTTCCTGGGCCGCTACAATAATCAAAGTACACTCATATTGTAACGATGTTAATATTATTTGAATTATTGTAATAATTATTATACATTATTTTAATTATTATTATTTAATAAAACAGTTTAAGAAAGACACTGTAAAACCGACCGCCGACAAACTTGCATTAAAAGTACAAAATTTATGAGTTGAATATAAAAACATCAATTAACCTTCAAAGATAAAACAGCTTGTTTTGTATAACATGAATAAAATTAAAGAATCTAGACATTAGGTATCTACTAGTATACAGGTAGTAACTGTATTATATAGATAGTGTTGACTAATAAATATTTGAGAAATTAAAGTATTCGTGGGGAACCTTGTGACTTAACACTAGGTTCCCTGCCTACCTTGCTGTGCGCGGGATACAGCGTGAAGCTGATTTTTGAAGTATTCGTGGAGGTACCTGGTGGTTTAGATGTTCCGGAAGCTAACAACACATTCATGCAGTATTCCACACATAGCAGAGTAGCGGTAGGCAGAAAGAACTTGGGAATCTAGTGTTAAGATATTCCTTTCCCATGACACTTCCTTCCCTATTTTCCTGGAGGAATTGCGTGTTGACTGGCGGAACTTAACGCCGCGTTTTCCCTTCGTTACTCAACAAATGAAAAAAAAATCCCGAGTGGAAATAGAACCCACCACCTGTTTAGATATTATTACAAATTTCATAAATATATTTAACGACACCTTGTTAAAGTTGTAAGTCAATCTGGCCTCCATTATGGCTTGTTTCATTTAACTGCGTATTAGGAAGCGAGTTAAATAAAATCCAATATCTTATAATGTTTTTTAGAAGTTTTAAAAAATATATATACGTAAGGATTCAATTTGTCTTCCATTGATTCTTTCGGTACGCCTGAGTATTAAGACGTAAACAGAATAAATCATCATCAATCACTCAACACATTGGAATTGTGGCATAAATATATAAATAGTATACAAACGAAAGTTCTGCGTAACAGCTTATTTAAGGTTATAAGTAATTGCTATCATTTTTATGTTTTGTTTTTAAGGTTTGTTGTCCCAAAAAAAAAAAAAATTGAAGCCTTATATGATACATAGTCGTATCATATAAGGCTTCAATTTTTTCTTTTCTTTTTTTCGTCGTAGTACGTATTAAACTGAAATGAATATCGAATATAAAGAGTTGCGGTTTTGGTAAAAAACAGATAAAATTAAGCTTCTAAAACAATGACAATTAAAAGATACCAGCATTATTAAGGCATCGTTTTTACTGTATTTTATATAAAAATTGCCGCGTCATCAAAATCTACGTATAGGATATATTACTAGATATTACTGTGATCCTATAGTTATGGCAATGTCAATTTTATTTATGTAATATTTCCTGTTGACATACAATTATGAAATTTGGTATGAAGAAAGGATTTGCAGTACAAATAAAGGAAAAAATCCGAAAAGGAAACGGAATTTATTGTTTACTAGCCGATTTGTGCGGCTTCGCCCGCTTGAACTATACGAATATTTATTAAATATATCCTTTCTTAGTGAGTGTCCAGATTACGAAATTGATCCACCTGATGGCGTACCACAATTACCTTCACCCAAGGAGTTAAGGATGTCTTACCGGCATAAGCTCTATAGATAAATATATATTCAAATATTTTACGTACAATAATAATGAAAATATATTTATTTATAATATATACAATAAAAAATACACAAAATTTCACAAATGACGCAACCCGTATCTATAGATAGGTTACATTCCTTTGAACATTACATCAAAAAGTATTTCGAGTCAATTTATTTTCCTTTGATTGTGTATACAAGGAAGTACGTAACGTGGGCCAGTGACCAGCAGACCAATAATTGGTTTTATGTAAATAGAGAATGAGCTCTGGGAACTGAAACCCACTAAAATGGTGACGATTATAAAGTGAAGGTTGATTACTACGTTTGATATTTACCTATGAATTTGTAAAGCAATCACCCCGTCGATATACGGTTTGCAAATTAGAATACATTTCGGGGTTTATCCGATATTGATATTTGTGTCATTTAAATATTTTGGTAGTATATTAAATTTAGTTTTGTTTGTTGGCAAATTGGCAATGAGTGTGTATTTGAATGTAAATGTTTCTTTCTGTGTGTTGCAAGTGTAAAATATTCGTGGTGATAAAGATAAAGGGTGTGATTGTAACGCGATAATAGTGGGTTCGATCACCACTCGAGGAAGTGAAATATTTATATACTTTTATATTTCCATTTCTTCGCTCTGGTGCCGAGGCAAAACGCGGCGTTGAGTTCTACCACTCAACATACCAGGCCTCTAGAATTCGGCAGGAAGTGGGGAACGGAGTGTCTTAACACTAGGTTTCCTCTGCCTACCATGCTGTGTGCGGGATACAGCACGAAGCTGATTTTTTGTTTATAATAATGATTATAGTTATAGAAATATTGTACCTACTTATTACTTTCATCTTGTAGTTTTGAGTATTTTTTTAAATACAAACTTTACATACAGTTGTTAGGACATTCATATAATAATTGTTAAAAAAAACATTTTCCTTACTACCAAACAAGGCTTGGTGGATTAAAATAATTCACTTCGAACCCACAACAACCGCGTTCACATCCAGACAGTATCACCACTGCGCTCCAATACCCTCATCTGTAAATAACAATAATCAACACAAAACATAAATAACAAACAATAATAATTCTACCGCAAATTTAATAGCTTCCCATTGACGTCGCCTCGAATCCCACAAGTAATATCTGAATGAGGCACAGACGAGCGCCGGCCCGCGGCTGTTGTCGAAATAGATGTCACAGAAATGAGGTTCAACCGACGCCTTGTAAGCGGTAATTGATTTACGCAGCCAGCGGTTTAAATTGTTTCATAATCCTACTACTATATTATATTACTAGTGGACCCGAACGCGGCTACGCCCGCTTGAACTATACGAATATTTATTGAATATATTTATGAAATTATTTTCAGCTTTCAATACAGAGATGCGTCAAGCAAGCTAATTTTTGGTGACGTTTTCTAATAACAAACTTTGCAAATCGTTGCTTAGCGACGGTTGTTATTAACATGGCGGAATAAATTGCATGTCAAATTAATATGTATTTTAATATATTGGTATACCTATATCGAAAACATTACAAATATGAGAAAAAAAAGTATCCTATGTTCAACCCGACATCCTCAAGTTTTGGTTTGGCCCTGATTGCGTAAAAGACAGACAGAGTTACTTTCGAATTTATAATATAGGTATGGATATTAAAAAGTAATAAACAAATCACCCTTTGCTATGTCTGTTTAAATCTAGTTATAAAGGAGTAAATAAGCTATTTTATAGACCTAACAATACACATAAATAAAATAGGAAAACTTATTATCTAAGATAAGATACGATTTATATATTTAATTGTTAAGAACTTTCCCCCTTACAAGAATTACTTTTTGAAAACTTTTGTTTCGTAATACTTACCATTCATTGGGGTCTTTGTTTCTTTTCTATTCGCTAATGCTATTGTTATAGACACGAGATAACCTTTAAGAGACTTATTGAAAGCCTTTTTTCGTTCAACAATCGCGAGTACGAACTTCGTTTGGCTTTTTTCTCAATCTTATCTTATTGAAGTAAAATGTTAAATAATAATGTTAAGGCTTCCATGGCGTATTTAGACAAACGGAAGTTCATGACGCAATTATTCGAAAAGTCAGCGGAATGTGGGGAACGGAGTGTCTTAACATTAGGTTCCCTCTGCCTAGCCCAGCTGTGCGGGGTACAATGTGAATTTGATTTGATTTTTGATTTTTATTAATATTTTATTCCCCAGAGTGAATCTACAATCATCATGTTTACACTCACACGCTTTAGCCACTGTGCGATGACGGCGTTTCTACGGAACTTTTTTTATCTACGGTATACGCATTAGTTAATTTTATATTTACATTAAAGAATTCAAGACATTTTAATAATAAAATAAGAATAAAAAATCAAACTTATGTGTTGACCCCATGAAATCTGTATATAATCTACGACGATCTACGACGTAGCAGTCAGTAAACGAATATCAATAATACATATGTATATAACATAGAAAAGTAAAGTTTAGATTTTACATATATGGAAACTGTGGTAGGTTAAATAAATAAAAAATAGGAACGTCGATAGTAATTATATTCTTCCCGATACAAACCTTCTACCTTCAGATACAAATTTAACGTTATTACGTTATAAAGTTTGACTAACGGCAATATACAGGGTGGAATTGTCAGCGCCACTTTAAATGAAACTACAGTTTTAACTACTCTATAAAAGCCTAATATAATTCGGAAAAAAAAAGAATTCTCAAAAATGAAAAAGTTTTTTTTTCAAACAAAATAAATAATAAAATTATCGTTTTAAAATATAACGCCATTTGTAAAGTATAACATAGGCACGCACACACTTACCTGTCAAAGCGGCAATGTCGCATACGTATGTGTGCGTGACACGAAATACACGTATGGATAAAAATCGTGAAATGAAAAAAAATCCTACATCCAAACCGTTGAGGTACCTTGATAATTTTTTTTAATTCTGGGTTTGAAATATTTTACCCTATATGCAGTTTCAGTAAAAGAAGCGCTGCCTCTTCCACCCTGTATAATAGTGAATGCTATTCAAAGCTATATCTATTTATTATTATTACCTATTTTCATTTATAATATTTATGACTTTGAGCGTATACTTAAAATAAAACCTGGTCAAGTGCGTGTCGGACTCGCCCACTGAGGGTTCCGTACCATTTTCAGTATTCTAGGTCAACGGGAAAGACAACTTATAAAAGTCGATAATGTTACCCAACAGGAGAATGTATGTTAAAAAGATCCATTTAAATTACTGCTTCCACCTATAAAATAAAAACAATATTAACAATAGGAGAACGGTGTCACTAATAATATTTTTTTATTTGCAATTTTGTATTAAATGCGTACAGATAAAAAACGCATTAGCATATTTAAATTAAACAATTAAAAAGTATTTGCTACGTGACTTTACTACAAATGGATTTAATGCAATACGGTCTACTGCAAATAATAGCAGTGGAATGAATGCAGTGTTAGATTGCTCGAGCTCGCGTAAACGATTCTTATAGTAAGTAACTGGGTTAACCTAAGTTTTAAATCACATTGTAAATATGTTCCTTTATTATGTAATTATTTATAATTTATTTATTTTGCTATGTTTATAGCATTTTATTCATACATTTAGTATTACAAGCATCAGTATTCGGTTCAAAAATTGTTATTCTATAGTTTTTTTAACATTGAGGCCTTCGTGGCGTAGGGGCACAAGGGTGTAACTGTAATTCGTGGGTTCGATCCCCACTTGACGGATTGAAATTCATGTTTTTATAATGTTTCTATCAATTTTTCAAATCAGCTTCTCGGACGAAGTTTCACCCAGGGTTTAAGCCTTAAAAAATACATTTTGGAAATTTGCTGATTATGAATTATCTCTAATAAAGTCACATTATTTGTCATGTCATCTCTGAGTGATGCACCGCAATGTCATCTTGAACCATTTCGCTATGCGTTCTCTACGGGATTTGGGAAAAAAGCGAAGAACGTGGCGCATCATTTGGTTCTTCTCTATCTTCATTACACAAAGTTAATATTTAGTAAAAATTAAAAAAGTAATATATATCAAAATAATTATTTGTAATATAAGTAGCTAATATACCCATAGATAGTTGAAACCAAATAATTCACAACTTAACCTTAAGTACTCGTATGGAATTTCGAGGTAAATTCTTCGGTTACCATATGAATGTTCAAAGCCTTTAGAATTTAGAAACCCTTTTAACAGCCAATAAATACAATGATGGAAAAAACTCCAAAGTAATATATTTAAAGTTTACTTAAGTGTACTTTTTAATTGTACCTACTATACTTGTAATTATAGCAATATATTTGTTATAATTAAAGTTAGAGTTGTAATAAAGTACGTACATAAAGTTACAATTTATCAAAAGAAAATCTCTTTAAAATAACAAGATTCAATTCCAACACAGCAAAGTAAGCCAAAGCACCTTTTGTCCTCTAATTTAAATAGGTTACGAATACCTTGCAAGGTAAATTGCAAAACGTATTTATCTTTGAAAATCAGTTTTTCCGTAGAACTTTCATGATTAGCCAGTAGCTTCATTAAAAAGTTTGCGGGCTCTCACCGCCGACGTTAAAAAGGATAACAAACTAGTAAAATAGCTGCCATAGAGATTACTCGCTTCCCATTCACAACTTGAGTTTAGGGCCGCGACAAAAGGAGCCAAGCTTTTGTTGTTACTTTTGTATTGTCCGCAAAAATAACCGTAGCTCTAAAAATTTGTGGTTTCTTAAATTTTTTGGGGCGTATTAAAACTATTTTTAAGTGGTTTTACCTAGAATTTGCTTGTTAGCAACTCCTTTTGTTCTGTTTATGTTTTAAATTTAAAATATTGTATATTATTATTGTTGTGAGGTATTGTGATTAAAATTTTGTATATATTAAAAGTTAATTTCATTTCTGTAGACCAATGTAGTAGTGCTTGAGTTTTGAGTGTTGTACTAGGAAGTAACTTCTGTAGCTTTTCTACGACTCGGCAGTCTTTCATAGAAAAGCTATTTGCTAGAATTAATGTTATATCTGACATGGTTATATATTTTTTTATTAATATAAATAAATAAACATTGAGGCTAATATGGCATAGTGAGACATCTGGCTCTTAAAGCAACGACTACATCTACTACAGGTTCGATTCCGACTTGGAATAATGAATTACTTTAATTTCCCCGCTCTGGTAAGGAAAAGTGCTGCGTTGAGTTCCGCCACTCATTTTTCGAATTCGGTCGAAACACGGAGAACAGAGTGCCTTAAACTTAGGTTTTCTCTGTCTATGATAATTAAAATTTGTGTTAAACAATTATACGAGTATGTATATACATTTTCGCATATAGTCTAGCGAGTCAATGAAATCTAAAGAGATTTTGTTTCTTTAAACATTTCTAAAGTAATTATAGGGCTTTAATATAAGAACACGATATTTTTACCTTTATTTTCACACTAAATGAAACCAAATACCATTTAAAATTAAATTTTTGAGTTACCTTTTCGTATTTCAATTGAAATGTCTAGACTACTTATAATTTTCATATGTCACCTTCTGTTCAAGCGTAGAATAAAAAACGTGTACATAATTACATTATCCGCTTTCACTCGAAAATAATTTTCGAGACTGCGTGTTTGTCGAGTGGCAGAACTTGTCACCAGAGTGAGGGAATGAAAATTTTGTGCGAGTGAGAATCCAACCCACGGCCGGCACGTATTTATAGTCACTTCCTTGTGCTGCGCTACGAGGTCTCTCATATTAATAACAGATCATCATCATCATCATCATCAACAGCCATCTTTTGTCCACTGCTGGACTTATGTCCAATGCCTTCCCCAATTCTCGCCACCACACTCGATCCTCAGCTTAATAACAGATAATTGTAGAATACTTTTTTAAATACATTACTTTAAAATTGTTTTTGAAATGACAAATGCTGTCGCATATAATTATGAATGATCATCTCCATATAACGTTTCCAAGAAAGTTTAGGGACACCGCCAGCAAGGCACTTAAGCCTTGTAGATTTTGGTCTTTAAAGGCATCCGAGGCCTGGACCCGGCAATGCAATAAGCAGTTACCCTATTACGTTGAAACAAGATTGCTCTTAATCTGACATTCACCTTTACTAAAGGATGGAATAGCCCAGATTTAGACGAGTGGCACCAACTTACAAGTTTTATTTGAATGTACTCCATTGACCACTTTACAGGATGGTTTTTGTGTTTTACTATTTTACTTTATGTTAAGTAGTTAATTAATATAAAATGATAATTATGTCGAGGCCGTCTTGGCGCTAGGGCATAAGCGTGTGAATGTACAAGCGACGGTTGTGGGTTCGATTCAAAATCGGGAGAATGAAATTTTAATTTAATGTTTTCATTTCCTTACTCTGGTCACGAGGCAAAGCGCGGCGTTGTGTTCCGCAACTCTACAAGCAATGCCTCAAGAATTCGGCGGAAAGTGTGAAACAAGAACAAGATTGATATATAATAAAGCATTTTAAATCGTAATCTATATATATAAAAGGACTTGTCCTCACTGACTGAGGTAAGACGCACGCACAGCCGTAACCGCTGTGCGTAGAAACGTGGAATTTGGACAGATGTTTACTTTTGTAATCTGGACATCCACTAAGAAGGGATTTTGAAAAATTTTAACCCTAAAGGGGCGAAATAGGGGTTGAAAGTTTGTATGGAAAAAAATTTAAATCGGCACCGATTCTTATAAAATTTGAAATTTAGATTTTTAAAAGTATTTAATTGAACACGTGTTTCATTGTTTTCTAGAATTCTCCCCCTAAGGGTACAAATAAGGGGTTGAAAGTTTGTATAGAATTTTTTTTAAATCGGCACCAATTTTTATAAAACTTGGAATTCAGACTCTTAAAAGTATTTAATTGAACACATGTTTCATGTTTTCTTGAATTCTTCCCCTAAGGGTGCAAATAAGGGGTTGAAAGTTTGTATAGAAAAATCTTTAAAACGCCACCGATTTTTATAAAATTTCAAATTTAGACTCTTAAAAATATTTCATGGAACACATGTTTCGTGGTTTTTTTGGAATTCACCCCTAAATACGCAAGCGAAGCTGCACGCGTCCGCTAGTCTATATATATAAAAGGACTTGTTCTCACTGACTGAGGTAAGACGCACGCACAGCTGTAACCGCTGTGCGTAGAGACGTGAAATTTGGGCAGATGTTTACTTTCGTAATCTGGACATCCACTAAGAAGGGATTTTGAAAAATTTTAACCCTAAAGGGGCGAAATAGGGGTTGAAAGTTTGTATGGTAAAAAATTTAAATCGGCACCGATTTTTATAAAATTTGAAATTTGGATTTTTAAAAGTATTTAATTGTACACGTGTTTCATCGTTTTCTAGAATTCTCCCCCTAAGGGTACAAATAAGGGGTTGAAAGTTTGTATAGAATTTTTTTAAATCGGCACCAATTTTTATAAAATTTGGAATTTAGACTCTTAAAAGAATTTAATTGAATACATGTTTCATGGTTTTCTAGAATTCACCTCCTCAGGGTGCAAATAAGGGGTTGAAAGTTTGTATGGAAAAATCATTAAATCACCACCGATTTTTATAAAATTTGAAATTTAGACTCTTAAAAATATTTCATTAAACACATGGTTCACCACATTTCGTGGTTTTTTGGAATTCACCCTTAAATACGCAAGCGAAGCTGCGCGTGTCCGCTAGTTCTCTATATTTATAGAGAAACTGTACATAATGAAATGAGATATTGGCAAATTTTAACGTGGACTTTAATTAAATTACAAATTAGAGAAGTTTTAAATGTTAAATACACTTACCTGTCAGTCTGTATAAATAAGCTTTAGATAATTCCACTCCATTAAAGCCGTTAGAATATCGGCTAAAGTAAATTTACTAGTAAATATGTTGTCTATTTTCTTTACTGTTCATCTTCTTTGTTCTTAGACTTTACGCTTGTATTAAAAGTATCTTAATTAGTAAGTATTTAATGGGTTCGATCTTCACTCGGGAAAATGAATTATTTTCATTTCTCCGCTTATGTTTTTAGTTCCGCCACTCAACAGAGTAAAAAACAAAGAACAGAGTAAAAAAATCCTTAACGTTTAATTGAACCTGTAACCTAATCAAATAAAGCTACCTACGGAAACTGCACGTCTATAATTATTTCAATTAAAATTAACAAGAAATTTTAAATTAAAAACATACAATATAACTAAAATTGTAAAGCAAGAATCTTATTCCAACGTGAAAGACAAATATCTTCAATCCACTATCAGGTTGCTTGAGTTTAAGCTGAACGAAGTGTTAACTTCTTTAATTGACTCAGCGCTAAGAACTTGAAGACTGTTCCTAACATTATTTGTTTCGAAGCTTATATATTAGGGTGAGGTACTTTAAAATGTAAAATGTTTTTGGAGAGCTTAATATTATTTAATAGTGTGATTTTGCAGCTTCAGCTTTTCCTAAGGTTAGGCAGAGGAAACTAAGCCCTAAGACAACTCATATTTCACTTATTGACTTTTATGTCAGAGATCCCCCTCAATAAAATTATTTTGAATTAATCATTCTTTTGAATGGGAATATTTTAGACATAAATAAATTTGTCACATTAAGATTTTTTTTCAATTAAGTAAAATTTAATTAAACTGTTCAGTGTCTTAGCGGTAGTGAACGGACAGACGAATGCTACCTCAGACTACCCTTAACCACGGACTACTATAAAGTATTCGAAAAATTAAATAAAAAAAAATATATGATAATTAATATACGAGATTAATCCGGTTAAATATTTTCATTTAAAATGTGTAACAATCGTGAAAAACAGATATCTTATTATGCACAAATCGTTTTCAAAGTGAATTTTTCCAAGTGCCAAACAATTCCCATCATATTGTCTTCAAAGCTAATTTAGATTAATCAAGCGTAAGGAATTCAAGTTCCTGAGTCAAAGAAGAATCCGGCAAGTTGTCTGCTAATCGAACAGATTCCGAACGACATGGATCCTGTCCGGGCCGCCCCGGCCCCGGAATGCCGATAGCGCCACGTAATTAAAACTGCCGTCTTTTAAGACGTCACCACCTGCTCGTAGTCCGGGGGTATGTGTACCAAATATAGTTTTTATTTATAGCATGGAGATATTGAATGTTGGACGGAACTCAACGCTGCACTTTGTCTTATTACGAGACTAGAGAAGTGGGAATCGAACCCACAACCGTTGCGTTTACAGTTAAACGTTGTACCATGATGGCCTCAAATGTAGTGTAGTGTTATACTAAAATAAATAATAAGGAAGTATCTAACAGTGATTATAATTTTTTATTATTTTTTTAATGATATATTGCTAAAGTCGGGATAAATGTTGTCGGATCCTAGGATGAATGATGACAATTGACAATGTTTAATATCCACGAACATTAGAAAATGAACGACCGAGATACCCAATTATAACAATTTGAAGTGACTAGCTACGCAAACGCGGCTTTACTCGCTTTAATTTATTGATATTGTTTTCCAAATTAATCTAAATATTAAAATATTAATATTTATATTTTAATGTGTTATTCTGATATATAAGCCATATTACTGTAAAGTTTCATCTAAATCAGCTCAGAAATTTTTGCGTGAAAGTGGAACAAACATTCATCCTTACGAACACAAAAAAAAATATATAAAAAATCCATGCATTGGTATGTATATAGTATATCTTATAATACAATAGAACAACACAAATACTTTTTTCTAAATATAAGTTAAACTACTTTATACTGTGAAAGTTAATATTAAATCGCGATAAGTGTTCGCCAGACCCCTGACTACTCGCCGTCAGGCAACGTTACTCGAGGTATTTGGCTCCATCTCACCCGTGAATAGTTCCCCAACTTTATTTGGATTAACCGAGCTTTGGGTTTCCTGCATTGCACTATAAATCAACGTTATTTAGAAATGCTATAGAATATTTTTATTTAATATTTTTCAAATACAAATCTTGAAATGGCACAAGATTAATGTTTTAATATGCCAATGAAACGGGGAAGTTAATTTATTTTAAACTTTTCTTAAATTGTCGTTTCGTGAATCAAAGTCGTTTGTAACATTGGCTTGTATGTATGCTTTAATGGTCTACTTCATATTTTTGATAATCAAATAAAGATTTAGGTTAACATTGTATTACATTACGAATTAGTATAAAATAAATTTGCCAGCCCTTTATCGTGAAAAAGCCTGGGATTGCAGCATTCAACTTGAAGTAATTATGATCATAGAGGTAAGCTACGCCAATAACAATTTAAAATGTAATCTATCGTTTTAACATTAAGCTAAACATTGTTTTAAATTATTAGCTTCATGCTGTATTTCGCACATACTCGTAGCAGGATAAGTAGAGGGAACATGGAAACCTAGTGTTAAGTCACTGCGTTCCCATTAAGACATTGCCCACTTTCCATTGGATTTTTAAATTATTAATTACAGAATCATGTATGTTTTGTTATTATTGTTTATTCTCAACATCTGCTTCAGCCTGCAAGTAGTTAAAAATATGAGGGCCTCAATTTCAATGGCAGAACCAAACTGAAGGTATTTTTTTAATGAGGTAAACAATAATTATTACTTAGCTTTAATTACGTTGTAGTTCCTTCGTTATTTTTAAAGTAATTCATTAAAATAATCATTCTAGATGGAAAAAACGTAATTATTATTAAATAATATTTTATACCAGGAGTCAATGGTACAACATTATTGGCAGAATATAATTAGAGAGAGCTACAGAGAGAGGAATACGCAGAAAGAAATTAGTGCTAAGACACGTCTTTATCTGCTTTCCAATAAGATTTGACGTTGCTTGTAGAGTTGCAGTATTCAACGCCGCGCCTTGTCATGCCACAGCAAGGAAATAAAGATAATCTATTCATCCGAGTGCAGATTTAAACACGTTGGTCTCAGGACAAAATAATAGAATGACTTTAAGATATTTATTATTACATCGTCTCTACAAAAAAATGAGATACGTAAACCCGAAAAATACATACCTATGTTATAAAACGTCAAACATAAACTGTTATACATTGACGGATGGTTAAAAATACGAACCTTTCACCATGTGTTGCTACATTTTTCGCCAAAAAAAAACAATAAGTTCAACTGAATATATTTTCATAAGCTGTTTCCGAATATAATAGTGGTCGTGGAATATCTATTTTTATATATCCTATTTGTTGTAAAAACTACAAGCTGATGCACGCGACTCTGTTTACAAGAAAGATAATATATTTTTCCGCTTTTCCTCCTCAACGACCACCGGTTCTCCTCGCTGTTTCCCGCTCACTGTCCAGTTGAGCAATTCTCAGTTAATTATTTTTTTTATCTGGATAGATTAATATGACTTTATGTTTTCACAATTTACAATGAAAATACTATTTATATAAAGCTGTGAAGGTGTGAGAAAATTTCTTTCAATTAACCACGTGAACTGCTATTGAATTTTAATCCATACCCGATTAGTATTTATAGGGAAGCTCGTAAAAATCATAGCCGCTAGGTGCCGCCGCGAGTTGAAAATTAAGTAATTTATGTTCATTGTTTTGGGGCTTGCCAGCTAACACAGCCAAAATTCTGTTTAATTAAGATTTTTATTTATAAACACTCAAAACAATTACTCTTTATTATTTTTTTCGTTTTAGCTCTGTAATTACGTAGGTGGCGGAGCTCAACGTCGTTTCGTCTAACCAAATCGTAGAAATTTCAATAAGTTATTACCAGAGTCAATCAGTGGAATTAAAAAAATATCTCATTCTCCTGAGCGGACTTGAACTCATGACCGTTCGCGTCACATGTTGTGCCGCTGTGCCATGATGGCCTGAACAGGGTAGGCAAATATAAGTGTAATGTGAAGATACTTGAGCTCTCAATTTGCAACTAATTCAAAGATATTACGTTAAATTAATAATAATTATCTAATTTCATGTTTAATATTTTTTCAACATATATTATGTATTCCATCCAAGTTTACAATATTTCTCAACAATATCATGAAAAACACTGATTACAATTCTGTTAGCGTATAATATGAAATCGAATTTAGGAATAAAAGTTTTAGGTGAACACGGCTAGTGGAGTTGCCATATGGTGCCCAATGAATATGATAATTAGTTTTCTATTCGGCCTATCTGGTGGAAAGTCACGTATTTTCTATAATAAATATAAATTTCGTAAGATGAAATTTAAATTTAAATTACCTTTTCAACTCTATAAATAATTGAGTACACCGTGGCGCAAAGTTTTAGGGTGAGTGCGGTGGTTGCGGGTGCGATTACTATTTGGGGAGATTTCCTTTTAACATGACATAACGCGTCGTTGAGAACCGCCACTTGATATTCAATTCCTTATATGATGTATACCCCTATATTATTATAATCCAACATTTTTTTTCACTTAGGTAAATATCATTTTTAGCTTCATTTTTTCAGCTCTACGTTTAAATTACGTTTTATTTCGATTTTTTTTGTCAATATTATATATTCAACGATATAAATATTTCTATACGAATGAACGTTAGTCCTCTAAATTGAGATATATTTATTTTCATTTGTAGAACAAGAACAGTATCTCGACCACTGGCTTTAGCAATGATTTACCGTTCGCTTCTGCTTTAATTTGGCACATCATAAATTTAATGAACAAATTTTGATACTGTAGCAATTTAATATTAAATTCTGTAAATTATTTCTAACATTCACAAATTAATAATAAACTTAAAACTGCCCCCGATTGCCTGCATACTGGTATAGTAATCTAAATTGGGGAAATAGTAAAAATTGGGGAATGGAGTGGAGTGGAGTAGGTTCCCTCTGCCTACCCTGCTGTGTGCGGGATAAAGCGTGAAGCTGATTCTAGAAAACATTGATAACCTAATATCTACATAGGTATATAGATAAAAGATTAAGTTTTAAATGAATAGGAATCATACTAAATATCTTTATTGCAATGCAATCTACAATTAAGGTTAACCCGCGTTCTATAAAGGCTCGTTTACACGAGCTGAAGCAATCTAACACCGCGTTCATTCCGTATTATTTGTTTTCTGAAGACCGTGCTTGCATTAAAACCCATTTGTGCCTCAATCACGTCGCAACCCTTTTTAATTGCTTAATTTACAAGAATCTATGCTATTGTACATGATGGGATTGTCTTAAGTGATTATTAAAAATTCTTATCTTTTATACTTATGGTGTAAATTCTTTTTCTTTACTTCGTATTATAATTGTTGTGGTATTCATTTTTTTAAATAATAAAAAAAAATTGAGAACATTTATTTTGTATACCTAACTATACAAAATAAAAATAGAGAATAAAACTTAAACTTAATATAGATATCAATTTAATTTCTCTTAACCTTAAATCATGTTAATTTAATTAAATAAATAATAACATTTATAGTTGGAAACTAAAACACAAGTAGCAGGAATATGAAGAAACGCTAAACGAGTCCAGGGAATAATGAACACAAGTTCCCGGAGTGTTAAGTCAATTATTGAAGTTAGTACTTTGTTAGATTCTGAAGTCGTTCTACGTGTGAGTGGTTTCAAGATAATTTTATCCCGGTACAGACTGCTTCAGCGTCGCTTGAAAAGGATCTTGCTATTAATAATAGATTAGTTATATATTGTTAATAATATATTAGTTATATATTATAATATTATGGAATCCATTGTGGCGCAGTGGGGCAGCGTGTGTAAACACGGTGATTGCGTATTCTATCCCTATTCGGGGCAATGAAGAAATATTTTTTTTCTCCGCTATGTAAACGGCCTCGAAGACAGTCTAAGCTAGGTGTACTGTCTTATTAAAAATCACTTTTTTATATTGTTTATTTTTAAAGTAGCAGTAAAAATATAAAACGATTAAAACGTTAGTCGTTAAAGTCAATTCAGCTTTTTCATTTCATACAATTTAGACTGACCCAAAGTTCGAAAAATACACAGAATAGTTGCGCTCTCGATATAAGTGTTTGAGTTGCACTTTATTAGAATATATGTTTTATGATGTTTTTTTTGTATAAAACTGAATAAAATACAGCTCACTTTTATCCGTATAGCAGGATATATAGAGGGAACCTAGTGTTAAGACACTCCGTTCCGCACGGACCCGCTGCGTCACGACGTTTTTTTTTATTTGATTTATAATCTATATTACTGTACTGTTTTTCTGTGAAAATGAACAAAAAATTCGCAAACTTTCACATTTATAATATTAGTAGGATTGATATTTATTTGATTTTGTGAATAAGCTTAAAAAATAAAAAATAAAAGTCCGCCTGCGGCTGTCTTAAATATAAGTAGTGAATGAAATGCTAGTAATCTGCTAGCATGGTATTTTCTTAGTTTGTTATCTTTTTTAATGGCGTCGGGGAAAACCCGCAAAGTTTTTAATGAAGCCACTGGCCGGCTAATCATGAAAGTTCTACGGAAAAACTGATATTCAGATAAATGCCTTTTACCTTGCAAAATGTTCGTAACCTATTTAAACTAAAAGATAAAACATACTTTTACTTCTTTTCTTTTTTACCTTTTTGATATTTTAGCTTCACGCTTTATTCTGCATGTAGCAGGGTAGTTAGAGAATATAGTGTCAAGAGTCAAAACACTCCGTTCTCTACTTTCCGTCCGTTTAAAAAAAAAAAACAAAATCCAATATATTATGATACGTGCATCATGTATCAATGCTACGTAATAAAAGAAGAAATAATATATTTGCTGATGCTTATTTCAAGTCCGTCCAGATGAATAATTATACAAATTCAGAATAAAAATATATTTTTTTCTATTATAAGTCGCTAACTAAGCTCTTAAAATCCTTTAACTTTCTTAATGGTCTAAAAAGTCTACTTTATATAAAGTTGGAATGTTGAACCACTTCAATTTTCAAAAGAGATAAATGCAAAATGCATGTAGGAAAGCTGAATATCGAAAATTCAATCTTTCATCTCTGAAATGGCTCTAGTGCCTATTAAATTAGTTCGTGGTTAATGGTCGTTTCTGTTTCTAAATCGAATATATCAAAATTTATATATTTTTAATCGACTTTTAAGAAAGGAATAGGTCCTTTATTTGACAACAGTACTTCTTTTTGCGTTTCTCCATTGGTTTCTCTGTCATTATAAGCTTTTATTTGAGTTGCCGTGCTTATAGCATATACTCAGTATTGCTGTTAATCCAAAATGGCCGCTACAACCAAATGTCTGATTACAATATTTTGCACAACCCTAGATGGGTTGTCAATTAAAGGTCTTGATTTCTAAATAAAATACAATACATCATAAAGAAAATCTAATATGCTTTTAAAAAGGTTCTTTTAATTAATATTCTATTTGTGAACAGTTTTTTTTTATATTTAGATATATAAAAATATATATTTGGCCAAAATAAGGTAGTCAAAATTGTTTAGTTTGTAAGTGTATTGATATAAATGACCAACTAAATTATTAAGTTATGGCAACTATGGATGTTTCATCATATTCAGAATTCTGGTTTATCATAAAAATAAATATTAACTGATCTGTATTTCGTATTTGTGACAGTAATATAACATGATTCTTTTGAGCAAATACTAAAATTTATATATGTAAGGCCTAAAAAGAAATAATACTGGTATAAAGGTAATGTGAGTAATACGACCTTGTATTCTCAACGGCATTTAAATGTCAACTTGTATCTCCGATTGCGCGTTATTTTATTCGTGTTACTGAACTTGTTAGAACAACTGTATTTCACCAGTTTGGGTATTGAATTGCTTTCCCTTGATGTTTTAGTATATTACGGATAGACTTTAATATTTTATATTTATATCTAGAAGTACGAATATATCTCTGTACTTGCAGGGGCATATAAGGAATTTGGTTTTTCACGTCTCTCCTATATAGGAGTATTAGTCGCGAATTAATCTTGCTTTGTGGACTATAAAGGTAGCTAACAAATCCAAGAAAGCATTTACTTATGTTATAAATGTTTCCCTAATTGAGATTTGAACCCACAGTTAGTTAGCCGAATTAGTCAAACAGGAGAATATCCTTAATTTTCATATCAAAATAGTGAGTAGTGAATAAGCATAAAAATTATGATATAAACAAGAAAAAGACTATTATTTTTTAAAATTATACCAGCTGAAATCTTCGAATGGCCTTCAATTTCCATACCCATACTCATACCAATATAACTAAATGTAACCTTATGATTACATGGTATGATTAATCGGGGCTTAGCGTACCCCCCAAAGTACTGAGATCATATCCAAACCAATTTGATTGATTTGAGTGGTGCTTATAAAGTAATTGCCGAAATGAAAATTTACTTAATTTAATTCATCCTTCAAACGTACTTTTGAGACCGTCGATTCGCAGAGGGACAAGGATGAGTCTGTAAGTGTGACGGTTGGGGGTTCGATTCCCACGAGTGGGAATTATTTTTTATATTTTCATTTTTTTCGCTGTAGTGACGAGATAAAGCGCAGTGAACAGCACATAATGTCTCCAGATTTCGGCGGAAATTGGACACTTAGTTCCGGGAAGTTAAAAAAACATATATTTTTTATTATTATATAAATAGTGTTGCTCTATAAATGTAACTATAGTCGTAAACTATCAGTTTTGTCAATAGTATCGAATATATTTTCTTGTATACTGAAGGTTAATAGTAAATATTTCATTTCCTCGAGCGAGAATCGAACCCACAACCGACTCGTTTACACGATAAATATATAAAGAAGTAAATAAATAAAATAAATGGCAACATCTTACGTGGTTTCTGTCAAGTTCAGTGTCACAATGAAAAGCACCACAAGGGATGAGATTAGACAACGTGACACTGTAGTACCGCGGGGAACGAACAGCTGTATTATTTGAGTACATTTGCAACTTATACGCTGAAATATTTCTTTTTATATACTGGCTGAAATATTATAATAATAAACACCGTCGAGGCGGTCCCGGCCCAACAAACTGTAAACGCGAGTGTTGTGGGTTCGATTTCCATTTGTGGGCTACGGAGTGTCTTAACACTAGGTTCCCTCTGCCTTCCTGTAATTACATTGTGAAGCTAGTAAAATATATCGGAGAAAGAGTGTTTTCCCCTATTTTTAATTGTTAAATATAATTATTTAGTATAAATGCAAATAATGATTAATTTGTTGCTTACTTTTTAATACAAAAAATTAAAAAATGTAGCAAAAAAGTATCAGTATTTCTATAACAATTACTACATTTATAATGTATGTATTTTTTTTTCGCAAATCCAAAATGGCGTATCTTTCTGATGTAGACTCAATGCTATTATGCCTAAGTACAGTAACAATGCTATAGTAAAATATGAATACAAAATGCAACAATTTATTTCATGAAGAAAAAGGACATTTTTTGATGAAAAGAAGAAAAACGTTTTCCACGATACCTGAGACTGTTACTATCTTTTTCCGTAGGTACCTTTCCGAAATGTCGGTTACTATAAACTTTACGATACGAACATGTGGTGGCCCTTTAGGGCTGCTAACTTTGCTAACATAAAAAAAATATATTTTAAAATTTTTAATTACTTATTTGGAAATAGTCTTTTGATGGAAAATAAAATAATAAGTAGATTAATTAGAATTAAAAACTTTTTTACATTACTTAACATAAGTTTTAGTAATGCTTTCTTATACATGTTTGTACTGTATATTATCTTTTTGTTTTTGTGTATGAATTAAAGCATGAGGAGTTACGTGTTGTGCGAGTGACAGAACTTAACACCGCACTTTGGCTTGCTAGAGTGAAGTGAGCACCCACGATCATTTAAAACTTCACAAGACCATTTAGAAACTGAAAATATATTTAGAAACCCACAAAAAATCATAGTAAAAGCAACATTTTAGTTATATCACACCGAACATAGATCAAGTATAAGTATATAAGTCAAAAAGTTTACTTCTTTCTTATTTCCAGTGACACATAGTATATTTGTTACAACGTGCTAAGTTCGCGGTCCCGCGGGTGTAGGCAGCCTGTCATCCACTGCTGTCTCACGAGATGTTTTTAACATCAATCTTTTCTAATTTTTCTGTTACTTTTACGTTATTTCTTATAATAATAGCTTCATGCTGTATTCCGCAAATAGCAGTGCGAAAATAATCCATTCCTCATGTGGAAATCGAATCCTTAACCGTCCCGTTTACTGTTAGACTGTGTGTCGCTACCTTGACGGGCTCAATTAGGTGTTATATAATAACACCGAATAATTTTTTTTCCAGCTTTACGCAGTATCCCGCTTATAGCAGGGTAGGTCGAGGTCCTAGTCTCAAGACACTTCGTTCCCCTTTTTTCCGCAGAATTTAAGAGGTATTCCGTGGTGGAACTCCAAGCCACTCCAACTGATGATTATGTTCTGTTTATGTTGTCTACACATTATAAAATACGAGTATATGTTGGCAACAAGAAATTTTGAAAATGTTACCAACACCAGAAAATGGTTTAGTATAACAGCCACCAAATCATCTTTATATGGCACCCAAACAATTACCACATCGCTACGGCCCATTATTTTCCACGATATCAAGGCAATTTTCGACCGAACGCAAAATAAGGGATTCATATAAAAACATGTCTAGTACAAGATTTATAGCTATGCAAGATTTGGCATGATTTGTTTGTTCGCCTTTATTACTTATCGAGCGAGTCAGAAACGGTTCGTGGTAAACTTTCCATTTATTTCGTGTTGGGGATCGTTCTATTTAATCGTTTCATTGCTTTGATTGTTTGTAAATGTTTTGTGAAGAATTCTAGTATTAGTCTAAAATAATTATTGTTTATTTTTTTAGGAGTAGGCAGAGGGAACCTTTGAAGTTAGTGTCAGGACTCTTTTTCTATTAAGACACTATCGTTTAACAATGTCCGGCGAATTTGGTACGATAAAATTAAAAAATATTCCATTTCCTCCAGTGGGAGTTGAACCCACAACATGTCGCGTTGAAACTCGCACACTTGTGCCCCTGCGCCAGTACTGACCTGAAATATACTTCAAGCCAGATAAATGCAGTACAACAGTAATAAGTTTCAATGGAATGCGAAAAAAGTAATCCTACAAAATCCAATATGGCCGACTGATTGAAAGCCCGAATTAAAATCAAGCAGGAATTCCTCCAATTTAGGTTTAAAATATATGTGTAAAAGTAGTAATTTTTCCAAAAGGCTTATATTAAAACGTTTTACACCCGTTGGTTAAAAATGAGATCCGTTCGCCAGATGTCGACATGGTATTTTTTTTAGCAAAAAATCACAATAAGTCCGACTGAATACATTTTCGTAACCACCGGCCGAATGTCACTGACTCGTGGACGTTTTTTGAATACGCTTTATAGAATAGGTATAAAAGATTGAATAAATGTTTATTTGTTTTATCTGTGAGTGTTTCTGATATTTTTATATTATCTATATATTTGTTTCCAGTCTCTGCGGAGAGAGAATCTAGTTTTATTTATTTATTATTTATAACTCTACACTGGGGAACCTGTTAAGGTTGCTCTCATTAAAGCACTTCTGTTCACCACTTTCCGCCGACTTTTCGTGTTGAGTGGCGGAATTTAACGCCGCCCTTTGATTTTTTAAGCTCGCTTTTGTTATTAAAATATTTAATATTTTCATTTCCCCACCCTGGTAACGAGGCAAAGCGCGGCATTGACTCTAGAATTCGTCGGAAAGTGGAGAACGGAAGTGTTCTGATAGAGAATGGAGTGTCTTAACAGTAGGTTCCCAGGTTCCCTCTACCTACGCCTCTATATGCGGGACATAAAATAATAAATACCTACACATAACCATTTTGATACCTAATTTATAAAAAGACTCGAAGGTAATATTTTCTTCTACAATGCAATTATAAAATAATACTCCAGGGACAAATCAAATAACAGTCCTTTTATTAAAATATACACAAAGGACACTTTATCATTATTAACTTACAAAAACACAAAATTTGTTAAGCACAGTACAGTGTTCTTTTATAAAGTTGGAAAACAAATTAACTTTTACGTTTTATAGTAAGATTTTAATAATAACATTTTCACCAGAACTTAAAGCATTTTGCTAGCTCGCCTATGAAATTTTCTTCTTGAATTTTACTTAATACAAGGCAGGCCGATTAGTATTTATAGGTGGTATATAAAAATCATGGCCGCCCGGCGTTGGCCGCGACTCGAATTAAATAATTTATGTTCATTGTGTTAAGGTCCGCCGTTTACTGTGCCTCGCTCGACAAACTTTCTTTACAATATTAATATAAATTTATTAAAAATATTTGTTTAAAAGAAATGGAGGTAACCGATTTGATTCTTGCTTGAGGTTTATGCATTACTTTGTTTATATGTTATAAGAAAAAATATTGTATACGAGGAAATAGAATAAAAATGATTTAAAGTAAAAGGAGGAGATTACCATCGCCAGTTTCTACATTAATGTGTAATCATTATACAGTCTACTAAAGGAAATGTATGTTAAGTGTACTATAAAATCTACTCTAATATATGTATGCGGCTACAATTTGCTGGTTATGGACGTGCACTTTGTGAAATTTCAATTTAAATAAAAAATGTAAATATATATTTTTTATACATACGTATAAATTTTCAATATTTCTTTAGAGAGCATCACGATGTATCCCACATATAACAGGTTTGGTTTGGTTAGTGTTGAAACACTCCGTTCTCCACGCTCCGCTTAATTTTCGAGACATCTTGTTGAGTGACGAAGCTCAACGCCGCGATTTGTTTTATTACCAGAGGGGAAATGTAAATAATTCTCCCAGATACAAAGTTGAATGGGGCATACACCTTACCCGGTAGCAACCATTTAGGCAATAATATATTACTGGTTGGTTTCAGCTTTAGTTTAGCACCTCATAAATTTAATATAAAAGTTATTCACATTGTTCTCATTTGCTTTTCGGTTGAATAAAATTATTTTTGATTAGTGGAATTCATAAACAATTTGTTTATTGATTTAAATATATATTTAGGGATCGTCACGTACTGTAATTTATTTGTTGATTAGAATATTAATATTATTGTCGATTCTATTAGTAAATAGGATAAAGGAATAATAATAATAATAATAGGATATCTTTTGGCCATTAATAACCATAGCAATCGGGACCTGGGCCTTAAATTAGTCGATAATGAGTATGGCACGCGGTCTATGTCCGCAGGCAAATTCGAGGTTCCTAGGGTACACAACTATTATGGTGACAGAACCCTAAGAAAACGTGTACCCTATGTGCTTAATGGTTTGCCTGAGGACATACGCCGCGAGCCAAACTTAAAGAGGTTTAAAATTAAACTTAGGGAGTATTTTTTGTCAACTGTTAATTGAACAGTTGACAGAAAATACTTCTTAGTTTAATTTTGATCTATTATAAATGTAATTTAAATCATATGTATAGAGATCCAGCAGTCAAACTCGCGTAGAGTTTTGCAGGACACTGTTTAAGTTTTTTTTTTTTTTTATTGTTAAATGGTAGTAATAAAAT
>JAEBDU010013172.1:1445565-1457129 GCA_016802625.1 Heliconius numata
AAAAAAAAAAAAAAAAAAAAAAAAAAAAAAAAAAAAAAAAAAAAAAGGGTTTTATCTAGATTTTCTCTCAAAGAATCGTTTAAGAATATTTTAAATAATGATAGACTTATAAACTATAAATAATACAATCTTAGATCTCTAAGGATACACGTATATTAGATTAATTCTCAAGGGAATGAAATATCATTTTTTGTTCTATTTCCTCGCTTTGTTAACAAGTTACGCAATGCTTCAAGAATTCTCCAGAAATTGTGGAACGGAGTTTCTTAATGGAGAACGGCGAGACTTGACACTAGGTTTCCCAGGTTCCCTCTACCTACTCCGCTAACCTATTATTATTGCTGGATACTCCGTAAAGGTGAAAAAAACGATCAGATTTTTTATAATATGCCTTTCTTATATATATAGAGTAACAAAAAAGCAAAGAAAATAACAATTTCTTTCATATCTCTTCAGTGGACGCGTACCGTCCATACAGCTATAGCGTTTACACAGCTTTAAAGGTAGGGCATATTTTGCTAGAAGGCTTAAAGGTGCCGAGCCGTCGACACTTCGTAAGCAAACAATGCCTTGTCTAAAGCATTTATTCACTTTTGTTTACATAAGCGACCACTCAACACCCCACGCGTCGTTTCCCTTGTCTGATAATGGTTTTAGGGACAATTAGTATTTTTAAGGGTGGCTTTTGCTTAGTTCATTTGTATTATCATTTGTTTTTCTGCTGTTTAGCGAGTTTGGTTGTGACAAATTTGATTTCGGTTATTGTTTTTCTTATGTTTTCTTTAATTTTTTTCTTAATTTTATATTTTATGAGATTTTTCCTTCCTTTCATAAATAAAACAATTTTTGTTATTTTATTAAGTCGTCTTGTAAACAGCTTATCGAGATCCTCCGCCAATTGATACTAAGGCTAGTTTGTTGAAGTAATTTTTGTTTGTATATTATCAAAATAAATATCTAATTTCTGAGACTCACTGAAATACGAAGAATTATTTTTTTAATATTCTTTCATTAGTTCAGCCTGTATCTAGGTGGTTTCATGAATATGTAGAATCCTAGAAATTAAATTTGACCGACTTGTAATAATTGTGTCATCATGAAACTTGGTAGTTGTAAATACAATTAAACATAATATATATATATAGCTTATATATATATGACAATACAATAATAATGTTTGGGTTGGTCAGGTTGGTCTTATGATGGAGCTAGGATATAAATTATGGAACTCTTTAGGGGGGACTATTAAGCAACTCCAGTGTCTCTGGTTCCAGGCTCAAATGATGTAAGGCTCCGAGCAGATTCTATAACACTTGTAGCACTTATGTTTTAGAGCACAATAAAAGTGTGTTTATTAGGTATTCTTAAACTATTTTTTTTTTAATTTGCCCCTGGGTCCTCTCTCGAAACGCCGCCAGTAGTATTATATATCCTATTGTTATAGAAAAAGCTTCGCGTTTTCGAGAACTTCGTATAATTGGTGGTCTACAAAAATAATGGCTAATGTTTTACATGTATTTTTGGTCGTGGAATTTAATATTTTCCATTACGGAATATTTTATGAGGCGCGTTCATTGAATTTTGTTGCTTCGTTATTTTTGATTAAGAGTCGTTTCCTCGACCTGTGTATTCGTGGAATTTTAAATGGTATCCTGAAGAATTCGTTGTTTTTAATTTTGGTTGGATTACTTTCTATTTCTGACAGCGTTATTCAATATAATGCTTTCTACCAGAGCCACCAAATTAATTTTAAAATAATTCGTTTTACGAGTTGGGATTGAACCCACAACCCGCTGACCGTCAGGCGGCATCTAAGAAAATAAAAAAGCAACTTCACATTTTTTTCCATTGAGGATTGAGGCTAGTCTTGCGCACAAGCGTGTGTTAATAAACGCGACAGGTTGATTTCTACTCGAGGAAATTAAGTATTTCATACTTTCATCCGGTAACAAGAGAAAGTGCGGCGTTAAGTTTCGCCACTCAACACGTAATGTCTTGTCTGCGAATAGTGTTTACAGTCAACTACCTCATAAAGATGGTGCTACGCGAAAATAGTACCGATCAAATTATTATCATCCATTCCAAGGAATCTAGGGCCCATATTTATTAATCGCTCCCAAGTTTGAGATCAATCTTGAGATTCTGTCTTCATTAATACATATCTAATTTATGAATGTAAACGGCATCTCAAGATCGATCTCAAACTTAAGAGCGGTTTGTAAATACGTGCCTAGGTTCATTAAAATGAACTTGACGCGAACACTGTCAAACAGAAGAAAGGAACGTATAAAAAGCATTTAAGTTGTCAATTGAGAGCTTGGAAGTCCTAAATTCATTAATACTGTCTAATGGCCGTTTGAATTGTTTATAAGACGGTCGACCCTTTGTTGTTTTTAGTATAGCTAACTTGACTAGACTTAACTTTATTTGCAGACGATATTTTGTCTACGTTTTAATAAATATATTATTTAAATATTTAACATATATTATTTAAATCAATTATAAAATTGTTAGAAATGTCATACTAAAAAATATAAAGAATATTCCGTGAAAATTGTCAACTGTTTAAAAATCATGGTTCATAAGGTACAGCCTCGTACAGTCAGTACCTTGGTAATAGAGTCCCGTTTTACCTTTTCGATGCGGAACCCTAAAAACAAACGTAATTACGTTGCCAGGCTGTGGCGTTCTTATCACAAATAATAGTAGGACCTATCTTTTATTAAGTTTCAAAATGGTTCGAATGGAAGAAAACACTGTTGTCAAGAGACTTTATTATGTCAATCTATCATTCATATTTCCCAATTCGTTTATGTTAAACGAGAATTCGTTATTTGTTTTCTACGTACTTTGGCTGTAAAAAATGAACGTATGGTCACCATGGAATTTAAATTCAATTGGTGTAAATAATGGAAAATATGCGCACAGGATTTAATACTAATATACTTACTACAGTTTGCTCTAATTTGTTACATGGAAACTTAGATAGCCGTCGTATAGCGCGTGTTTAAAAATATTTATTAAATTTTACATGAATATAATTTTCTAATATAAACTCAGTTTATAGACATAAAATGTGTAAATATTCCATCAGTAAAAGCAACATTTAACTATGAATACAAGATGACATTCTGATGCTGGTACGTTGGTACTCGTAAGTCGCTCAGAGGTGTCGTCGTGTTGGTGACAGGTTTTCCGATGAAAGCTTGAAATATTCGAAGGTTCGACCGATCCATCAATCAGTGTGGCGTGATCAACAGTGAACGAAACTGTTACTGAATTTAAACTCCAGTGCACTCTTATTTCGTAATATTGGGTTAACTGTTACCTTATTTACTGCATATATGTTGAAAATAATATTAATAAGGAAACCAGTGGTGGAAACGTAATGGGTTCGATTCCCACTGTTTTTCCAGCCTCTCAGTTCTTATAAAGATTCTGTTCAATTTATATTGTATTACAATATAAATTAATATAGTTACTTAAATCAATGAATACCCATAACGGAATACTTATATTGTTTATATCAATACACGAACACGTGGAACATTTTTCCAATACCTTTCCCAGAATCCAATTCCATAATGCCAAAACTTTACTTTCCTAGTTAAATTGTAATATATTCATATAGGTATAATAAACATCGCCTATTAAAAAAATATATTTTACAATTACCAGCCGTAGATATAACGCAGCAAATTATTCGTAACAGAGGTTCGCATGTCCATTTCATAGCACGTAACCCGCACTAATTGCATCAAAGCGTCCAGCGCCGGTTTTTGTCCCGCTAAATGACACGTGGACAGCGGGACGCGCAATAACGGCGTGCATTCGTTCGCCGGCGATCGCTATGAAATGTGTATGTACCCTACTCTGTTTCATTAAAACCACACTTTTGGTAATCAACAGTTTAATATAAAAATGTCGTAAATATTGTTGAGTCTTGTAGTTTTGTTTAATTGCAAAGATCTTTTTATGTTTTCAATTGTGCTTATCTGGAAGTGATGGTTGTAGGTTTGGTGCTATTTCGAGGGAATGAGTTTTCATGTCTTCGGTCCGGTAAGGACGTCTCGAAACTTTAGCGGATGAGAAACAGAGTATCTTAACTCTAAAGCATAAGGTGCATAAGCTAAAAAATATTATTCTCTTGATCCAGTTAGAGTTAACCTGAGTTAAGCTTCGCCTGACAACAGGTGCCGCTTAATAGACGTATAACGGAGAAGAGAATGACATAAATCACAAAAGTTTGTCCATTCGTTTTCTCCGTTTTCTCCGCCCAAATTTCGAGGTATTGTGTATTGAGTGGCGTAATTCAACGGTACGCTGTGTCTTGTTAGCAGAGTGACCAAATAAAAAAAATTGATTCTCCTGGGACTACAACCCATAACCGTCGCGGACTGTCTGATGCTGAACCATGATGTAAGAGATGCGTCGAAATACAAAACAATGTTTTGTTCTTTAATAGTATTAATATAGATGTACCTATATGTAGATGTGAAATTAATAGCATAACTATTTTGGCAACCATTTCGATCCATATCTTGTGGGGTGACACGCACAGGTGTTCGGCACTAAATTGTACATACGCGTGTATGTAAATACGTGCTATTACAGCAAATATTTTAACACGATACGAGTATCTAGATATCAATATCTCACTTAATATGTTAATTTTTGTTATCCTGTGAAATATTTGAACTTATAAGTATCATGGCCTATATCTATAAAATTTTCCGAAATTCTTGCAGGAAGGGAAAATTAAAATTTTATGATTCCCAGTCCATGCCAAACTAAAATACTAAATAATGACCAACGAAAAAAAACATGTTAAAATTATACATTACTACAATACGGCCCCAGCGTGGCGCAGTGGTGCAAGCATGTGAATGTAAAAGCGATGGTAGCAAGTTCGATTCCCACTCGGGGGAATGAATTATTATTTATTTATTTATTAATTTCTTCGTTCTGGTAACAAGACAAAGCATGGCGTTGAGTTCCTCCACTCAAAAGGGAAATGACTCAAAAATTCGAAGCAAAGTAGGAAACGGAGTATCTTAGCACTAGATACCTTCTGCCTAGTCTGCGGGAATCATTCACGCTAAAAAATACAATGGTAGTGTTTAACTTCGTTCTCTCTAGCAAACCCGCTATGAATAAAACGTGAAACTAAGAAAAAAAAATACTAAACAATTTTATATAGTCTTCATAATACTCACATGCCCTTCGCTACCGAAAATGTTATACACGTTAGTTCTAACATCTGCCAATGAGATATATTTTATTGCTACAACAGGATAAAGCCACCGCGTGCCAACTTGGCTTTGACACGTATTGATCAAAGTGACAAGTGATAAGTGGAGGAAAGAAAGGGCCTTTGAAGTAAGTAACCGGGAAATCAGGATTTACTGATTTTGTTTTAGGAGGCTTATTCAGTTTTTTTTTCTATTGGAAAATGGATATTGTTTGCTTGAAAACTATTAAAGTTGTTTGTTGTATTAGAAAACATTAAACTTATAATATTATACAAAAAAAGAAGCACTTTATGGGTTCTTATATTAACTATTCTTATATTAACAAGAGAAGAATTTAAAAGAAAGTACAGATAAATATTCTATTTCTATATACAAAACGAACAAATATAAAAAAAATTAATTGGTAGGCATGATACGGTTCTAGGAGTTATTTTTCTACAATCGCTGCTCGAGGCTTGGTATAAATGTAAATTTTAATTTAGCTCGCAAACAATCACCTCTGCGGGGTTCCGTTATACATTTTAAGGTGTAAAAGTAGGGAGCTTCGTTAAATAACAAGTCCATTTTAAATAATATTAATTTGGAAACCTCGGTTCTATGAAATGTACTGAAAACATACAAAATAAATTTGTTGAATATTGAATATGTTGAAATTTCGAGGACTACGCACATGGATTTCGTAGAATCATACATATTGTAAATTAACTTAAATACAAAATTTTTGGGCGTCGACAGAATGATTATGTTGTTTTGTAAAATATGATTTTGTTTCGCTCTCTATGGCTACACCGCAAGGGATTAAGCGTTAAGTTAAAAATATACACATATATAATATACATTTTTTTTATAGTACAGTCGGTTAAAGTTGGGTGTAGGAAATATTTTGAATTTAATGTTTAGCAAAAACACCACATTTTATTGAAAAATGATGCAGGTATGTTTCAATCTTAAACTGTAATTCACAGAAGGGTTACTCATGATTACATTACAGAAAAAAAATGAAGACAGAGTAGTATTTGTAGTCTTAGAACTTGAAAAATCATCACAGGGTGTCGGTTTTTCCGATATTTTTTAAAATCAATATAATATGAAAAATACATGACAAAGATTTTTTTTACATTTTTCTCATAGCTATCACGACTTGGCCTATCACCTGTTTTCGTCTTATCGTTGACTCCTGGGACACCCTGTATATCCCACCAAATACATGCAAATGTTGCCTAGACGATGACTCGCACTGACAAGTCTCTTGTAGAGCCTAATTTCTAACTTTACATGCTCTACGTGATAAAACTTCTATACATTTTCAATTTAAGCCCGTTTAGTCATAATTTCAATATCTATATCTGTATATATTATACTTCCGTTAAACTTAGTAACTCATAGAACAAAACTACAGCGACAAATGTAAATGTAAATAGCGCTTATAAGTCCTTAAAAAGAGACAATTTAGTTTACACCAAGGAATTAACAAACTACGAGCACAATTCGTATACAATAAAAAGATTCAAAACAGTGACCACCATAAAGAACGCAATCCTAATGGCGACTCTCCGGCGTCTAGCTTAATCAGTTCAAGCTAAGATATCAATACACGAACAATTGTTTTATTCTATCTTCATTATTTGTCAGTCTCTCCTTTATTTTCCTCCTGACGAGATATAATATAATTTCATTAGGAGGGTAAACGTAGACTTGATGCGATTATGAAAGGTTTATAGCAGCAATATAAGTACACTAATTAGTGAACGCGATACACCCTGTAACATGGTGTCCGACGCCCCATACAACTTGTTAAAAGGGGACCCGTCACATTAATTCTTGTAAGACAACCGTATAATTGTGCTCTCTAAAGTAGCGTCATGTTTTAAATTAAATTCTTAAGCTGGATTAATTGTGTATATTAATTTTGTACATTTTTGGTATAGTAATGTTTAGAATTATTAGGAGTAGTCCGTGGTCACGGGTGTTTTTATTTAAAATGTGTAAATAAAATAAATCAAAAATCAGCTTGACATTGTATCCGGGTACGTGTACATAGCGGGTAAGGCAGAGGGAACCTAGTGTTAAGACACTCCGTTTCCCACTTAAAATGTATATAAATCTCGAATATCAAAGATTTATCCATACTATGTATAATTAGACTCCTAATATGATTATAATACAAATAAAAAGAATTATCGTCTTATTTTTAATTCTCCTATCAGAACAACTAAATAAGATTTATCGAATTTCAAGAAAATAGTTTATATTTTAAATCGCTGTATTAGTAGCTCCATTGTTAGGGTCATTCAAACTTAGATAATGTTTTACCCGACCTTGATTAATTTTCTCCACATCTGTCCCAGTAACTGCCGACCGACGTTCAACTCCTTACAAGTTACTTCTATATATATACAGCCTATATGAGCGTATAAAATTTAATTAAATATTTGCAAATTTAATGTTTATAATAGAAATTGTTATACATACATTCAATATAATTATATGGTATGTTTTTAGGGATTTATATCTTAAAAGGAAAAAGCGGAATCCTTATAGGATCAGTTACTTGTCTGTCAGTTAAGAACGGAATCTGTTACTTCCTTTTTAGTAACCAGTATTTTTTGCAGACAAATGCCAAAGATTTCGTACTTCCGTAGCATATGGCACTTCTTTCTCTCTGGCTAACCTTCTAAGAATTAAAAAAAAAATATCTTGTAAGGTAAACAATCCAAACTAAATAATACAATGTAAATGTAAAGATATTGTTAAATTTCACAACTCTATCTAGCTTTTTACGAAGAACTTTATCTATTCTTGCGCAAAGCCGACCCGTCTGAGTTTGATCCATCGTCCCGTAGCTTCTTTGTAGGTACAATGTTAAAGAAAACTCCTTGTATGTTTTCTTAATAATATCTTCAATCACTGAACTAGCTAAGAATTGTTACTATTTTATTTATTTTAAATACAAGTCTATATTTCAGCAGATTAGCTTTGTCTGTTTAACAAACCAAAAAATGTAATACAAAAGTTATTTACTTAAGCCAAGGTGAATTTTCCAATGTTCTTTTAACTATTATATAACTATTAATAAATTATTCATATGCAAATAAAAAGATTAAGGCCGTCATATTGTAAGTTCGAGTGCCATTCGGAGAATGACGAGTATCTAAAATTTTCTCTCCTGTGAAATAAATTGTGGCATTGGTTTCCACCACCCAACATAAGCAATGTTTCAATTTATGTTCTAAATTTTTGTTATAATTAAAAATGAAATGTACATGATACGTTAAAAGTAAAGGTAGTTCTCAATAATAATTATAGGTAAATGACTATAAAATCATTTGAAATGTAGAGTTCAAAATAATAAATAATGTAGATAAAGAGCTTAGTGAAATATTATTCAATTCATTTTATTTAACTTATAATTGTCAACGAAATAAGATTAAAAATATTCCATATTTTTGTATTTTTTATAAGTAAAGCATAAAAAATAACAAAAATATTATCTACATATGTTTTTGACATTTTTTCACCCGACTATACCGCCCCGGAGTTGACGGTAGGATTGGCCGGCGTTAACAAATTGGGTAACTTATATGTAGGGAAAAATTGCCCTTCAGACCAAATGGAAATTTCAAGAACCCAACCGAAATTGGTCGAATATTTCCTCTCTAATTATAACGATATTTACTTTCGCATGTTATAATGGCTCGTTTTTATATATTTCGTATTGATTTTGATGAAATAGAAGGTTTCAAAAATATATTTAGTTCTGTTCATATTAGTTTCTTTATGTTGTTTAGTCAGCGAGTCAGTAATATTTCATTATTTGTCATGTATCTGCCTGTAACTGACGCATTGTAGTATTTTGGGCAATTTACTTTTCGTTTCTAATGTTATTTCACTGTAAGTCAGTCTACCTCTGTCTGTGGACGAAATAATACGCTAATAAATTAATTTTATAAATAAATAAAGGACTTTATTTTAAAAAAGGACTTTTAGCGAGAGCTATCGCATCGCAACAGTAGGAACGTTGCTTATTACATTAATAAAAATAAATAGTTTTAGTTATATAAACGTAAAATACAACCATAAAACAGTTTTTAGTAATTAGTAAAGCTATTTGTATGATATGAATAATGAAATAGCTGAGCGAGAAAATTGAACACTTTTAAACAATTTCACTGAAATAATACTACATTAACAAATATTGCCAAATTTCAGTTAGTTAGTTTAGTTTTTTAGCTTCATGTTATATCCCGCAAATAAAAAAAGCAGGGAAGTTTAGGAACGTAGTTTTAAGACACTCTGTTTCCCACTTTCTGCTGAATTCTGGAGGCATTGCGTGTTGAGTGGCAGAACTCACGCCGCGCTTTGCCTCGACATCAGAGCGAAGAAATGGAAATATGAACGTAAATAAATATTTCATTTTCTCGAGTGCGGATTGAACCCTCAACTGTCGCGTTACAGTCACACCTTTGTCCCACTGCGCCACGACGGCCTTAACAACTTCACATAACTAAACATAACTAAACATAACTAAAAATAAAATAAAACATTAATTGAAATAAAGCGTTGCAGGAAGCAACAACATTTGTTGTGTAAAGCGCGAGGCGCGGTCGCAATTCAACTACAATTTAATTAAACAACTTTAAGAAAAAAACTTGAATTTTTTAGCGCACGAATTCACTAATGAAAGTTTTAAATGACCGACGAAAACAAAAATCCTCGTGACCTCGTTATTCAGAAGTGCAAACGGCTTACTGCCGCTGAAAAAGCTCTAGCTACACATTTACATTTCTAAACACCCTGTAACAGAGTATAAAATTGTATGGAAAGTATTATGAGACGTTAGTTGATGTTGCGTGAAGAACTTTTTTTTTCATATCGAGTCCAAAACAATGGTCTGAATTTTTATAAAAGGGCCCAAAACTGTCGACAACAACGGACAATGGACTCAGATTTAAACAATTAATCTTTGAGCTGAATCGAAGTTCGCCATTCATTAATTTTGTTCGGACAAAGTTTTTTATATTGTCTACTAAACTAATTTGTAAACGATTTTCTTATTAATAGAATAGGAAGCATGTATCAATATTGACATAATTATATGAAACGGCTATTGTACATTTTGTATTAGAAGAGCAGAGAGTTGCCCTAGTGTTGGCCAATAATTTTTCTTGTATCAAAGCTTTTTTAGTAAATGAAGTTTTTTTTATTGTGTTTTAGTTATAAATTTCTATTATTTAAAAAAGAACTGTCGGGCGCAGTTATGAACTCTGCGTACACACATACGTATACATATATGTATATGTGCTTGTACATACATATGCACGTTTTAAACATTAGATAATATAAAGAAATTAGAATTGACGAACCAATAAGACTCTACCAATAAATTAATTTTTAACAAAAAGAAAAACCGACTTCTAACAACGAACTAAAAAGTGAAAAATAATTATATAAAGATTTTATAATTTTGAAGTCGGTGCCAAGTAAAACAAGCAGGCTTAGTAATTAGATATTGTAGTAAAGGTGTTGTAGCATTAGTTTGACACCGACTTCAAAATTATAAAATGTTTATATAATTATTTTTCACTTTTTAGTTCGTTGTTAGAAGTCGGTTTTTCTTTTTGTTAAAAATTAATTTATTTTACGATTTTTAGTGATGGGTAGATCTTAAAATGATGCTTCTTGAACGAGTGGTGATGGTGGTGGTAGTGGTTGTCAACGAGTGGTTGTGATTGTTCTATGTAAAACTTCATTTAATTAGGTATTATTTTTGTGCAAAGTAACATTTTGGTATATTGACAAGAACATACATAATAAAAAAAGTATTCGGGCGAATTGGGAATCCCCCTTCTTTGAAGTTGGTTGAAAATGAGAACATCCTCTTTTTTGAGGTTGGTTGAAAAGAAATGCAACCATCAGAAATCTCACTTCTGACATCAATTTAAAAAGTTTTTGCTTGTAACTATTACAGTATAATCAATTTTTTACTAAAAAAAACAAACTTTCTCAATTTTCTCCGGATCCCATAACCGGAACCTAACCAAACTTTCACTAAATTATCCTTGAAGTGTATCCTTTCAAATAAAAAAAGAATCATCAAAATCCGTTGGCGCGACATTGAGTTAATCGGCTATTAGTCGCGCACATGCCTAATGCAAATTTAAGACTTATGTGATTTTCTCATGGATACCATTGTCAGACATGGACCAAAAAAAAATGGGACCATTCGGGAAGCTATACCTTTCAAATAAAAAAAAAATTATCAAAATCGGTTCACCCAGTTAAAAGTTATGAGGTAACAAACATAAAAAAAAA
>JAEBDU010013172.1:1457529-1534478 GCA_016802625.1 Heliconius numata
TATAATTATTTTTCACTTTTTAGTTCGTTGTTAGAAGTCGGTTTTTCTTTTTGTTAAAAATTAATTTATTTTACGATTTTTAGTGATGGGTAGATCTTAAAATGATGCTTCTTGAACGAGTGGTGATGGTGGTGGTAGTGGTTGTCAACGAGTGGTTGTGATTGTTCTATGTAAAACTTCATTTAATTAGGTATTATTTTTGTGCAAAGTAACATTTTGGTATATTGACAAGAACATACATAATAAAAAAAGTATTCGGGCGAATTGGGAATCCCCCTTCTTTGAAGTTGGTTGAAAATGAGAACATCCTCTTTTTTGAGGTTGGTTGAAAAGAAATGCAACCATCAGAAATCTCACTTCTGACATCAATTTAAAAAGTTTTTGCTTGTAACTATTACAGTATAATCAATTTTTTACTAAAAAAAACAAACTTTCTCAATTTTCTCCGGATCCCATAACCGGAACCTAACCAAACTTTCACTAAATTATCCTTGAAGTGTATCCTTTCAAATAAAAAAAGAATCATCAAAATCCGTTGGCGCGACATTGAGTTAATCGGCTATTAGTCGCGCACATGCCTAATGCAAATTTAAGACTTATGTGATTTTCTCATGGATACCATTGTCAGACATGGACCAAAAAAAAATGGGACCATTCGGGAAGCTATACCTTTCAAATAAAAAAAAAATTATCAAAATCGGTTCACCCAGTTAAAAGTTATGAGGTAACAAACATAAAAAAAAAAATAAAAAATAAAAAAAAAAAAAAAAAAATACAGTCGAATTGATAACCTCCTTTTCTTACAGAAGTCGGTTAAAAATCGTCTACACGCCTATCGAGTTTCGCACAAAAAAAAAGTTTAAACTGTCAAAACTAGTTTTAGAACCCAAAACAACAACAACAATTGTTGCATCTCAACAACCTTATAACAACACTACTTATAAAACTAAATAAAACTTGGGAACATTTTAATTTAACTTAATCCCGCGCACATATATTAAAGTTTTGTAGTGGTTTTGTTTTCGTTGCGAATTAGTTGATAAAACATAAGTTGATGTGAGCAGTTTAAAGTTTAGAGTTTAACACTTTCTTTGTTGTTTTTAGATAAATATTCCATACCTGTTTGGAACTCAGGAAGATGTTGCACCACTATTTTGTATAAAGACAAAGTTGAGTCTTAGTTGAATAAGAGAAGAAGAGAAGTTATGGTCTTAATGCAATTATTATGCTCTATGGCTATTGTAACGCAGTAGAACACTGTCTGATTGTAACCATGACGAGTTCGATTCCCACTCCCTGTAATAATATATTTACATATATCCTCTCTGGTAAGGTAAACTGTGTTAACACCAGGTTAACACCAGGTTCTCTTCAGCAGTTCTTAGAACCTACATCGGTAAATAGTGTTATAGAATAATATAAATAGAGCTATGTAAATAAACGTGTCTATTACTTCGTGATAGCAATATGCAATAACCGAATAGTAAAAAGTTACCAAAAAAAGTTGAGAAATATAAAAAAACAGTTTCCAAAACCCAGGAAAATAATATAAAATTTAATTTTGCTAAGTCTATGTATAATGCATGCTCCTATAAACAAATTGTGGGACCGCACTCAAAACTTCTACAGATACTCGTACTTGCCGGACATCTGTCCTGAAACTTGAAACAACATCAAAAGTTGCCCTTGTTTCCTGTCTAAAACCTTTTATCAATGAAATACAAGTAAATAAATGATCATTGTTTTAAATTTTGAAATTAAATAATAAAACTTAAATAGATTTTTTTTATATTTACACATTGTTACATATATAGGGTGTTATGTGGATAGAAAAAAGAATGGCTGAATACGCGTACAGTTATCAGTTACTATTAATAACTGAGCAAACAAAATACGAGTATATTCAATACATATCTGTTCACTCCCTTATATAAAAATCAAATAGTTAGATGTAACAAGCGTAAAAGAATTTCGACCTACCTTAATTGGAACGTATGGCTTAGTGGTTAGAGCGCGGCGGTAACTAAGAAGGAAAGGTTCAAATCTCGCTACGTAAAAATTTTATTATATGTTTTTTAAAAAATAATTTGTTATTAATGCGTTAATTTCTTCTACGCTTTGTCTTTTCAGAGCTGAGAAATAAAAAATATTTATGACCGCAGCAGGATTGAACCCAAAACCACCGCGCCACAGTCACAGTCTGCTCCAAGACGGCCTATATTCCTTCCACATTGACAGTCATCATCGTTTTGTTCTATTCGTCGTATTTAATATTCTACTAAGGGATTTTTTTTCTGAGCATGTTACGAGTATATCAACAAAATGAAATATAAAATTATACAATGAAATGCAACCTTGAATGTTGTGTAATGAAACTCAACGCAGTTTTGCTTTCTAAATAAAACCAGCTCATTCTCCACTTATAAATGACGTTGGTATATTAATTATGGAATCCACTACAGCACTTCCGTCCGTCTCTCGTTAATTATCCCTACATATTATATATATAACAGAAAATAGCAAAGAAATGACCAGTACTTTTATATATATAGGAAATGTAGAGCAAATAGCTCAAACTCGTGTCCTTGAGTTACATAAGACTTTATATTTGAAGTTAATTAGAAAATGTTTCTTTTTTTTCGTCTTCATGCTGTATCGTGTATATTCATCTGCACATAGAAGGGTAGGCAGAGGGAACCTAGTGTTTTTTCCTCACTTTCCACTGAATTCTGGAGGCACAGCAAAGAAAAGGAAATATAAATTTAAAACAAGTATTTCATTTCCTCGAGTGGGAATCAAACCCACAAACAGTCGCTTTTACAGCCACACTTTCTGCCCCTGCGCCACGACTGGCCTCAATATTTAAAGTTAAAATATGTTTTCAGTATTAAGTCGTACAAACGACATATCGTATCGGCAGTTATAAAATACAATAGAGTTACTGTGATCGTCTACGATGTGTTAATAAAGCACCTAAATTATCTAAAGCAACCATCTAGTGACCCAATAGGCAATTTCGATTTATTGGCGCTGAAGTTGTCTCAGGCGTCGCCATTTAAATTTGAATTAATGCTTTCGAAACAAGATATTCAGTTACGTTTAATTGAAAATATGATTTTGTTGTAATAAACGTATCTAATATTGTTTTAGAAATTCAATAAATATTGGTTCTAAATTATGAATATTTATGTATTGTATTATTCAAATAATAAAATATTTTATGCAGATATACCCCACTATTACTCAGCGGCACGGTAACTAACTGTTAACATACGGATTGTGGGTTCGATTGTGGGTGTGTATACTCACATCTTATTATTTTCATTTTTTGAAGACGTTTTGTCGTGTTTTGTGACACTTAATGTCTCGAATATTGAACGGCGCGTTGGGAATAGTGTCTTAATAGGCTGCTTGTCCTGCTGTATAAAGGATTCAGCGTGAAAATAAGAAAAAATCCCAAAAATATGGAGACTTATTAAAAGTGAATTCCAATATATTGACAAATATAACTTTGACATTCCATTTAACATATTTTTTTAATCATTGCAAAAATTCTGAGATCATGAACCCACAGAAAAGAGCAATTTGCTGATATAAAATGTAAAAGTGTTCAAATAAACGTACACTAAGTTAAATATCCGTTTTACACAGGTTGAAGTCGGAATGCGGGTATCTGTGGAATGTTTAATCTGAGACCACCGGAACTCGCCCAAGTTGGTCTTAGAAAGATTTAACAGAAATAAGTATTTTTAATAAGGTACATTTATTTTAAAAAAATAACATTATTTTGAGGCCTCCCTGGCGCTGCGGTACAAGGTGTCACTGTAAAGCGATGGTTATGGGTTCGATACCCACTTGATGAGTTCGATTTTTACCGCATAGCAGAGTTGAAATAGGTGACCTAATGTTAAGACATTCCGTTTCCCACATTTCGCCTAATTATCGAGATTTCGTCTACCAGCGCGGGGAAATTAAAATAAATTAAATATAATCATTCCCTCCAATGGTGATCGAACCTACTATTGTCGGATCTTAGTCAGACTCAATCCCACTGTACCACGATGGGTTCACTACTTCAATATTCCTTATTTCTAAATCATAACGGAATGGCTGTGCAGTGTACACGTAACTCTCATTATGAGTTTTCATAAATTTCAGTAATATAATAAAATCCCGGGAAGCTGCGCAACCACATTTAATTTAGTGTAAATTAGTAAAGTTTAAAATAAAGTTTGAACAGTTTTAAAACGTAGAAATAGTGTGAAGGTTAATACAAAATTGGGTGATGGAATGAGATTATGTTTATTATATAAAGTATATATTGGAAGAAAAAGAAAAGAAAGCAAAGAAATCCGCTTCACGCTGTATTCCGGGTTTTCCATGTTTCTCTGCCTACCCTGCTCTGGCTAGCTGCTATAGAATACACCGGAAGCAAAAAAAACTTATATGTCAATAAAAAACATAGTTTCGTATAGAAATTCTTCCAAACGTTCTATAAAGTTCGTTCAGGGAATGTATAATTAGAGACGTATGCAGAAATTCTAAATAGTGAATTATAAACAAAAGGCATTGTGCTGGTGTCGCCACGTGTTCCGAGGCAGTCCTTTAGAATTTGTCGTTTGGTGTTCCCATACTGTGAATAAAGCTGAGCTAAATACTTTAGGAAATGTTTTTCCTAAAGTATTTAGCTCATAATAATATGCATAGTGAAAGTTCTCATAGTTAATGAATTTCATTTACGTATATATTAACCTTTATCCAGTCTTTTTTTGATATTTATATCAAATTTGATAACTCTACAGACATATGGTCCCTTTTTACACGAGTAAAGGCTTTAAATACATACGAATTTGAAGTTTATACACAAATAATTATGTAAGTGTAAATTTGAACGTGACGTGAATATTCTAACTACGCAGTGCCGTCGCAGATTAACTTAATTAGTGAGTTCTCGCTTCCTTTTTAATTCAATGAGACCAATTCTCCTCTGCCGTAATATACGCAAATAATCAATGCCAAATCAAAATTGAAGTTATATAATATTTAGATAGCAGTTTCACGCATTTTCCCGTATAGGAAAGTATGCAGAGTAGTATGTGTATGTTTGTTTATTTATCTTTGTGTTAAGACACTCCGTTTAGAGGTAAAACTCAACGCCGATATTGGTATAGCGGAGCGGAGAAATGAAAATTGTGTAAATATGATTATTCCTCGAGTGGGAATCAAACCCATTACCATCAGCCTCTACATCAACAGCTATCATCAGGGATGATATATTCTGTAATTAAAATAAGTTTATAATAACCAAACAAGTAAAGTCAAATTAGTCTAATATATTTATCATAAAAACAAATTATATACAGTAGCGTGTATTTGGTTTTATTCCCATAGCTAACAACACATTCATAAATTCGATGCCACAATTCAAAATCCCAATAAACATTAGCCCGGGGACGTTAGATAGCAATAATGAAATTATTATGTATTTTCTAATTTACATACTCTAATGTCGACTGTGTCGCTCACATATAGTTTATTTTAATAGTATTGTATGTTAAATATGAAAATTGTATCAATAGTATATGTATTTAAGTTTTCGTGAAATAACTTGTATGTATTTTCGTATAAAGAATTGAATGAAACGAGATTCAAACTCAAAGTTCCTGTAAAAATGTATTTAATGATTTCATGCTTAATTAATAGCTTAATAGCTTAATGAACGTACGGCATAGTGGTCAGCGCGCTCGGGCGGTTTCCGAGAGGTGCGGGTTTAACTCCCGCTTCTTTCAAAATTTTTATACGTTTTCTAAAAAAGTAAACTACACACTAGTAAAAAGTGAAGTACCACATAGCACAAGCTTCACGCTGTATTCCGTACACAGTAGGCAGAGGGAACCTAGTATTAAGACACTTCATTCCCTACTTTCTGCCGAATTCTGGAGGCTTCGCGTGTTGAGTGGCAGAACTCAACGCCGTGCCACATAGCACAAGTACACTATCAAAAAACGATTAACTAATTTTATAAATTGTACTACGATTAACTAATCTCGTGCATCGTGTCTTAGAGCTCTATCAATAAGGATATACATGATCTTAAAAATCTTTTCGAAATGATGTTTCAAATAAAACCTCGAGGATTTGATCTGGTTGGTGGATTCGTCGGTTATTTTTATTAAGTTTTGATTTTTCTTCTTACGATGTATATGAATTTCGGTGATGAGAACAGTTCCTGAAAGTAATTGTAGACATTATTAGAAGGTATTTTAAATATTTTAATATAACTTATTTTTCTTTCTGGAAAGTTACAATTAGTAAGAAGAATTACAAAAGTAATAAAAAGTAAAGAATATTTTTTAATAACTTAAAATTAAGTCATTAACATTTTTGACTTTACAAATTAATATTTTTATTCTGCACTCTCCGCCCGAATATTCCGCGTGGCGGACCTCCAGGACGGACTTTATCTTGTCTGTTATCCTTTTGGACAACCCGATCGGATAGAGTTAAGCATGAGACCTATCTTTTTAAAAAAACAAAAGAACCCACAAAAACACTTATTCCACAGCATTTTAATAACAAGCATTAATTCGAAAATTCATATATTTTACGAGAAAATTTTTTGACGATAACGCAATATCTATGTCTAACATAATAAAGTTTCCCATTTTATTAGTTCAAGTTTAAGGTGTTCGGTGATTATAATGAAAGCTTCAAGTTGAAAATCTCATAAGCTATTCAAACGTTAGATACGGATTTATGTGTCGTAACAATTTTATAGACGGTTCATAATCGAGAATATAACATAATATAATTCTTTGCGGAACATCGACTTTTTATAGGAATTTGAATTATTTCCAGGCAATGTCGTTAATTGCAAATTCTATTCTGTACCTTTATTCTGTGTCGTTAAATTTTTCGAACGTCAAGAGTTCATAATAATCAGGGTAACGACAGTAATTTCATTTCATTGAACTCCAGGCTGTAATGATACCTCATTATGTTAGATGGAGTATTCAATTATGTGGTGAAGTTACTACAACGGCTTAAACTGCTTTCGATAATGCTTGAAAATGTTGGCTGTAATTTTTTTTTTCATAAAATAATATTGAAAAGTTAATGGGAGGTTGTTCGTGGTTTAATATTTTCATTTCTCGTTCTGGTAACGAGGCAAACGCTATACCTCGAAAATTCTGCGGAAAGTGGAGAACTGAAGTGTCTCAACACTAAGATTTCAAGGTAATTCTGACTATCCTGCTGTGTACGGGATACAGCGTGAAGTTAATAAGCTGTTCTCAACTATAAATCTAAACAGTATTAGTTGAAAGCTGAGAAATGACCAATAGAATGATAATACGCCTACTTATTCAAATATTTTATAGACGTTCTATATCAAATTTTCAGTACCTGCAAGAAAATATCCGATGCCTAGAAGGCAAAAAGCTCCTCGAAGCATTGTTAATGAGACGGGTTCCAGACCTATAGTAGATTCGGTTTGTGGCTACAAATGTAAATCAAAATTATTAGACAATTAGTTGTTATGCTATTTAACCTAAATGTCCTTTATGTACTTTTTTTTAGGTTATGCTGTTATGCTGTATCCAGCGCATAGCGGAGTAGGCAGAGGAAACCCAGTTTTAAGACACTCTGTTCCTATTAAGACACTTCCATTCCCCATTTTATATTGAGGCATTACCGCCTCTTACTATTCTTAAATATTTCACCGCCGGGCTCGGGAATCAAGCCTAGATCCGTCAAGTTTAGACGCTTTTGCCCCTGAGCTACGACGGCCTACGATTAACGTGCATTGTACATATGTATATTTTTTATTTATTTAAAATTTCACCTCTTTTTGTCTCTTATTTCTTTTTATTCTTGTATTCATGTACAAACCAATTATATTTTAAATATTTCCTTATGTTTAAAATATGTCAATTATAATATAGGTACATTTTTTTATACTGAAATAGGCTTGAATTTGACCGCATCAAGCCTGGTGAGCATTGATGCGGTCTACGGCGAGGCACGTTTGCCTAATAAATACCTATTCACTCTGTTTTCCATTCGAGGAAATTAAATATTTATTTAAATTTATATTTTCATTTCTTCACTCTGGTCACGAGGACAAGCGGCGTTGAGGTCCGCCACTCAACACGCAATGGGAACCTCCGTTCCATATTCTACGTTCGTACGTTGCTTTCCCTATCATAACACTAAGTTCCCTCTGCATACATTGCTGTATGCAAGACACGTGTGAAGCTGATAAAACAATATTGTTTAAAAGTTTCTTACTTGAGCGTTCTGTGTGTTTTCGGTAACGTCAGTATTTTCCTTACTATCACTCTCCGTTACTGGATTGGACCTTCTAGATTGTTCTGGAAGGTTCTTATATTCATCTGTAGTCATTTTAGCTAATATTCCAGCTTCGAATAACGTCATTACTCTAAAAATTAAATATATACGAGAATAAACATATTTATAGCAAGTAGTAGCGTTTTAGTCTGTTATAAAAATAAGAGAATATCAAAAAATAATAAAATATTAAATGGCTTTAGTATAATTTTATATCATAACTTAATATAAGAAAGAAAGAAGTTTCTTAATAGGTTCCCAGTTTTCTTCTGGTTACCCTGCTATATGCGGTATATAGCGTGAAAAAATATATATTAAGTTAAATGCAGATCAATTATGGATATGAATTACATACTTTGATTAAAGCCACGACCTCTTGGTTATTAGTTAAGTTCAGTTTACGGACTAAAATGTGTATTAACTGGTTGAACTAATAATTTAGTCACATGAAGGCAACCAAATACGTACATATTATTAAATGTTTCCAAATATGAACATCCAATTTGTAGAGCAATAGCTGAATATCTCGTATATAATTTTTCACTTAGATGAAAATTGTGAGAACCTAAACAAACATAGAAATTAGGAATTCACGCGTACATAATAAAATGAAATAAACTTGTAACATGATTACTTAGAAATAAAATATATAAGGGATTTATCTATTCTATATTCCTATAACATATAAAGCAATTTACTTGAAATTGTATTTTGCGTACATACTTTTGCTGTAGGTATATTTTTAATCTTATTTTGTATTAAGTAGTAGTTCCTGAGATTGCCGTGTTCAACTTAACAAATTCTTAACTAAACTTAATATAATAATGTTATAGATGGTTACCAAATCTCTCAGTATCATAATATAGTGTTTCTCTTCCACCCAATATGGCGACGCGACGCTTTGATAAGACCAAGCGGACTCCATGCTCTACACTGCGCACACGTTGTATGTGCTGACGACGCATGAGACTAGCTAGACGACCGTAGACGCCGGTACCATTCTGAAAGATTTTTCTTTTAAATTCATGTTGTTTCTCGCATATAGCAGGATCGCAAGTTAAAAGCTAGTGTTAAAACACTCCGTTCTCCACGTTTCTACCAATTTTTGAGGCTTTGTTCTGTGCTTTGTCTAAATATCTTGATATAAAAATAAATCATTCCCCCGAATGGGAACTCAACCTCCTCTTTGCTCCACGCCTGGTTTTTCTTTTCAATTTTTTTAAAGTTTTTTTTGTATGAATATTTAAATATACTATTATTATTATTATAAGATTGTAAATCAGAAAAATATAGATATAAAATAACAAGAAACGTACCTGTAATATAGCCAGCGTTGAGCTATGGCTTTCCACGACCAGTTCGTAACCTTTATCTCTCATAACTTCTTCTAGGGCTGGTAAAGTTCCAATAGGTTGTTCCTTTGTAGGTCTCGCTAGAAGACTTGTTAGATTTGCAGAATACATGTCGCCTATAACATATGTAGCTCCTAAGGATATGAGGATACCTACGAGACGTGCCTTATGTGTTTTCGATGGTTCTTTTGTGGAAGCTGTAATTTCGTTTTGTCTATTTAATGAAATGAGTTTAATGAAATGCCAAGAATTTAAAATAGGATCAATCACTTTTATGGCTATGGTTTTTACAATTGAAATTTAAACCCAAATATATAAAAGCGTTAATTTCCATGAGAATTTTCCACATTTTCAGAATTGAACCCACAACCTAGTTTAGAACCAGTTTCTTGGACTGACATGATTGACATTAAACTATATTATATGAAAACAATAAAACTATTTAAGTACCTTGTCTGAGGAATAAAGAAGTAGTGAACCAACAGCAATTATTCAACAGGCTTAGTTGATCTGTTTTGCGTCGTTGCCATAGCGATGGAGCCGCTATCACTATCCAAAGAGCTGGACCTGTTATGAGAAGCGTTGCGCCTACTAAAGGCCAAACCTGCAAGTTAGATTTTTTTATGCTTTGCGCTGTATCCCGCATATACCATGGCAGACAAAAGGAAGGTTAAAACACTACGTTCCCTAAGCACCACCCAATTTCCGAGACATTGCAGTTTTGTCTTAATAACCAGAAAGAATTAATGAAAATAATTCATGTCCCTCAGTGGAATTTGAACCCACAACTGTCGGGACAGACACTGCCGCTGCGACAGCGTATTTAAGTAATAGTTAATTATTTATTTGATGTTAATCCAGAATATATACATAAGAATATTTAATTTCTTTTTACCTCCCATCGGAACGGTCTGATGATAGCCAATGTTTCACTCAGCTTGTCAGGTGCATGAGTCAAGAAGGCTCCAGAATCAGCGAGGGTCAAGAAAGAGAATTCCACAGCTTGCAATCGCTCCCATGTCATAGTCACATCTCCGAGGAAAAAATCTGCTTTCTAAGATTAGTTTCATTTAATTAATTATATTCAAAGTCGATTCGATTCCCACTTGAGGTAATGAAATATTATAGCTTCTGAGATTAGCACGTTCAACCAGACAGACATTTAAACTTTATGACATTAGTATAGATACATATACAGGGTGGAATTGTCAGCGCCACTTTAAATGAAACCACAGTTTTAACTACTCTATAAAAGCCTAATAAAATTCGGAAAAAAAATAATTCCCAAAAATGAAAAAGTTATTTTTTCAAACAAAATAAATAATAAAATTATCGTTTTAAAATAAAACGCCATTTGTAAAGTATAACATAGGCACGCACACACTTACCTGTCAAATCGGAAACGTCGCACACGTATGTGTGCGTCACACGAAATACAGGTATGGATAAAAATCGTGAAATGAAAAAAAAATCCTACGTCCAAACTGTTGAGGTACCTTGATTAATTTCTTAGGTGTGGGTTTGAAATATATTACCTTATATGCAGTTTTAATAAAAGAAGCGCTGCCTCTTCCACCCTGTATAAAAGTAGAGACTAGCATGAACATTTATATATGGGAAGAAGGATTATATAAGATATAGTGAAAACAGACAGTAAATGTTTGTAAAAGACAAACTTACACGTTTCCAAATTAACCCCAGTGTTCCTTTAAACGTTCCGTTGCCAGCGATTCTCGATCCTTGACTCCTTTCTGGTGGATCGTAGTATCTGTATCTAAGCAAGGAATTGCAAATAAAAAGTATTTTTTTGAAATTTTGTTCCTAAGCATTTGGACTCAGCTGGAATGAAAAGTGGAATTCGAGGAATATTGTAATGAATAAATCTGTATAGCCCTTATACCTTTTGATTTGTAAAAAAATCTACGTTTTAATGCCTTTAGCATTTGTAAAATCCTAAATGAATCTTACAAATACAATTTTTTTTATAAAAATGAAATGAGATAAATTTGGCTCAATTTTCTTTTCTGCAAATGGCGTAGATTTGAACCCTGTTACATAATAGGTTATTTGATACAAAGAATTTTTTAGTCCAAAGTGTAATATTACAGATTAAATATTTTTAAATAGCTTTATTACTGATCACAATTAAAAACCCACACAATTTTAACGTTTAACATAAAAGTGAAAACAGTACACGAATTTGGTAGCTGATTTAATTACTTAGAAATTTTAAACATACTTAAAGTTAAGTTTCTTCGCCAACAACGAAAGTAATTTGTCGTCTCTACCACCAGTGACGTTCACTGTAGAATCGTTGTTATATATCACGAAGTGCCAAGGTGGTGCCTAGACAAAATTTACATGTAAACTTAGGTACCTACAGGCATACTTTATTAGAAACAATTGAGTATAAATTATAATCTAATTCAAGTTCAGGTTTGTAAATTAACTAATTTATATTGTTTATTTTAATAATAGTGGTTTGTTATTGATTAAATTCTTATAGTATCTACGCATCGTGCTGAAAACACACTATTATGGCAAAGGAAGTAGAGGAAGTGTAGGAAGGTGTTTGACTGGTTGGGAGTTCGATTTTCATAATTTGAAAGTTTTTATTTGAAATATTTTGGTCTTGGGCTGAACAATCAAAGTGCGGCGTTTAGTTTCACAAGAGCATGTTTTACCATCTTCCCAAAATTATGTATAATATGGAAGTAGATAAATGTATGTAAATATTCATTCAAGTTTAATAATATTGAATCGAGTAAAGTTATTGAAGAATTTATTTTTGCAATTATACGCTTAATAAAATTTATGGAGAGGTTTTGTGCCATCTTAATATACATTTTAATTTAATAAAAGATTTAAATTTGTTAGGATGATCTAATAATATGTTATATGTTATATGTTAATACTTTAATTTGCGTAGTCTTTATATTAGAAAAGATAAAAATTTGAACAGGATATGAACCTGCACCTCATGGAAACCTATATATACTTACGTGTAACACAGGCACGTCAAAAATTCTTCCTTGGAAGTCTTGATAGACTTTATCAGCGGGAGGCAATGCGGGGGATTTGTAAAGACTGCCTGACCACCAGTTTACTAAAGTTAGATGGTTCAGCTTATTCGGGGTTGCCTGATTGTAATATAGCCGAAATCTGTAAATATATGAATTTGTGTTTTAATTTTTTTAATTTCTTGTTGTATTCCAAATATAGCAGTATAGGCAGATGGAAATTAGTGTTAAGACATTTCATTGCATTCCTTCCGTCCTCTTGTATCTTCCCTTCTTAGTTTTGAGTGGCGGAACTTAACGCCGTATCTTGGCTTATTACCAGAACGTGATAATGAAAATAATTCATTCCCGGAGTGAGAATCGAACACACAATGCCATGCGCTATGACTGGCCTCAACAAACTTAATTTTATTTATCATTGTTATAAAGAGTTCAGCCACTTAACAGCAATGCCTCAAAAATTCGGCGGAAAGTGGGGGTTGGAGTGTCTTAGGTTACCTCTTTTACCCTGCTACATGCGCAATACGTGAAGCTCAAATAAAGGATAATTTTATTAGAACACGAAAATAATTCGGACTAGCAAGTGTACGATAGTGCAGTTTAAGCAGGCGAAGCCGTTAGCGGGCCCCTGGTCGAAAATAAAAGTCTTATGCGATATGTCTTGCATAATCTTCTCCATATCAGTAATTGTTAATTTATTATTGATCTCTAGTAATAGTATAGAAGGAATTAATTATAACATAATATGATTAATTGCAGTCCATAGATCAAGCAATAAGATTATAACAGTCTTAGTTTATAGGTACGTACTAGGTACCTATAGGAAGACGACTTTAATAATATCCATGACTGATATATAAGTAGTAAATATACAACATGGAACTTATAATTCAAGTTTCACGTTTTATCCCCTATATAGCAGGGTAGGCAGAGAGAAGAGAGTGTTAAGACACTCTGTCCTACGATTTTTTTTGAATTCACCGAAAACGTTGCGTGTTTAGTTGCGTAATTTAACGCTGCACAAGAGCGGAGAAAAGATAATAATTTCTCTCGATAATAATCTCTCAAGTTCAAATATTTATCAATTATACGAGGCTTAGCAATACGAAGTCTATACAAATCAAAACAAAAGTGTGGATGAATTTAAAAGTTAGTAAGCAGTCTAGTGTCGAAACACCGTTTCCCATTTTTCACTGAATTTCCGAGGTATTATGTATTAAGTGACGGAACTCAACGCCGCGATTTGCCTTGATACCAGAGCGAAGAAATTAAAATATAGATAAATAATAATTAATTCTTCCGAATGGGAATCGAACCAACAACCGCCGCGTTTACAGTTACATACGTGTGCGTGCCGTTGCGCCACGACGGCAAAAAAACGATAAGTAATATAAACAATATAATTCGTCTTTCACCTTTCGACTACAAATGGACTGCAAAACAAATATATATTTTTCGAAGAAAACGCTGTAGCCGGGACACTAAAAAATATGTTTTGGCCAATTCACAATCGGCGTTTCGCTCAATCGAATTACAATGTACGTGAGTCCGTTGCTTTGTATTGGCTCTCTCGAATTGAGAGGAAATGTAATTTTAGAAATACTGGCAAGATGGCACGATAATCAAGCTAGTACGAACATACCTACTCGGGGCGAATTTTAAAATAACATTACTTTTATTTCACCAGACAAATCTTTGGTTAATATATTTAACTTATTTTATTATTTCTTTTACGCGATGGATTTAAAATTTGTTATGTTATTATTATTATTATTATATGCAGATATACAGTGAAAAAGTCTACAATAAGGTCATTATAATTTTCATGGCATGTACTGTATATATTTTTCTAGATTTTTTTAGAGCAAATTTGTAATGTTTGTTATTTACCCTAAGTTGTATAATGAAAGTGACCTCTTCATGTCCACTGACGTTACGAAAGTGGGTTAGGGAAGTGTCTTAATGGGAACGGACTGGCTTAACACCAGGTTAGGCTTCTAGGTTCTCTCTGCCTACCCTGCTATATGCGGGATATAGCGTGAAGCAAAAAAAAAACATAGTTATATGACAAATGAACGAATATATTTTTTTATATTTACCTATAAAGTAATAACATACATAATATAAAAACAAGTAGATTTATTCAACAAATAATATTTTTAGTGTTCGATCGTGGGAGTCACTTAGTAATACTTATACCGAATATTACTAACTGACTCTCACGATCGAACGGTATTCCGATATAATCAATCACTGTATGGGCTCTGTCAGGCACGAGAGTATGGTACCGTCAAATTTGTAGGTAATGAGATTTTTCTAATAAAAATCCAGATATCAACATTTAACTTCATTCTTACCATTTATGGCATTTAAAATTAATTGCAAAGATGCATTTTTTTTCATAAACACATATTGAAAAGTAAAGTACTTTCTTTCGTAAAGTTACTGTATTTTTACAGATATAGGTAGATACTCCGTTTTCCGAACGAATTCCGAAATTCAAGACATTATGTGTTGAGTGGCGAAAGAAAACGCCGCGTTTTGTTTTGCACAAAGAAAATAATGGGAAAACACACTGCACCACGATTGCTTCAGAAGTAAGGAACATAGAAATAGATTGCATCTACCGAACGATGTATGAGAAAATCCTTACCGCTTATCAATCTACCCTAGAGTTATTATTAACAAAGACAGACAATCCACCATCATATTAGATGGAACGCTGCCGTATTGGGGTTATTGCCTCAATTATTTCGCAATTCATTAATTTTATTACAGCTTAATGATATATTCATTATAATTTAGTGCAACGTCGGCTCGATTTACGATGTGGTTTACTCTATAGATTTATCGGCCGTTACCTAAATAATTGTATCTTTCTTTTCATTTTCATTGTTATTTGTTTCATAGTAAAAGTATGTTTTGTTCTTTTTTTCGTAAGAAAATATTAATTTTCATGACAAAAGACTGCCCCTATTTTTTGGCAAATAATATACAGTAGGGAACTATTATTTATATTTTATTTAACATATCTCATTTATATATATTTAATAGAATTTATATATTTTTTTATATTAATATGAATTTTACGTATTTAGTATATTAATATGAAAGCGCTGGCTGCCGTCGATTGAACTGGTGAGGAGTCGTAAAATTTACTCCTACCCTCTTGTCAACGCCTTATTATTGTATACGCCTCTAACAGTCGGTACTTGTCACTCGATGCGCTTTCCATACGTTCCGTTGATTTCTTTATTATTACTTTCCAAATTAGTATTTATAGTGTTCTGTTTTATATATATGTTTGTGGTTGACTTTGTTATATGCTGTATTGTGTTAAATTGTGATTTACTATTTGTGTTTTCACTATACGAGTGTGTACATTTAAAGTAGTGGTGGTTGGTGAACTGAGTGTTAACACTAGAACGTGACTAAACGGTGAGTAGACTTTTTATTCATCAACACTACAAATAAGATAGTATTGTTGGAATTGTATACAAAATTTGTCATTATTGCAAACGTATTATTTTCTTTAATTTTTCTTTAACAGAGTTAGAATAGAAACGTTCCAAACCAATTCTATAAAATTAATAAAAAAAGTGTAGTGACCTGTCATTTCGCCTTATAACTCTGAGGTAGAAATGCCTTATAGATTGATATTTGTACTGTGCAGTCTAAGAGCATTTGAAGTTTTCGTCTTTGAAATAACACGATTATAACGATTCTTTGATCGTAACGAAAATATGACGATTTAGGTTCTATTCTTTATCGGAAGAAGGAATTACTGTTGTTCTAATAACAAGACAAAGCGCGGTGTTGAGTTCCACCTCCCAACATGTGTTGAATGTTTTAACATTAGGTTCACTTTGCCAATCCTGCGATATGAGGAATACATCGTGAAACTACAAAAAAAATAATTTGTATCTACTAATATTAATATTTTTACAATAATTTGAACTATCTATTCAAAGACGTTAAAACAATAGACATATTACTGGAAAACAAAAATAGATATTCTTAACTTAACCTCACGTATTCCTAACATTTTGTACCTGACGTCTTAGACTTACCTATCGGTTAATATTTTGTATGAAGAGAAGCCAAGAAAATATAATACCAACTAGATGTTACAATTTAAACGTCAAATTGAGATAAATAAGATATAGAGTTGTTATACTACAATATCTGGTTAAAGAAATTATAAGAGTTCTGTAGTAATGTCTTTTTACAAAAAACTATAAAAAATTGAACGTAGCAGGATATGAACCTGCGCTTCCTATTTTGTTTTATTTTAAATAAATTTACATAAAATGAAGAGGGATAGAAACGTGCGACTGTAAACACGTCGTTGGTGGTTTCGATTCCCGCTCAAGGGTAACTAAGCAAACCGCGGCGTTGAGTTCCTTCAATTAATAGGTTAACTGAGTAGTGGAACTCAACCCTGCTTTCCTCCTTGCTAGAAGAAAGCAATGAAAATATTAAGTATTTTATTCCCTCGAGTGGGAATCAAACCTCCAACATGCATTTACAATCGTATGCTTGCACTACGAGGGCCTGAAATTATTCATATATTTATAGTAGTTTTAAAATTTCAAACAAATATTATACAAGATACTTTATAAATATACACTTAAGCTAGCAATGCACTTACACCCCGGGTCTCGGATTCGTGATCACAGCGACTCTAATGGCCTCCTTAATGCCAGAGAGGAAGAGCGTGCTGATTTCACCCCGCGGCCAAAAAAATATATAAAGCATGGATCTATGTATGAAGTTGTTTATGGTTATCTGGAAAATGGAAATAACTAAACTAAAACTAAACTAAAACTAAATACTAGCGAATCGCTCGTGACTTCGTTCGTGATGTAGCTTTTTTTTGAAATCAAACACTAATGTTAAGAGGAGTACACCACAAATTGCAATTAAGTCGGTTAAGCCATTTCTGAGATTATCATGCACAGACAAACAGACAAAATTTTTAAAAACTATTGTTTTGGATTCTATTACATTGACAGTAAGCTATGTTAGCATATGTTCCCTTTAAGATACTTCCGTTTCCCATATATTGCTTGATTTTGCTATATAATTTAAACTTACCTCAAATAACAAATTTTCGCATTCATATGAGTCGCAAAATATTAGACTAGTTCGTTCCTCCGACGTGTCCAAGCCGTTTTTGAGATAACTGAAATACTATCGTCATAATTTTTATTATTTTTGATGATGATGATGATTTTTTCTAATACATAAGTACCTTTCCTTTTAGAAAAATATTCCTCATGTTAGATAGCGGTTATTAGATACTAATTAATTATAGTAAAATTATTACTTAAATTTAATATTTATCATAGATAGTTTGTGTAACAACTCACCACTTCCTTGTTTTCACTGGTTATATCTAAATTGATCACTTGTATGTTATTTTCAGCTAATAGGCACACTATTTTGAATAAATCTTCTGATCTGTGAATTTACATCAATTAATAATATGGATTTAACAAAAATAAAAAAATGATTAAAATATATGTCATAGTAGAGTGTCATAGCACTGGGTTCAATGGTACAGCGTGAAGCTAAAAAAATATATTATGACACAATACAACAACAGGGTAGGTATGTATCGCCGAATTCGAGACATTGCGTGTTGAGTGGCGGAACTCAACACTGCATTTCGTCTTCAGAGCAGAGAAATAAAATAATTCACTACCACGAGAGGAAATTGAACCTACGTAAAATTGTAATAATTAATATGTATATGTTTAACCGACTTATTGGGTATTTTGTACAATTTAGCCCAGGCGTTAGTTTAAAACAATTTATTATATATTGGAAAATTAATGAATATAATTGCCATTCAAAATTTCATACGTAAAGGAAAAGATATTAATTTATCATTTATAATTTTCTGAAGTCAAGATTGATGAAGTGACTCCGAATTTGTTTCTTTTCTTAAATAAATAAAATTAGAACGTCAAAAAATATTTTTTAAAGACTGTGATAACTGTATTTTTTCGCACTGAATTTTCACCAATAAAATAGATAAAAACTCGACATTTTCAACCAAAATTCCTTTGAATAGTTTTATAGCTTACCGCAAATTTGTGGTGTTGCTGGTAACAATGGTAAGAGTGTTCGTCGGTAATCCGATAGCTATGTCCATTATCGCCTTTGAAAAATCTTTTGGGAGACGTTCAAGACTTCTATTTGTCATAGATCCGATATTGTGTAAGCATTCAGTATTTCTACAGTATATAAATGTATGAAACAATAATAGTAATATTTTCATTTTCATGTCTCGGGACTTTTATTTAATGCGAGTGGAGGAAGCTTAATACTAGTATATCGACTTCATTTCAACCACTAATACGAATCATATTTCATTCATTTTTGAACGTTATGTAATAGAATGAATGTTAGCTTCAGATGTGGCATTCAGTCGAGATTAAATATAATTGTGTTTTACGTGTCAACAATTAATCAATAAGTTAGTTAAATTTATTATTATATCTATACTAATATAATAAAGCGGAAGAGTTTATATTAAAAATATTTTTCTTGTTGTTTTATTGTAAATATTTATAACATAACTTTAAAAAGCATTTTCTTGAGTACATCCTTTTAGTTAGATGTTAGATGATTTCAATTTGACTAAGATTATATCTAAATATGAATATGAATTTCAGGCATTAGTTTACATCAAATTAAATTAAATTTCCTTGGAGTATCTGTAAAATATACTTTGGCTGTGCAGCCAAGTATATCGTCCCTGGATTGGCGTTTGACGAGCAAAGTGGCCACTTTTCATCGTAGGGTATGACTGATGGTTTAAAAGCTTTGCCGTGTTACCTCTAGGCCACCTTATCATGTAAAGGGGACTGTCCATGCGGTGATATTGGATATTTCTCTCATAGTTTTGTTAACATAAGTTAGGATTGTAGTGTCTAAACACTACGTTCTCTGTATTAGTGTTTATATGGTTTTTATTATTACTTTCATCAATATTACTTTTGCACCTCACTATTCCCGCATTTCTTAATATATTCATAAAATTTGGTAGCCTGGAAGAGATGACTTTTAGTGATACAGCCGCCTTTTCACATTTTATAAGCTCCAGTAAATTATTTATTTCTATTTTGTATTATGGTGTGACATAAAGAATGTTTATGTTATGTAATATTCTCTTTGCGTACTTTAATATGTGGGAATTTTGTACAGAAACAGATAATATAACGGATACAAACCTATTGTTAAATAATTGCTATATTTAGATTTGGAATATATCTATGTGATTTAAGAATATATTTATATGGAATAGATTTGAACGCTTAACCATCGTACACGTTCCATGTGCCAACTGGGCACTCATGGTGCATTTAGTATGTAACTCTTCCGTTACTGAGTGACTTATAGACAACGTACAGATGAAACTGCATCGTGTAGAAGGATGAAATTTGCAATGTAGGTTCCTTGGGGAGTATAGGGGAGCACTAAGAGAGGATTTCCTGAAATTCCTACTGAAATGGGAAATAACGAGATTTTTACATTTATATATATTATTTTACATCCATGGAAACGAAATTGCAGGCGACAATTAGTATAAGTATAAATATATATGTTTTTAAGCGCAATAATGAAGTTTACATATTAGAAAGAACTCAGGAAAAAAATAAGATTTTTTTTACATCTTCAATGTATATTGTATATGGAGCCTTGTATGGCCGGCAGGTTACTTGAGTGCTGTCAACGGATGTAGGCCCTAAATAATTAACTACCACAAAATGTCAAATATTGAGAGCTACTTCATCAATAGCATTTTGATAGAAAATCGAAAAACAGAAAAAGAAAACATTAATTGAAAAGATTAAATGAAAATACATTTTAAATATTCGAGAAAAATAACTACGAGTATATTATAATTCACAATTGAGATAATTTTAAAAATATGCAAAACTAATTAATGTTTAAAAGGGGAGCAAAATTTGATATTAAAGTCGTTGGTTCAAGGGAGGTATCAGATGAAATATCTCTGGCTAAGCTAAGCCTGAATTTCAGAAGAAAGCTCGAAAACTCGAATTTTGCACGGAACTCTCGGTGGAAAGTGAAAGAAAGTGGGGAATGGAGTGTCTTAACACTAGGTTCCCTCTGCCTACCCTGCTGTGTGCGGGATAGAGCGTGAAGCTGATACACACATATACACACATACATGTAAGTATGTACCAAGATATCTAAACTAATATAACGATTGAAGTAAAGCTATTTCCATTACCTGTTGTACCATCTGTGTCTCTGCGGGACAGAACGTTGGAAATTCAACGCCGCGATCCCAGAAGCATTTCTATGGGTATATTTAGAGTGTGGTACAAAACACTGGCGATAGTCATATGTATTATTTTTTTGTAGAGATATTTCATCTTTATAATCAAAAATCAGCTTCACTCTGTTCCCCACATTCAGCAGGGTAGGCAGAGGGAACCCAATGTTAAGACACTCCGTTCCCCAATTTCTGCCGAATTCTGGAGGTATTGCGTGTTGAGTGGCAGAACTCAACGCCGCGCTTTGCCTTGATACTAGAGTGAAGAAATGGAAATATAAAGGTAATTAAATATTTCACTTCCTCGAGTGGGGATCGAATCCACAACCGTCGTGTTACAGTCACACCCTTGTGCTGCTGCGACATGACGGCCTCACATTCTGGAACGGTAGTTGTATTGAATTTGGATATTATACTATCCTGAAATAAATAGAAATGGAAGAACTGACTCACGGAGTTATACTCTGTTTTTCCACACAAAATAAGCTTTATTAGAGATTAATTAAAGTTACCCACAATTAAATAATAATCGCTGTCTCTTACAAATTATGAATCTTGGTATCTTTCACTTAGTTGCCTTTAAATTAAACTTTATAGTCATACAATTACAGTATATTTTGATATAAATTATATCTTATGCATTAACTCTAATAAATTTTGTAACGTGGGAATATGTAAACAAGTGACAAGGTTGTGTTTAGTCACTAGACTCAGGATCCGTTCAGTGATATATAGTGCACCCCTAAATGTTTAACATCTCTTAATGGCTGCTAATATTATTAATGTAAGTTGAGATTATTATTTTTAACTCTATAAGGATCAATTCTGTTTTTATCGTGAAAAAATACATAATGTTGTAGTAAATGGTTAATACTTGGGAAAAAAATAAAAAACACCATCCACCAATATTTGGGAAGAAATCAGGTTTATAAGGGTACCGAGGTTCCCAAATTCCTTCTCCCAACCCTGCAAAAAAAAAGCTACAACCACTGCGTACAACATCTAATATTAGTAAGAATGTCGTTCCAATTTTAATAATTTACACATTCATTAACAGAGTAATGTCTGGTGCATAATAAATTAAGTGACATTGAAGAGATGATAAGGAGCGGAGTTTTCTTTTAAAACAAAAGGGGGAATATTAAAAAAATCCGGAGAGATCGCCCGCGGCCCGCTGCAGTCACTGCCGGGATGCCGGGACATAGTAAAGGGTGGACAAACTATGGGGTACAGGAAATGGGCAACTCTTATTGATAAAATAAAAAAAAATGTATTTTCACATTTTACCCGCTGCCGTTTTACATTTTTTGGAAGTGATCATGGCAGAAAGTATCCATGTGAATGCGTAGTCCTGATTGGCCTCCATTTAAGCTTTAATTTTCAACTTTCACTAAATTAATGATGTAGGTACTTATAAGATTATTTCTAAAAATAATATAAGGAGATAAACTCTCCTCATCTTAGAAATATTGCATGTAAGGTAGAACACAAACTTTCATCTTTTCGCGGACCAGGGAAATATCCTAAGCATAAACATAGGCATAAGCATGAACTTGTAATCAAAAAGTAGATTTAGACCTTTTTTTTGTAATCCATTCAAATATATTGACCTTAATTTAACCAAATATTAGGCTTAGCAAATACAAGAATCAAATTAAAAACTGGTCTTAAAATATATTTTTTTCTTCTACGTTTGATTTTTTGGAACTATGATTGATTTTGTTGACGTTTTCACTAATAGAGAGAATTGATGTTGAAGAAGAATTGAGATTGAGAAATGATGATTTACGAGATTTTTTTTGTATATAACATGCATACTATATAAGACTAAAGTCCAAAATAATAATAAATACACTAATATGTTTTAAAATTAAACTTTTTATCAACTGATAAAAATTGACTTAAATATTTGATAGAAAGTTGGTCTACAATTTGCGAACCGTGTTGCACGAGGAAAAGGAATTTTGTCATTAGAAGAGAACTGTTCAGTTATTACAATAACAATTGTTTCAGGCTGTGGTGGCTCCTTGCTGGTTTTTGTCTTTTTTTCTATGTAGAAATGCCTTGAAAATTTGCTTTGTAATTCATAATATTACTAGAGATAGTAAAAAATTAAGAGAAGTAATATCCTTAGTAAGAATTTTTATTAAAGAATGTAGCATATAATAAAACTTTGAAGTCTTCACGAACATCGTACATTTTTTTAGCTTCACGCTGTATCCCGCACATAGCAGGGTAGGCACAGGGAACCTGGAAATCTAAAGTATACACTACGTTCCCATTAAAACTCTTCCGTTCGCCATTTCCCACAAAATTCTTCTTTCTCAACGCCGTGATTTGTCTTGTTACCAGAGTAGGTAAATAAAAATAATTCTTTCCCCCAAGTGGGATTTGAATCCAAAACCGTTGCGTTTACGGTCGGGCGTTATTTTGATATGAAAAAAAAATATATATTAAACTAACATTACCTAAAATTTCCCGCCATCTGTTCCATATAAAAAATGTCGATATAAATTTCAGTAAACACAGAACCCGAAGAACAATAATACCCTAGAGGCAAAAACTAGACGTACAGCTTTTTGTCATCCCTCAGTTTAGGGGTTTGGGGTGAAAATATTATTGCACATGTGCACATGGAGCAAAAACATTAATATTCACTTAAGAGAGATTGAAGCCGGCGTGTTGAGTGGCATAGCGTGACTGTAAACGCAAGGGTTGTGGGTTCGATTTCCTCTAGGAGGAATAAAATATTTAACATTTTATTTATAGTAACAAGATAAAGCGTGGCGGTGAGTTCAGCTACTCAACATGCAATATTTTGACAAATTCGGCGGAAACAGATCTTAATACTGGGTTACCTGCTTCATGCGGGATACAGCGTGAAAGTAACAAAAATGGGTATGTATTTAGCTCTCTACTTTAGTAGCATTTAATATAAGATAGATTTGCCAAGCTTCTCAATAAGTAAATAACCTATGGCCCCCGGCTTTTTCGAATTGGCTTCACCACGTCCAAGCTCTGTTTGCTTAAGTTTGTTTCCATTGTCGTTTTTTTTTTATTAATCTATTGTAATAAGTTTCGTTTGTATTTGTTATGAGTAGCATATATTTTTGGTGTTTTACAAAATATAGATGGGTGGGTATGTTGTATTTTTTTTTGTATTTTTTATTTAGAATGAATTTTTTTTAACATCATACTATCTTCCGTAGATATTATATTATAGACACAGGGTACCTAGTGCTATGAAATTGTGTTTCAATTATCACGCATTGGTGAATTTTCGTGCTTTTCGATTTTTTTTGTTACCAGAACGAGGAAATGATGTTAAATATATAAAAAATAATTCTTGAGGTTAAAACATGAAGTTTTATATTTATAATTAGGATTGCTTGAATTCGTATTCACGACCATTGCGTTTACAACTGTGCTATGATGGTGTCCAAAATAATGCAAACGTCACAATCGTTAAAAAAACGTATATAAACAATGAAAACCAGCATATACGTTTTTATAAAACTGCTACGTGACTTGTGGAAGATTGAAGATTAATTTTATTTGCGAATACAACTGTTAGTGTAATGCACCAAAATATTTTTCGAACTACTGTTTTATCTATAGATATGATTAGGTTTTCCATGTAAAACCTATCCTCCTTATTATATATTGGGAATTTTAATCAGTGTTAAAAAGTCAAGTAGCCAAGTTCATACACCAGCAATGCTGTCTGATATGACATTGTGGAATTGAAGATGAACTACTATTAGTTTATGTTCAATTCCACATATCTATGTAGGTACAATCTCACGTATCTACTGGAAAATACTTTATAAACTGAATCTTTATTTGTATATTATACGAGTAACGTTACTCGCATTGTGAATATTATTAAGCGAACTCTATTCGAGCGGTGACTTGGAAAAACCTTTGTGAAAATTAATTGTTTTCTACGAAACAATTGTTCTTGTTTTTGACTGACTGATGTTCCAAAAAACGAGATTTTTAAACTAAATTAATCGGATTGCAGAGGAAGTAAGTATTTTAATTGTACATTCCGTTTGTTATTTTATGACAGTAGTACATTTTTATAAAAGCGGCTTCACAGTACTTCCCACATAGAAGGGTAGGCAGAGAAAAAGTTGTGCCAAGGCACATTCCGTTGAATTTTTCAAACAGATATTGTGTGTTGAGTAGCGAAAATAAAAGTAACTGAAACAATGATAGCGTCACAAGCGGTCGTGCCTCTCTATCGTTTGTCCGTGCTCTCGTTCGCACGCTTGGTCCAAGCAGAACGTGACCATGAGTCATGTTTTTTCATACGTGGAGCCGTTCATTGATTTATAAGACGTTATTACAACAACAAAAGAACTATAATTGTATAAGTTCAATTTTGTAATAAAAGTAACCAAAAGGTATTTTCACAATAATTCATTTGGGACATTTAAAAGCTATAATATTTACTTAGTAGAGGAGCTTAATGGAGTAGTGCTAGAAAAAATATATGTTATATTCTTTTCACATCGGGTGGAGTGTTATAATAATCGATAGTGATACAATTTTGTTGATGTTTGTTTATTTGGTCCTATCCAAATAAGGGATCTTTAATATCACAGTATCGGTGCTTCGGAAAATATTGCCTTAAACATGGGTTGTTTAGCAATGATGAAAATTTCCTCTTCAATACTAATTTGGTTTCTTTATTATTATATAGCAGGGAAAGCAGAGGCAGCCTAGTGTTAAGCCGCTTCCTACTTTCCGCCTAACTTTAAAGGTATTGCCTGTTGAGTGGCGGAACTCATCGCCGCCGGCGACAATATGTGAGTAGTGTACATTAATTTCAGGTCATTCTTGTTACTGATTACTTATGTTCTCTATAGCAAAATAAACAGGTAGGACCAGGACATTGTGTGTTGGTGACAGAGTTTAACACCGCACTTTGTTTAGGTCAATATATTTTTTATAATTATTACAAGAAAAAAGTACGTAAATACTTTAATTAATTGCAAGGGTAGTAAAGGAACCTAAAATTGGGTTACGTCTAACCAGAGGAACAAAACTATTCAAAAAATAAAATCTTCTCGAATTGGAATCCAACACACAAATACTGTACATTAACGGACATTTATCCACTAAGCTACGATAGCGTTAAATATTAAATAAGTAAACATAAACAATTAATTTCTGAAACAATTCAAGATATTTTATTACAGTCGTAAACAAATGGCAAACCGAAGTTTACCCCACAGCCCTGCTCGTTATATTTATTCATAGGTCTATATATAAATTAAGACTTTCCATTAATTGCAGCTAATTCAAATCAAAAAAGTAATAAAAAACAGGCTGGTAGTGGCGCAGGGGCAAGCGTGCGACTGTATGCGGTAGGTTGTAGGTTCGATTCCCTCTTGAGAAAATTAAATATTAAATATTTTCATTTTTTCGCTCGGGTAACGAGTATATAATATGCAATACCTCTGAAATTCGGCGAGAAGTGAGGAACGAAAGCGTCTTTATGGTAACGGAGTGTCTTAATACTACGTTCCATCTGCCCACCTTGCTATATATGTAACTAAAAGAAGTAATAAAATACTTACAACAAAGCTATCTCAGCGACATTCGACTTCCCGTATCGTACCAACGGAGCTTAGTGAGTTTCTTTGAATTATTTCACGAATTGAAATTGCCACGGGCTCCCTTGTAAAGCAAAGTGCAATTAAAAGAGTCACGTCCTTTGAACTCACTCTAATTACAAAGACACGTTCGTTAAATCTACTGTTTTAATTCATCTCGTTTTATGATGCTCGAGTTATATGGATATTATGGTCTGGTTCTCTCTCGCCCAATCCTCGCTCCGTCGGAAGCTTTGCTGCAATGAAAATTATGCAGCTTAGCCGATTTATTTGAATTATGAATATAAGAATATATTTTAGAATGATTATTGAGGGCAGTCGTGGCGTACAGGCATAAAGCGTGACGCGAAAGGTTGTGAGTTCGATTCCCACTGGAGGGAATAAAATATTTAATATTTTCATTTTCTTCGGTCTGGTGACGAGGCAAACGCCCGGCGTTGAGTTCCGCCGATTAACACGCAGTGCCGTTAATGTAATTGTAATTTTTTTTAATGTACATATGTTACATACATATATTACAGAATACAGTGCAGTAATGAAAATTCAGTTTATATAGTAATTTATATAATAAATTATTTAATCTTGCTTGGCGATGATGATCCATTATAAGTTTTTGCTAGACGCCGTCATGATGAAATTAATATGTGCCTGAGTGTACACTAAGAATGTATATAATAAAAAAATCTCTTATATATTTGCCCTTTTGGCGCACAAGCGTGTGCCAATCAATACGACAGTTTTGGGTTCGATTTCCAACAGAGAGAACGAATTATTTTCATTTCCTTGTTTTATTAACAAGGCAAAGCGCAAGACTTCTCGAAAATTATGAGGAAATTCACAGTGCCGCTGCTACCTCGCTATAGAAATACACGTTGCATATTATATTTGAACCTGTTGTTTCCTTTATATTTGACGATATGCACTGCGCTACCGTTCTAGCGGTAACATTTAAAAGTAAATTATTAACGCTTGTTAAATTGCAAGTAAATTTATATTCATTTGGAAACAACGAATGGAATATTGAAGAGAAGTATTTAAATACATTAATTTTGAGTTATAAATAAAATATTACTTATCTTACTTTCAATTGTATGAATACATAACGAAAATACGCTTTAAAAGCAGTATGTTTTTGAGAAAATAATAAATACATATTTTCAAATTTTTTTATCGGTGTATCTCACATATGTTAACCCTGCGTTACCCACTTTCAATCTCCTGATTGGGAATCGAATCCACAACCGTCGTGCTTACACTCAGACACTGTACCACTGCGCTAAGACGGCCTTGTACATACAAATATATAGGTAGTTATTTAAAATAAACCGCTATACAACCAAACTTACTTTCCCTTAATATTCGACGATTTCGAGTCGTCTAAGTCAAATAGTCTCAGTGGACCGAATAATTCTGAAAATTGCGTTCTAAGCGTACAACCAATTTTCTCTTATTTATTTTAAAGTGACTTTGGCTAACTTTTGATTGTACAACTCTAAGTAATAATTGCGCTTCTAATATTAAATATGCCTATTTCATATTTCGTATGCTGTGGAACGTTTATATTATTATGTATTGGAAAGTTGATGTTAATCTTAGATATTTAAAATAAATATTTATACTGTTTATTATTATTTGTTTAGCAACACACAGTGTTTGAATGCAATTATTTCGTTTGTGGGTTCGATTCATGTTCGGTGTATTAACACTAAGTTCCCTCCGTCTACCCTGCTATATGCGGGATAGAATGGAATTTAATTAAATTTTTGATGTAGTTTATTTATATGAACTGCACTTCTAATTTCTTTTCAAATATACATTTAAAAGAAGTTTAAAATAACTGTCGAAACATTTTGTGTTCAATGCGGAACTAAAACACCGCGCTTTACAAAGAATACATTCTTTACGTGGGCTAAGAAAAGGAACAAGAAAATAAAAACATCTAATTCCTCCGAATGGTAATCATACCCAAAACCTTAGCGTTTACAGCAATAAAAAATAAAAAAACAAACATAGTATTAAGCTTTATATTATCTCAAACAAGGTACAACCAGGTAAATCCAATTGAATATTTCTAAAGAAATGTACAGAAATACTAGAAGAAATTCAATCCGTGCACTGAGGTAGGACAGAATCTATCGCTAAATAACAGACTTGATCGTCGAAAGCTTTTAAGAGATGAGATCGCCACCTCGGCCTCGCCGTAACACGCCTCGCTAGACAAAGGGCAGACCGTCGTTTTATTATGTATTTAGAAATTCTAAGTATATTAATTTTGTTTTTGGTAATAGAAATTTTAGTTTAATTATAAGGAGTTTTGGTGTTGAAATTTCGGGGGATTTAATTATGGTGGGTAATTGTGGGATGTTTTTGGTTAAACGTTTTGAGCTTTAGAATACAAAGATGATGTAATAATGGAAATAATATGATTCCTTTGAAACCACTTCGACTTGCATTGATTCGATATATTAGCAGAGCTAGCCTGGTGTCTTAAACACTCCGTTCCGTAAGCATAGCACTATTTTCGAAACATTTTGTCATTTGTGTTAAATTGCGGCATTGAACACCGCGCTTTGTATTCTTTATGAGAGCAAGAAAGTTTATATTTAGACGCTATGCTGAAAAAGGAAAAATATAAATCCTTATGGGACCACTTTGTTGTCCGTCTGTCCATCTGTGAGAGCATTTATCTCGAGATTACAGTCGAGCTGAAATTACTATTAAATATATCAAGTCTAAGGTTAATACGGCCTCAGCACAGAAAAAATCGAGCTTCTAAGCCAACGCAATCAAAAGATACGAGTATTTATACTTCGTTTTTGCTGCATTTTGTAGGAAATTCGCCGCGTAATCAAAGCAGTATACCATATTGGGTACTCCCCGTGGACCTACAGTTATGAAATTTAGCAGGAAGTTAGATCTTATAATATCTCGTGCCTTAGCCTATAGCCTTATATACAAGATGGAAGAGGCAGCGCTTCTTTTACTGAAACTGCATATTGCGTAAAATATTTCAAACCAAGGTATTAATCAAGGTACCTCAACAGTTTGGACGTAGGATTTTTTTTTCATTTCACGATTTTTATCCATACCTGTATTTTGTGTGACGCACACATAAGTGTACGACGTTGCCGCTTTGACAGGTAAGTGTGTGCGTGCCTATGTTATACTTTACAAATGGCGTTTTATTTTAAAACGATAATCTAATTATTTATTTTGTTTGAAAAAATAACTTTTTCATTTTTGGGATTTTTTTTTCTGAATTATATTAGGCTTTTATAGAGTAGTTAAAACTGTGGTTTCATTTAAAGTGGTGCTGACAATTCCATCCTGTATATTCTTATTTTCATTATTATAATAATCACGCAAGAATTTTTAAACCTTCCTAAAACGACACCTACCTATCTTAAGACAGATAAACAAAGCTAAACGTAACAAGCGTTTATATGCACTAAATACACTCGTTAGTTCTCAGTTAAATAAATCTATTTTCACTAAACATTGTTTGTTTGTGTCTTTTTCTTCCGTTAATTGAAGAACAATTAGAGACAGAGTAGAGAGTGGTATAACATAAATATTTGTCTTGTGTGTACTGAACGCTCGAGTGTTGTATTGAGAAGAAATACAAACTGTTATGTTTGTTGTAGGTAATGTAAGTATAGTGTAAGTGTAGTAAAGTGACATTAGAATTGTAGAAAACGATCAGGCTGACTTTTTTCGAGTACTATTTTTAACCGACTTCTGTAAGAAAAGGAGGTTATCAATTCGACTGTATTTTTTTTTTATGTTTGTTATCTCATAACTTTTTACTGGGTGAACCGATTTTGATAAAAAATTTTTATTTAAAAGGTAAAGCTTCCCGAATGGTCCCATTTTTTTTGGTCCATGTGTGACAATGGTATCTATGAGAAAATCACATAAGTCTTAAATTTGCATTAGGTATGTGCGCGAGAAATAGACAAATAACTCAATACCGCGCCAACCGATTTTAATGTTTCTTTTTTTATTTGAAAAAATACACTTCAAGGATAATTTGGTGAAAGTTTGTTTAGGTTCTGATAATGGGACGGGCGGTAGTTATGTACGTGAATGTTTTTACATTCACATACATAACCGAGTTTTTACCCAGTTTATCCCATTTCTGTAAGAATTTATAGAAAATCCCCCCTTATTGGTTCCCCTACACTCCCCAAGGAACCTACGTGCCGAATTTCAGTGCTCTACCCCGCGTGGTTTCGGATGTGTCTGGTCTGTTAGTCCCTCAGTAACCGTAGTCCCTCAGTTACATAATATGTATATACATCGATTTCTACATAGTAGTATATAAAGTCGTTACGTTAAATATAATAAAAATGCATAAATAAAGAAAAAAAAAGTACGTGCATTGTGTGTTCGGGAAATTTATTTCCAATTGAAATCGTTAATAAGCCAAGCGTTATACAATTCCTCTGTTTTTCATATAAACAATATCTGTGATTTTTTCAACCGGTTTTTTATATAATATTGTATTTTAAGAGAAATTGTAAATTTATTGGAATATTTTTATTTACTTTTCATTCCTACTAGGTAAAATTCATTTTTAATAAAAATATTATTTTATTAATATATGCATCAATGACTTTACAAAGTAATATCATCGCTGGTAAAGTAATATCATATTCTTCTCTTTATTTTAGCCTATTTACTTTGTTATTTTGTTGTGTTAAATAAACAATACATACACTACAAAGGAGAAAATTAATGAAAAGAGAATATGACTAACCACTGCGCTGTCCATTTTCAGTATTCAAATATTATACCTACATACCTCCTTAATATATTTTTGAATATCGACCGGAAAGCGGAGAATCGAGACATAAGGGTCTTCTTGCCTGCCCTTCTATGTGGTATAGAGTGTGAAGCTAAAGTTGTATATAACAGCTTCACGCTGTATCCCGCATACAGCAGAGTAGGCACAGAGAACTTAGTGTTACTTAGTGTTAAGACACTTCACGACACGTTATTGTGTATTGAGTAACGGAACTCAATGGTGCGCCTTGCTTCGGCACCAGAGCGAAGAAATGAAAATATTAAATATTTCTTTTCCTCGAGTGGGAATCGAATTCACAACCTACGTCGTTTACGCTTACACGCTTGTGCCCCTGCATCACAACTGGCTTCTAATGTTGTAAAAGCTATAAAAAAAGAATTGAAAGATGTTTTATCGCCTACAACGACAGGAAGCTAAGTTAACGCTTAGAAAACTGTCACTCAACACGTTCATAAATCTACGTCCGCGATGCTCCAATGGAATTGACCGCAATAGAGCGCACTATCTATCTCTTTAATGTAATTAATTTATGACTTTTATAAAAAAAAAATTTAAATAATATTTACATATATCTTATTTTGCTATAGTGATACTCATACGATTATTTATTTATTTTAGCTTTACCCTTTAGGGTAAGTAGGGGTAGTTCTTAATTTTTAATAAGTTATATAATTATTTTAAATACTAAGCGATTAAAAGCTATATAAGTTGGGTGGTGTAAATTTTCATTTCGCGTACAATTTACATTTCAAATTCACGAAGTTGCAACTTTTGACTTGTTATATTGAAAGTTGGATGAAATAATTTCGTAAGTATTAAATATTGAAATATATTTTAAAACTATATATTAGTTTTGGAATTAATAATTGTGTGAGTTATTTATTTCATTGAAATTGTAAATTCAAACCTCAATGGCACACCTTTATTTTAGCAATATAAAAAGGACAAATATTTTATATTTGAGGCCTTCATGTCGCCTGTGTAAACGACGGTTGCGGGTTCAATTCTCACTCGGTGGTATGAAATATTTCATTTCTGACGCAAAACGCGGCGTTGAGTTTTGCCACTCTAAAGTGGGGAACTGGAGTGTATTATCGATATTTTATTTATATGGATCTACTATTTTAATTTAATTTAAAGTACATATTAACATACATTCAGTATTATGTTCCAATTCTGATATTTGTGCAAATAAATTGTAATAGTATGTTATAACAATATTTACTTTTAAATATATTACATGTTGAATTCATAATAAATATATGACCATAGGCGTAGGAATAGGTGCTCACTCCAGATTTTTTACTAACAAAAGCAATGCATGAAAAATTTTAAAAAACCTATATATAAAAATATCAGCTCCAAACTAAAGTCAAGGTCGTAGAAAAAAAAAATGTTCTATTTTAAACAGAGTTAGTAAATATAAAAAAAGTGAAAAATATACTGACAGTATGTTTTTCACTTTTTATGGTATATACCAATATAACAAAAACATTTATGATTACAAATATGGAGGGACGTTTATCCCGCAAATATCTGTTTTCGTTATCAAATCTACGATATCCGGTTACTCAATTAGCGGCAACTAATAACTAGACCAGAAGGTCATTACAGTGACTATGTTTATTTGGAAGATTTAAGGCGGTTAATTAACGATATGAATATAATATTTTATTTAATAGAGACCAAAAATTAAACTATTCATTCAATAAATCACTGTTGAAATACTTTTAAATCAATGCACAACAATAAACCAGACAGAGGAGACCTAGTGTTAAGACATTTCGTTGCCCATTGTCCGCCCAATTTTCCAGACATTGCCTGTGGCCAAGTTTCCGATTTTCCGCCGAATTCTGGAGACATTGCGTGTTCAATGGCAGAACTCAACGCCGCGCTTTGCGTCGACACCAGAGCAAAGAAATGAAAATATTAAATATTTCATTTCTTCGAGTGAAAATTGAACCCACAACTTGCGTTTACAGTCACACGTTTGTGCCCCTACTCGCAATTGACCTCACAAAAAGAAAATAAATAAATTATACCTAATGATACTCTCAAGTGGAGATCGAATACACAACCTTCGTTTAGCTTAAATGCTGCCCCACTTCGCCACGACGACCTCATGTGCACGCAGCGTAAATCTACGCTAAAAATTATAAAAATAAAATACTTCATATAATTCAGAGTATAAACATCTCCAACCCCGTAATCTAAACATACTGTAGCAGCTAATCAAATATTCCTATTCACAACAGATGATTACCCAAGATATCATCACCTTCTCCAAAATCAGGGGGAAACGAACATCGGTGGCGTAATGTCATTATTTAGTTCAATTTACAGGAATTAGCTTGATAAATATATTTAAATTAGTGTTTTCGTATACAGATGCGCGCGCCGTACTTCCTACGCCCGTAGCAGGCTCAGTGATACATTCCCTTTGGACGAGGGCAGACGTTTGTGCCTCTCTTCCGTTGAGGAATCGCGGTGTTTTTCGAACTAACCCAGTGACAGTTTGATAGGGAGTGCTTTTTTGTCAGTGTAGTGTTGTGAAGTGACTGTAGTGTAAGGTAAGATACATACTAAAATCATATTTTGTATAAAAATAAGGTATTTTTGTTTGTTTTTTTCTAACATTAACATTTTTTTTTGGATTTTCTTATTTTTTATTATACACAGACATTATATTAATAAGCATAAGCAATATGTTAATTTTGTAATTTCAAGGATTTAAAAAAGGATTTTCCTATGAGGATTTAGTAAAAAATATAAATAAAATAAAATAAGCTTAATGCAATCTTCTGATAAATATCTAGTCTAGATTGTAAGTAATATATTTTATGGCTGAATAGCTAATAAGGGCAAACAAAACAACTCTATTATCGATAGGGTAAATGGTCTCGTAATGTACCCAGCATTTGAATTATATATTAGCCTCTTACAAGACTCCCCAGCTCGTTTAATATAGTCGTAAAATCAGATAGCATTTTATTCGATATCTTTTGCTTTAAGATAAAAATGGAATATTTTGAAACTTTCATAAAGTATTTAGGTAATTTGGTATATAAACAGTATGCGTAGATAGTTTTTCTGTTTTCTATTAAAATTATAGCATAAATGTAATATAAGTCCTATTAGATCCGCCACGGAAAGCGAGAAACGGAGTGTCTTAACTCTAGGTTCCTTCCGCTTACCCTCCTACATTCGGGATACAGCGTGAAGCTGAAAAAAAGTCCTATTAGGATTGTTAAAGATGTTCTTAATGCGATGTTCTAAAAAGGTTCATTTATATAACCTAGTTGTCGATTAAAGATGTCGAAACAAAATCTATATACAATTTAAAAACTCCATGAGTATACATTAGTTTTATTCAAGTAAAGAATACTACTACGGTACAATATTATTTTAATTGAACTAGTAATTCACCAATTAACAGCATACACGTAGTTTAGGATAATGCATACTCTATAGCTTTACCACTATAATTGAACTATTTGTATTGTAATTGAAGAGTGATAGTATTGGAAGCAGAAATTAGAGTAAACTAAAATATCAGAAATAATTTTAACATAATATTATTACATTAAAATTATTAAATGGTCATATACTCAATGTCACTAGAGGGATTTTTTTAGTTCATAGCTGAGCTTTAAACAGAACTAATTTTAATGAAAGCGCTTCGAAAACAAAAGGATGCCTTAGATTATTTCTTTGTAAATAAAGAGAATGTAGGGGAATTGTGCTCAAGATGGCATACTATGATAAGATGACACACTACCAATATTGATGAAACTATTAGCGCTAAGTGCGATCTTGTGACGTTTTAGAGAGTGTCTGTAGATGCAGCTAGTGCTTAAATTCAGTATGGCTGAAAGTGAATGCAGATGGGCAAGTAATTCATGTTTTCGTTATTTTGAATTGCTAACAATTTTTCTTTCGCTTTTGCTTGATGGTTAAAAGACATGTAAGATAAAGATTTTCTATTTGAACTAATTATAAATGTAAAATAGGATTATTATATGACATAACTAACGCTAAAAGCGCATCCTAACCTATAAACTTTTGTCACAACGGTTAAAATTAAATTCATATATCTATTGGGTAAGATGACATACAAAACGTGAGTATAAGATGGCATACTATCTTACCCTTATAAATAGAATGGATGTATTTTTTTTGCTTTACCTACAAAATGCCTGGCAATTACAAACAAATATATATTGGTCACAAGAAGACATGGATAAGGCTGCTAGAGCAAGGGCATTCAATAGCCGCAAGTGACGAAGCTTATTTCCCTTTTGGAAACGGAAGTGACTGATAACGGAATCCAACCTCATACAATTTGCAACATGTGTGAATCTGGCCTTAATATTGTTAACTACTGTTTAACTGTGTGCTCGAAAAATAATGATGGCATTTTTATGCCTCATACGTTGAAAGTGTAATATCACATACTAAGTATGTCATTTTAACCTGTAGATATGTCGTCTTACACTGGTCGACCTAAGTGCGATTTTTGTTTATTTTTATGATGTTTGAAAGATGATTGTTCTGAAACTAAAATAATTTCGTTGATTATGAAATATATAATAGTATACGAAATATGCTGTTCTCAGATGACTTTATTTTTTTGAAATATTTGTCTTCAAACAAAAAGTATGTCATCTTAAGCACAATTCCCCTATACAAAAAATATTCTATTTCAATTTCTATTATAATATTTATAATATAAGTTCTTCCGTTACTTAGAGACTGAATAAGTAAGACGCCGGAACTACCCCGCGGCGTAGAGCTCTGAAATAAGTCACGTAGTTTTTTTGAAGAGTGTAGGTCTAGGGGAGCACTAAGAAATAATTTTTGAAATTCTTACTGGAACGGAAATCAATGGGATTGACAACTAGTCTATACATATAGTAAAATTGTAACTAACTGTCGCTGTCTGTATATGGAAAATATGTATAATAATATAATAAGACCTAATAGGTGCATCTATATACCCAAAACAATATTTTTTTGTGGGTTTGACTATTTATCTGTGTATTTGTCCACGATAATCTCAGAAATGGTTTAACTGGCTTAAATGCTGTTTGCATTATTATATTTTCATTTTCTTAATATTTATTGTTTATTTTATTCGAATAGATTTGTTTACTGTAATAACATACTTGTTGCTACTTCCACAATGACAGCATCAATTAACCCCTACCATATACGAGTATAAGATAAAAGCTCGTAGTCTTAGATGAGTGATTTTAGTGAATCTACGTAGAGCCCGGCCAGATGGTGCTTGCGTCGTAGCGTCGTAGCGTCGTAACATATATCGTAGCGGGCACATATTTGGCTGTGAGACGTGAATATGCACAGTACATTGATATGTGAACGGCGAAATTATGTGAAAATAGCGTTATGTTATGAAAATAATTATATTCCTATAATATGCATACGATGAAGTATATTTGATATATAGTAAAAATAATTCTAGTTTTTGCTCATGAGATAAGAAGGTAGCTAGTTATTTTGTGTAGCTCTTTCTGATCGTTAATATATATATTGTCTGTACAGTGGCAGTATTCGAAAATTTGATTTGAACCAGTAACTATGGGGCCGATTCACATACTAATAAATAATAATCAAATGAAAAAATCACCATTTTTACTGCAATATTGAAATGCTACAAGAACTAATACTAAATACTAAACAGAACTAATGTTGTATCGCAAATTTGCACAGCTGAAGCAAGGCGACGTAGAATGTTGAAATTTAGAATATGATGTCCTTTGAAAGTGTAAGGAGCACTAAGACAGAACTACCCGAAATTCGTACGGGGACGGGCAAAAACGGGATTTTACGTTCTATTTAACTAAATTGTGGAATACGACCCGTCTCATACATAATGTATTTCGTAAATATATAAAATAACATAAATACTTTTTTTTTTATTTTGTTCCACTCTTTATAAGAGCTCAGGTTTTGGTTTTTTAATTATGCTTGTCCTACGAGTAAATTTCAATGACGATGCTTTTACACGAGCCCATAGTAAATTCTTTTTACTTCAACATCGGTCTGAATTTTGTAGTTCTAAAACTGAAAAGGGCTTTAAGAGGCGACCAGACTACATTAAAAGAATGAACAAGCTTTTTTTATAGAATTTTCAATTCATATGAATGTTATGTTATTTTACATTTGTGCATTTTATGTTTATAACTTTTATATTTATCATTTGAAATATATCTGGCTTCTGTTATATTAATGCCTGTTTCATGACCATGAAAAATATTATTAATCTGTACTAATATTACATAGTTGAAGAGTTGGTTTGGTTGAATGCTCTAATCTCAAAAACTTCTAGTTAAATTGGATTTTATATGTCTCTATACTCTAAACTAAACTCTTATTGATACAGTCTTATTGATGTAAAAGCTAGTGAAACATATTAAGAACTGGTGATAAATCATTTTATCTCTTTAAGATCAGAAAATAACAACATTTTTATCCTTCCTCTTTTTTTCTCAGCTTCACACTAAATATCGTACATAGCAGGGTAGGCCGAGGTAACGTGAGAAACTAGAGTTAGGGCACTCTATCCCCATTAAGACAAGCCCTTGGGACCGACTGTGTCGCATGCTTGTGACCATGGGGCATGACGGCCTCTGCAATAAATTTGATGAATATAAAAAATCATCAATAAATAAGTTTAAACTCACAACAATCGGGCCTGACAGGTATATCCCAATTGTGTTGACATGTATTATGAAAAATAAATTACTCAATCCGGAAATATTAAATAAAGTGAAATTGTATTTTAAATTAATGATTTCATGCATTAAGAACAAAAGATTTTAAAATGATTATCAACTTTAATATTTATTCCATTATCGGTCATAAATAACTCGTTAAGGCCGGGCCTTTGAAAAATTCTCAATAAACAGTTTCGAATAAAAATAATGGATGTTAAACAAAGAATGGCTACGCAGAGAATTATCGTCAGTATAAATTCTTCAAAGGATTATATGGATGACGACCAGCGAGGCAGATATTGTTGCGAAATAACGCGATGGAAAAATTTCTAATTAATAAAATATTAATATTTAATATTTTCAAGAAAAAATATTTTTTTTTAGTTTTATGCTGTATCCAGCAGGTAGAAGTAACTTATACTTCAGAAAATGGGTATAAAATGAAGACCATGACTTAAAACGGAAAAAATGTATTGTTTGTTATGAAGAAAAAAGAGGGGGGTGCGTGAAAGAAAAGATTTTTTTTTAATTTAATCTAATCTTCTGCATATTATACAGTAGATGGACGGAACCTAGGGCTAAGATTCTTCGTTCTCCATTTTCCACCCACGCCACCATCTGGATGCGTGCTACTCCACTATTATGAGGTTTTATAGAAACTTCCTTCCACCTACCGTTTTCCTTGTATTTTCTATAATAAATACACTCAGTTTTTAGAAGTCGAAGCTTAACTCTTCGCTTGATTTTATCATATTGGTTAAATGAAAATTGTATACAATCTCTTATCGTATTATATTAAGTAAAATCTGTAAACCATACCGTCATGTTTACAGTTAGACGTTAGTTACAAATGTATGAAAAAGTTATGATTGTTCATATATATTAGTATATATTACAGTAGAATATTAGAAGCTAATTCGTTTAAATATTTACCAAAAACATAAAGAAATAAACACACAGCGAATCTTTGAACGTGATACAAATTTCAAATATATTTGTCGTGGATAAATTAAATGTTTTCCCGTTAGAGTGTTCTTGATGTGAGTCAAAAAGTCTGCCTTATTTACTTTTTTAACGTTTCAAGGAAAGGGCAAAGGAAAAGCTGTTTTGAGATGGATATTCTAATTGTATATTTATTTGTATGATGTCGTTCGTTATAGTACAGTAAACAAGATATTTCGTCTGGTTGTAGATTCAAATTTAGTTTGTTTAAAATTTGACGTTTCTTCATTGTCATTTTGGAGCACTGAGAGAGCGTCTAAGTGTGAACATGATGGTACTAGGTTTTCTTGCCTACCTTGCTATGCAAGTAGAAGCTTGACATGTTGACTGCAATATTATATTTCTATTTCTTTACTATAAATTCTAATTAATTTCCCCGATTTAAAAGTAAGTACTATCTAAACTAGAACTCAACACGGAGTTATATCATATAGTAGTCCTATTCATTAAGTACAAATATTATACATGTTGCATGGGAACGGAGTGTCTTAGCACTGAAGCTAAGAAAAAATAAAATATCATATAAGTCACTTCCATTAGTGAAATTGATCGAAGATTGATCACTATATATTATCATCTGAGTTCAGCTTCCAACAACAATGACGTCATTACTGTTTTAGTCATTCTATAAAAATAAAAATCAACCACCTAATATAAAAACACAAATGTTTTCAGTTACAGGAGTGTAAAGGGGTTGTTTGTAAAAGAATAATATTTCTCGACTTGTTGTTATTTACGTTGCGGTGTCGACACCTAATGTTGTCTGTATTAATAGTTAAATTCTATCTAAGCTTTTTAGAGATCATAGTGGCGTTGTGGGACAGTGTTTGAGTGTAAAAGCGATATAGGTTCGATTCTCATTCGGGGGAATGACTTTTTTTACTCCCACAACGAAATCGGAAAACGGAGTGTCGTAGCACTGAAGCGTTGCACTTCAACGTACTCTTTTAAATTTGATATGACTATACAGACAATCGATCCGTACTATTTTTCTTTTTTATTATTCTCCATTTATTCATCGGCAAAATCGTGAACTAATTATTTGATTTTGATTTTTTTTATCATTTATTTTTTTTAAAGAGGAAATCTCTAAAAAAATGTGCGATTGAATAATAAAATATCAAGGTGTAAAGCTTATAAAAATCTACACTTTTTTAAATTTAATCATAAATTGAAAATTAGATGGCTAAGCCGTGAAAAATTATCGAATGATCTTTTTTTAACATTTACGAAATTTCCAGATTAATGCAAATAACGAACGTGATGAGCGTGATAGTCCGAGTGTTAACGTATTATGATTTTCACGCGATTATTGAATATTGGGGATTTTCTATAACCAACATATGTACTGAATTTCGCCTGAAAAACAAAACAGGTAAAATTTATTAAACAAGATTGATGAATTTATTTTCGATCCCAGGGGCGGTAAACATTTTCTCAACGATTAATCATCCCGTGTCACCTGCCCTAAGTAAGCAATAAGCCTTTATTATTCTAAACAGCTAGCATACTCGTATAGGTGAAAAGTTGTCATGTGGTTGTTGACAATTTAGATTTGGGTTTTGCCCCTAGAGGTGGGGATTTGCATATTATGTGTCCTAAAGTCTTGTCATTTTTCCATAAATATCGACAAAATATTAGCTTAAATATAATTTTTGGTACAAGCGCGGGTACAAGCGATAGTTGTGGGCTCGATTGCTACTCCGGTAAAACGCGGTGTTTAGTTCCACCACTCTACAAGTAAAGTATGGAGAATTTGACGGAAAGTCGGGAACATCAGTGTTTTAACGCTAGGTTCTCAAGTTGTCTCTCCCAAAAATTAAAAATATTTAGTTTATAAATCTGTGATAAGTCTTCTGTATGTCAGTGTATACTTATAATTTAAAAAAAAGCACTGCGTTGAGTTCCGCCATTCTACACATAGAGAACGGACTATCTACCATACTAGTAATATAAACGAAATTGGAATAGAATTAAATATTTGAAAGCTAAAGAAGCCAGTTAGTTATAGTATAAAAAATATAGTCCTAATTGACTCATCAACGGCCAGAAACCGCTGACGATAGAAATATGACTTTATAAAAGGGTGCTGATTATACAGTAAAGGCGTCGTTTAAAGAACGCTTTATTGGAATTCTATTTTTGTGATTGTGAAAAAGTAGTTGCGTCTTTAAAAGATTTAATATCTTATTAATATCGAATCTGTAAATTCAAAAATTTTAGAGAGGCTTAATTTGTGCGAGTGTCTCTAAAAGTAGAGAGTATAAATAAAATGTACTATTAGAGATGAATAAAAAAGTTCAAACATAAAAAATATTTCAACTCCTAAGGGGGTTAAAAGTTTGTATGGAAAAAAAAATTAAATCCCCACCGATTTTTATAAGATTTGAAATTTAAAATTTTAAAAACACGTGTTTCACGGTTTATTAGGATTCACCCACTAAATTGACAATATTATCATAAATATATTTAATAAATGTGCGTATAGCTGAAGCGGGCGAAGCCGCACAAGTCCGCTAGTATTTATGTATAGTTAAAATTTAACTACACTGACAAGAACAAAAGCAACCAACTTAACTGACTAACTTAGATCATACTATTCCATACCCAAATCATATAGGATTAAACAAGTATGGGATACGCGATTGTGTTTTATCAATAATTTTCTTGTATTGTATCTTAAGACAATGTTCTGTAGGCCATTGACAATAATAATGTCATTAAAGTAACTGCTTTGTCCCTGTATGAATATGATGAAGAGATAAGGAATGTTGAACGTATCGATATCTATTTTGTGAAGAAGCTGTTCTAAGTTTTGGAAACATTTGGGAATCTTATATAAGGTATATATTTGCCGGCTTTATAAAGATAATCTATATATATAAAAGGACTTGTCCTCACTGACTGAGGTAAGACGCACGCACAGCCAAAACCGCTGTGCGTAGAAACGTGAAATTTGGACAGATGTTTACTTTCGTAATCTGGACATCCACTAAGAAGGGATTTTAAAAAATTTTAACCCTAAAGGGGTGAAATAAGGGTTCAAAGTTTGTATGGAAAAAAATTTAAATCGCCACCGATTTTTATAAAATTTGAAATTTAGATTTTTAAAAGTATTTAATTGAATACGTGTTTCATCGTTTTCTAGAATTCTCCCTCTAGGGGTGCAAATAAGGGGTTGAAAGTTAGTATGGAAAAATCTTTAAATCGCCACCGATTTTTATAAAAATCGAAACTTAGACTCTTAAAAATATTTCATTGAACACATGTTTCGTGATTTATTTTAATTCATCCCCTAGGGGTGTAAATAAGGGATTGACAGTTTATATGGAAAAATCACTAAATCGCCACTGATTTTTATAAAATTTGAAATTGAGACCCTTAAAAATATTTCATTGAACACGTGTTTCATGGTTTATTAGAATTCACCCCTAAGCAATACGCAGGCGAAGCTGCGCGCGTCCGCTAGTATAATAATAAACTATAAAGTTAATGATAGTTGTGCGCTTTTTCTTGCAAAGCCGGATACAGCGTCAAGCTTATTTTTTTAAATTAATTTTCAAGATTGCAGATCGACAGAAAGTAAAACTCAAAAAATGACAAGCTTAAATCTGTAATGTAGGGAAAAAAAATACTATTTTCCATTTTCGTATATTTCCTTTATTTGTGCTGCAAGATTAAATTTCTTGCCAAATTTCATGCGTATAAATTTTCACTATTCGTAGTTTTTCGTTTATTTGTGATTTTAGAAATTTTCACTTATTGCCAAATGTCATAACTGTAGGTACACAGGAAGTACCCTATATGTCTTAAAGAATTTTATACAAAATTCAGCAAAAACGACGCATTTTTTTATTGTGTTGATTTACAAACTTGATTTTTTCTGAGCTCCAACGTACCGACGACTTAAATATTTAATATTAATTCCATTCCATTCCTAAATACCTCCGATACCGAGGTAAATGATCTCGACAGACGGACAACAAAGTGCTCCTAAGGGTTTCGTTTTTTGTCATTGAGGTACGGAACCCTACAAATGTGAAAAACATTACACAATTTCTAACTCGTACGTACGTCATTGTTTTGACTGTTTCTAATATCCATTTAAGAATATCAAAGGAAATGAAATCCGTTTGTGAAATGAAACATTACTTCTTAGGAATACATAATGTACATTTTCTATTTATGTATTTTGTATATGTAAACTTTTGAGAGATTAAGTGGAATTTGAAGTAAAAAAAGATAATTATATTTATTTAAACCCTATATTCTTATATAAATAGGATTTTGGATGGGTTGAACCTTACTTTAGTGCCTAAAAAGTTAGTATATTTTTGGTGAAAATACACTTATAACATAAAAAATATATGAATATTTAAATAAGCTCAATTTAATATTTAATTAAATATAATTGTAATTTAAAAATTAAAATAGGATTTAATATTTATTACTTATAACTCTCAATATCTCCATATAAAAAACATCAAATAAAATTTCAAATACACACATTCTGTGAAATAGCTAACTAAAAATCTAGCTCAGAACGGTTGTTCCTTCCTTATATTTAACATTTGTAAGTGTCAAAAGACATGTAGTCATTTGTCGGGTTACAAAGGTCTGGCCTTTGTGTTAGACGCGGCATTGTGTTGCTTTATCGAAGAATTGCGCTTGAAAAATTTTTCGGTGTTGGAACTACCAGGGCTAGTTTCTCTAGCTAACATTAATATTTTATCAACATATTCTTGTAGTAAAGGAAAATATTTAGAAAAGTATAGAAAATTTAATAAAAACTGGTAACTTATATGGTTATAAAGTTTGCTTTAGTATGTGAATAAGAGTTTAAAAATCGACACTTATTTTATATATACGAAGAATTTATTTGGTTTAACGCACTAATCTCAGGAATGATTGGTTCGAATAATAAAGTATGTTGTGGTGGATAGTACTTTCATAATGGAAGGCCGTTGGCTACATTGCATCACGTTAAGTATTATGTGTCATATAAAACTTTTAGTAATTACCATTTGACCATGAAGGAATGTAAAAGTTAATGTAAATATATTCATGTACAATATTAACTCAACATGTATTGAACCTAGGAACATAGTGTTAAGACACTCCGTTCCCATTAAGACACTTTTGTTCCCCACTTTCCGCTGAAAAAATAGGTAGTTCCGGTAAAAAAATTAAATCATGGTTAAATATGTGTAATTAAAATGTTAAATATCTATTTATTTTATATCATTACATACAATGTGGCGATAAAATACATAAGCATCCTTTAACATTATCATTATGTTCGCAGAAAGCTATATAAAGGAAGTAAATTATCATTATGCTTCACTCGCGATGAAAAAAAAAACACAAAAAATACGCAAAATAGTCTTATTCATTAAAGAATATTTTCATTTTGCTCAATTTTCTCCTGTGCAAAAATTTCATTAAATTCATTGAAGAAAATCAAAAGCAAACACTGCAAAGCTTCCCTCAGTATAAAAGTAAAAAATATAAGACGCGACAGTACGTAGCGGGGCTTTCATAACAATCAAATTAATGTCCCAACCTCTGCGGGCCTAATTAGCCGCCACTATTCTTGCATTAACGTTTCGAAATGCCACACGAATATAGCCATTATTTACTAATTTATAAAGTCCATTTCAGCGCACGTAGTTGTTGCAATGATGGAATTAGATGCAATTGTTTCAAATTTGTAAAATTGTGATTTTTTTTGATTGTGTTGGTACAACGTTTTTATAATAGTTCCCCGGTTTTATTATAAAAATATGCTGTGAATAACGAAATAATAAATCGTTAGTTAACGTTGTTATATTAATAATCGGCTTTTTGCTTATCTAAATTGGAACGACTATTATATTTATTTATTTTTCGTTTTTAGATGCTTTGATTTTTTTATTTTCATTTCACCATCATTCTGCAATGGAAAGCGGAGAAAGGAGTGTTTTCGAAGTGAAGTATTATTAACTCAACTAAAATTATAAAGTAAATCTTTGTAATTCTACCTATAAATTACAAAATAATAATAAAATGCAACTTCATTACATTTAATGTTAGAAGAAAATGTTCACAAACAATGGATAGTGTGGCAACAATTTCACAAAGTCGTAGATAAAGCAGAAAGGTCTAGGTTTTGAACAAACCAGCCATTGTCTTTTGTTGTTTAAGCGAATAACTTAGCTGCATCGACGATAAGGGTTAAATAAGCCCGCTCTTAGCCTCAAATAACGGATTATTATTATACTACGAATATTAATAATATATAGAGGCATCATCATGACGCAGTTGCATAAGCGTGTCAGTATAAACGCGATGGTTGTGTATTCGATTCCCACTTAAGGGAATAAAATAGGAATAAAATATTGTATTTTTAGCTTCCCGCTGTATTCCGCATATAGTCAGGCTAAACATGATGTTAATCTCATAATAAAATAATTCATTAAATTACATTTATTTCCTCGCTCTAAAAAGACAAGGCGTGACGTTGACGCCTTCCACTCACCGCGGTGTTGAATTGGAGAAAGTGGAGAACGAAATGAAATTAGTTTCTCACTGAATACCTGTGAAGCAAAATAAACCAGTTCAATCCACACCAGCACATCTCAACAATGCTACCACGTTAATTGCTTCGTATACCTATCTATACCTATTTTATATATTTTTTTGGTACTAGTCGTCGCCATAATTTTGTTTGCGTTAACATATTGGAGATGAGAAATGGAAAATCTATTTCCCGTTCTTGTAAATATTTCGAGATACCTCTCTTAAAACTCCTGCATACTCCCTATACTACCTACATGAAAACTTTTATATTTTCTAAGGCCAGTATTTTAGTTTGTGCATCGTGTGTCATTCATTCGGAAGAGTGAGAGAGTGTACAATTAAGAATAACATAGTCTGTTGTTTTTTTACCCTATAGGACCAGGATTGTATTGTTTGATTTTTAGGATTCCGTACCTTTTAAGGAAAAAGGAACCCTTATGAGATTCTAAAAAATCGAATTTCTACATTTACTTAAAAAAAGATATCGCAAAAAACTAATATTTCAACACTATAAAGGGAATCAAAATAAATAGGCCACTTCCGGTTGACCTAGAATTATGAAATTTGACAGCTAGTATCTACAGGTAGTTCTAGTTCAGGAAAAAATCTGAAAACCATACATTTACGATTAAATCCTGTACTAAAAGTATATTTACAATCTTTAATATTAGTGCATTATTTCAGAAGAATTATATGTGATATTAAGAAAACAAAAAAAATTCTAAAAGGATTATTCAAGTGTGCCATAGCCAGATATTTTATTCATGTGTACAGATTGTTTTGTAAACGCTACGTGATGCTCGAGCGTAGGATTGGCAATTTCGATATTATTTTATTTATTCAGAATCTTACAGATCGCTTTGATGTTTCATTTGTTGTTGTTTGCCAGAGTTTGTCGTGTATGACAAATGTATGGAAGGTAACATAGTTAATGTTGAGAATACTGTATGGAGAATAGTATTTATTTCAATGTTTTCAATGTTAAGTACGACTGGAAGAAAATAATATAAATAGAAAATGGAATGATTCTGTCATTCCATTTTATTCAAAAGAAAGATAAATCAAAGGTATAAAGCAAATATTCAATATAAAAGTTTACAAAATGGTTTGTTATAAAGTTCCAAAGTCAAACAGGTTATCCTTAATTTTAAAGATTTAATTCTTACGTTATTTTACTATATTCAGGTCGTTGTGGTGCAGTAGAATAGCTTATCAATTTAATCATCGTGAGTTCGAAGTCAATTTTAAGTTCTATAACTTAGCTTGTTATTAAACATTAAGACCAATGGGGGAACGGAGTGTCTTAAAAACTAGGCTTCCTCTATGCTGTTAAACGTAGGAAAAATCTAAAGGTGAAATTACTACAACTAAGTAAGTATGTTGTAATCAGAATATGCCTGCCTTGACTTACAAGCTTCATTTTTTCTATGGACTTAAATATTTGAAATTAATTTCAGTTTGAAACCTCCACATGATCTTGAGATAAATGGTCTTGATAGACCCTAAAAGGAATAATATTTGAAGAATTTATTAACTTAAAAAAAAATTACAATTCTGCCACTTTCCAGCTAACTTTTACGTTATATGCCATAAATCTATTTACTTTAATATGTACATGAATGAGAGACTAGACTTATTTTGTAAGTACGAGTATAGTATTTCATCATAATCATCATCATCATCATCATCAGCCTGTCCTCGTCCACTGCTGGACATAGGCCTCTCCAATGGCCCGCCACTGAGCTCGATCTTCAGCTATAGTATTTACAAAAGTAATATTTACATTATTTTGTAACTATTTAAATTGAATGGGGTCCTGGAGTTTCCAGTTCAATATACTTTCCAAACAATGTTTACATTCACCACCAAGCATGAGATAAGTTGCAAAATCAAATAAAGAATTCGATAAACTTAAAAGTACTTGCGCCGTTCCAAGTCGTTGGAGGACAGCCACGGTTTGACATTAGCATTATAGGTTTGCACGATGCTTTTCATTTGTTATTATTGTAGAACGTTAGTTTCATTTTTTTTAAGGGTTCATGCTGTTTAGATGTGCAGTGGCATGGTAGACAGAGAAAACCTAGTGTTAAGACACTCTGCTCTCCAATTTTCAAGAGGGAATGGAACTCATGGTATTTACAGTTAGCCAGAATGACTCGACTTTTTTTTATTTCTTTGTACGTTTATAAATAATGGAGGATATATTGACTCTTTCAGTGATATTCCCTATTTAATATTGTTTCTAAAAGGTACATAACCAGTCAAAAATAAATATATACATATATTTAAAAAAAAAAATTAAAAAATGTATATATTATACAATTCAAATTTATGCATTTGAAGTCCACGAAGCATGTAATAATACTGATAATTAAATTAATTAAAATAAAAATTAATTTAAAATACTAGTAATCTATAAAAATTAAGTTTATATAAAAAAAAACGAATACTCTACCTCATTAGCGCCGTGGGACATTGTGTGACCTTTAACGCGCTGGTTTTAGGTTCAATATACACTTGAGGTAGAAAAATGAAAAATGGCGGAAAGTTATAAAGAGACTTGAAAATAAACTTTTCTAAAATCTTATTATCTATACATCCACGTTACAATCAGAAAGGAAGATTTTCCAACATAATATGCAATAATGTCGACACTCTGGGAATATACTCGTATATCTACGTGAGGATTCCAGGATACGGGCAATGTAATCAGGGAACTTATTACGATGTCATCCCAGTCCCTACTACAGTCTCTAGACGGTTCTAAAGCTATGATAATATACCCGCCTATATTATTTATGTTTTTTTTTATATTTTATTTATGTTTTATATTTTATTTATGTTTTTCTAGATATATATTAACTTTTTGTACGAATTTCTATACATATTGATTATTTTATTTATAAATATTTTTTTAATTACCTGTTTTTTAAATTTTAAACATTACATTTTAAATTGTATACCTAAAGATTTTTAAATTAAAAAAAAATCCATAAAAATAAAATTTAAAACATATTCTTCATATTATATTAAAATCGTTAACTCTTAGTAAATTGTTATGAAGGCGGGCGTTGATTTTTATTTCGCGCGTGGAGTTTCGCTCTCGGTATAAAGACTGATAGACTCCCGAGCGCACGAGAAATTGAATGGCCTAATCAAATTTATGCTACTTAGCCTTTGACCTTGACGTATTCTTTCCTAAAAAACATTTATTTTGTTGTTTCTATCAAAATAAGGTAATAAATAATAATATTTTGTTACTTATGAGTTCTTTGGTTGAGAAATAATATATATTATTTCTTTTTTTTTCGTATTATAGTGTAGGCAAGGTTAATATAATGGGTTCACCTTTCTTCACTTTTCGATCAATTTTCAAAATATAGTGTTGAGTAGTGGATCTTAACGCCGCGGATTGTTTTACCAAAGCGGGGAAACAAAAAAAAACGTTTCTCTCGTCAGTCAGATGCTAGCCTTAATATTACATTGATGTTTTTAAACTATATTTTTCTTTTGTGATCTTTTTGTTACTTAATAAATTCCCATTCTGTTGTTAATTTCCTGGATTTTTTTAAATAATAAAATATAGTATATAATACACTATGCTGTTTTCATTTCTTCGCTCTGTTGTCGAGGTAAAACGCGGCATTGCCTCAAAAATTCGGAGGAAAGTGTGGAGCGGAGTGTCTTAACACTAAGCTCCCTTTGCCCACCCAGCTACATGCGGGATACAGCGAGAAGCTAAAAAAAAGAAAAAAATATATTACTTCTCATTCTATATAATAGACAGATGTAATAGTAGTATACTTGTTTATTATGAAGCAACGGCCCAGCCTTGCGTGGATTTCTATGGTACAATCATTTCTCATAATAAATGACTAGTCTATTCCACGAGGCTTTATGTTAAGAGATAAATGAAATAAAACTTAGTGACACGGTGCCTTGCTAAATTGCAAATCTACTTTATGTATTATAATAATAACTATAGTTGATAAGTATTTTACGTATATATTCAGTTTTTTAATTCATTCTATATTACTAAAAACAAAGAAAATGATAGATTTTGAGAACCCTGAAATTCCTTTAATTTCAGGGTTCTTGGTATTTCAACGGAGTGTCTTGATATTTCAAGACAGTCGGTTCTATTTTTTACACGAATTCGAGACATGAAGTGTTGGCAACATATTAACTTTAGTTATTACTAATGCTAGATGCGTGAAGCTAATGCTAGATGTTTATGGTAAAAATCATTATTACCAGATTATAAATTAAAATATCTAGACTTCTTTTAGAAAACATTTAAAACATTGAACGTAAAGAGATTTGAATCCGCGCCTCTTGGCAACCGTCCAGCATCAAATCGTCCACCGTCAACCGTCAAATACCGCTACCACGTACAAATTTTTATATATTTTCTAAAAAAGTATTTTTCATTCCTAAGTGTGGAATAACACTTTAAAAGCACTTTTTAACAGTTAATTTCAAATATATGTATCTATATTTGGAATTTAGCTTTTCATTAAGTACAAGTAAGTACCGAGCGAAGCTGTTAGTTTTATCTACCAGACCGTTCGTTCCATGAATAGAATAGAATGTATAGAATCAATTTAGGTACAGTTTAAAAGCAGTACTGCGCAAATACCTGTACTAGTTGAACTGTAAATCATGCCCAGAGGCGAACCTTGTTTCAACTGGCTACGCTGAAAGCTTATATATTAAACGTGTTCAAAGTTTACTCATCTCAAGATTAATCCTTAGTTTATAGTTACCGAAATTAAGTTTATATTTTGTTATATATTTAAATTGTGATAAATAGAAACTCTACTGGTTAATTAGTAATATAACACCACTATATCCTGCATATAGCCGAATGTTAAGACACTCCGTTCCCATTAGGACACTTTCATTCCCCACTTTCCACTGAATTGAACTGGCTGCTTCTTCCCTCTTTATGAGAGAGAGGAAATGAAATTATTAGATATTTCATTCCTCCAAGTGGGAGTCCATCACGTTTACAGTCGTACTCTAGCGTCACACCGAGCTCAAATTTTGCAGAATTATTTTACAAATATTGAATAACTCGGCGTTAAGTTTTGCCAGTTAACCAACAGTGTCTCGAGAATTTATCGAAAAGAAACACAAGAATTGAAAAAAAATAAACTAATTTTTTATAAATTTCTTCATAATCCGATTATAATAGATAATTGGTATATTTTTATCTTTTTAAATCTTTTTTTATCTTTTTTATACATTACATAATAAGAAAATTGCTTAACTCTAACTTTTGTTCTTACTTTGTACGGTTCTCCCATTTCTAAAGTAAACGAATTCATATACAGTTTTATTGATGGTCATTCGGACCCTGATTTATATCTTTATTTTGGTTCAGAAGGAAATAATTGTAATTAAGTGCTCGCCTTTATCATGTTGTTTGTTAATTAAACTAATTTACTACTAAAGTGAAGCAAAGCTTTTATGTAAGCTTATTCTAGTTAACACATACTTGCTATACGCTGTCAGGTAACTTTTGAAAGAAGATAAATAACGTGCTTTTAGTTTTCATATGTTATATGCCTAAATGAGTCCAGTTGCTGTGGACGTAATGGGTTCAATAAAAAAAAAATAGAAATTATAATCAATTTGTTATTTATATATGCGCGGCGTTGAATTTCGCCACTCGACACGTAATAAAAAAATGGAGAGGGAGCACAGTTTTTTTATAATAGATTCCTTCTACTTACTGTATTATATTCGGGATACATCGTGAAAATTTAAAAACTGTTCTATTAGACAGTTGTATTTAGCTTCACGCTCTATCCTGCACATAGCAGGGTAGGCAGTGGGACATTTTAATTTAATAGAAGAGAACATTTAACAAAAAATCTTCTCAAATATAATTCACTTATTTGTACTATAAAGTTTGATATATTCGCCCGAGATATCTGTCATCAATAAGTAATTCGACCGAAGCCAAGCCCCCAATACGTACCCCTACGCCATGTAGCGTCCTTTGACCTAAAACTCCATCTAAACTTATCTCTGATGTAAACGATGTAAACCATCGGATATTCTTATAAATGAAGTGAGAAATTCAACTCTATGTTTATTATGTTAGAGTCTATTTTATATAAATACTATGTTATAGTTCAATGAGGGTTTCCGTTATGTGTTATAAGAATCTATAATATATTTTTGTTACACATTTGGATTTTTTCCTTTATTATAGCAATTTTTAATTATTTCTAAAAAATAATTGTAATATAATTTAAAGATTAATTTATTTATTACTTAAATTGAGTATTATTATTAGAAAAACTGCGGCGGTAAATTATGAACTAATGATAAATGATTCATCACAAAGTTTTCTTTGCTTCATTGCAAAAAAAAACAAATTGAATGTCTCTACAAATGACAGCTAGTCACAATAAACAACTTTCAGGAACATTAGTATTAACTGTCAAATGGATTGCTGTATATTTGACAGCCCTAGCCCAGTTAGAAGAAGGGTTTATGACAGATATTGAATTAATTCAAATATTATATTTTATTAAGACATCATTTGGTAGATAATAAAGGATTGTTTTTATTAAAGAAATTTAAATGTTAATTGAATTTTCGACATTATAGATTACTTTGTACTATAAGAAAGTAGGTAAATTGGGGGGAAAATGAAAACCACGCGGAAAATCGCGAGCTGAAAGAAAGAATAATTATAAAATTGTTGTTTATTTTAATTCACAGGCATATTCTCTGCAAGTTCTTTTTAATACCAATATTGTAGCATTACATAAAAAATGTAAAAAATGTAAAATCTTGTCATTTTAAATTTAGAGTTAAATAACTTCAATTTTCGAGTTATATTTAGCAAGTTAATCAGCAATTTGATGCCCATGTTCTAAGATTAAGGTTGCATTAAAAAGAAGAAGTCCATCATCTTGGATCTTTCACCATATTGCATTTAGAATTACATCACACACTATGCATTGTACATTGTATCCAAACAAAACTAGTACAAAAACTTTGAGCCCATTCGGCTAAGGACACCCGAATTCACATACTACCGTGCAAGACGCAAGTTAAAAAAAAATATACTAGGAGTTTTAATTTTTATTCACACGTTTCTTTCATAAAATAACGAATATATAAGCTAATAATTTTCACGAAAATTTGCCATATCCGTTGTATGGAAAATCCGTTGTATGGAAAATCAATATTTGTTATTGACACCCTCAACTTGCTCTAATTTGAAAACTAGAACGGAAATATTGTAAGCACCGACAACATTCCGGTATATTTGACAACCGGTACATTGTTTGAAACTTTCACGATACTAACCGCCAGTCAATGTTATTTTTTATATTACTTAGTATAGAATAGAGTGATCTATCACTAGATTTTCTCTGTCTGCAAACAAAATTGACAGTTTGAGGAATATAGTGTCTTGGCCAACACATGTCCAGTATATTTTCACGACGCCACTGTCTATTTGTTTTTCTACTGGTGTTCGAGACCTTTTTACAATATAATTGGTTAAGAAGATTATGTAAATAGCATGTCTTATATTTTTAATATTCCGGTAAATTTTAAAATCTCTGTTTAGTTTAAGACTTCCATTCGCTAAAGTTCTTACTAGGAATACTCAAAATAAGACAAAAGCGAATTAACGAAAGAAGCGAAAACAGGAGATTTTTTCCGCTTTAGTTTGAAACTTTCATGATACTAGCGATATTATCAAAGCTGTTTTGTTTCCTTATTTCGTCAGGGCTTATCGTGGGATGAACGAAGGGCCAGGTTAGTGTTAGTGTAACGGCCTTAAATGTACTGCGGGTTAAATGGGGTCCAACGTTCGATATCCTTCAAGATAGTGCTGATTTCGTTTGGACTGAAATGTTTTATACATGTAGAAATAATGATATTATGCATTGCTTTTTATTTTCTTTGTTATAGGTTTTTTTCAGTTAGTACAGTAATATTTCTGCTTGTGGATATCGTCTCATTTGATTAAAATAGTATTAAAGGTATTTTCTTTCATATTTTACTATTTATTTATTTAAAATTAGGTAACCCTTAACGTCAGTTTTTAGCGAAATATATATTGTATTGAAAGAAATAAGATAGATTTTTAATGAAATAAAATACAAATGACAAATTAAGTTACGGCTTATTTCAAATATTTTTTTACAAGCAAAACAATTTCTCCATCTTTCATTTTACTAGGTATTTTATTAGATATTTTTATAAAAACTAACTCGGCTCCCACTGAATATAGTATTTACTGAATATTTTAAACTATTTGTATAAGTTAAACAAATGGTTTAAAATAAACCAGCAATTATTGGCATTACCTATGTTTATGTTCTTCCCACATACATATCCTCCGTCTATGCAAAATATTGGTAAAGAAAACTTGTTTGAGAACTTCCGCTAAATTCCCGGAATATTGCTTAAGAAACAAGTTGGTTGAAGGCCGACGTAGAAACTCTGTATGATTGATAATGATGAAAGGCAGAAATTAATGATTTCAGCGTATAGTTAATTGAATAATGAAAATTAAGATATTGCAAAGTTATAATTAAAAAATAACATTTACTTTGTTAATGATGTAATTTTGGGACGTATCTCTTGGAATTTATTACTCATGTAAGAAGAAATATAATGAGGGTTGGCTTTACTTTATTTTTCAATTTTAAAAATTGGAAAAATTAAGTAATGACTAATCGTTAATAAAATTTACTTATTTTTGTCCATTTTAAACAGGGGCTAAATTAATTTAAAGATAATACAAATTTGACATTAAAAATTCCCATTTTTGAAATTAATAAATAGAAAAGAAAACACATACTTATATATCTATTTATACTATGATAAAATGATAAATTTTAGAAATTTCCTTTCAATTTTCGTACATTATACTTTTATCGTATAATTTTCTGCATTGATTCCTTATTCATTTGCATAGTTTCGTAAGCACGTCCTATATAACCATGCATACATATATTGTATTAAAAGTATATGCGGTTCGTGGCTTACCTGTGCTTTAACAATCTTGGCTCTTGCCCAAGCCTTTAAAGCTTGACTTTCTTCTTTACATCACCACAAAGGTTGCTAATTCGAAAGATGAATACTGCAGTTTTAGAACATTTTATTTCGACGTCTCTAGTTCCTTTCAAAGCGAGACGTTTCTTTTATGGAAAACGTTTTACAAAATATAACATGGACTTCAAAATCTTTGGAATTTCGTTTTCTAACAGTTAGATAGTACTGTATATGTTTTCACCTTCACGAATTTTTATTTATCTAATGGACCTACCAGAAAGTTTTTTAGGATCACTTTGTTCTTTATTTGAGAATGCTACTTTTAGTACTCTGGCAACATGACATTAGATATACATTACCTAGTGTAATAAATAATCGTTAATAGAAAATTATATAATAAGATATGAACCCTCGGCGGCGTTGAGTTCCGCCATTCAATACGCAATGCCTGAAGAATTAAGTGGAAAGTGAGGAACGAAGAATCTTAACATGGAACGTAGTGTTTTAACACTGGCTTCCCAGATACCCTCTGTCTATCCTGCTACGTACAGCGTGAAGTAACAAAAAGATCTATATATTCTATACATATGAACTTATTTAATCTAACGACAAACACTTGCCGCCGTATAAATTAACTAACTACCCTGTTTGTTCCTGACCGGCACCAATAACTCCTAATTAGTTCTTTCTGGAGACAATTAGTCGCGTTTCCACTTTTATATATTGGAAACATAATTTTTCCACGGAATTTCCTCTTTCAGCTAATTAAAGATTTCACTTTGATAATTACAAGATAAAAGTAAAATATATTGGTAAAACAAAGAATGACGGAAAGGTTTTTTTATTGGCCGGTAAAAATTATTACTTTATCTTTAAAAATGTTTATACTTTATCGACTCGAAAAGAACTGAATTTTACTTGTATTATTTGAAAAAATCTATTCGTTTTTTGTCCTGGTAAAACGAAGTACGGCGTTGAGTTCTGTGACTCAACATGTAATATGAAATGTTTCGAAATTAATCTGAAAACGAGGAACAGTTGTACTTACTTCTTTGTCTACTCTGCTATATGGAGTTACAGCGTGTAACGAGAATACATGCTAAAAAAATAAGAATCCGTTATAGCATAAGCAATGTTAGAACTTTAACGGATTATTAATTTATTTAGAAGATGATACGTAAAAAATAATTCAGCCATTTAAACATATTTAAAGCAATTATATACTTAACTAGGTATCATATTACTATTATAATATACCATCTACAACTTTATTTTTTTGTAAGAAGATAAGTAAGCAATGTTCTTAAAGACTTCAATAGATTTAAAGTTTTCTCGTAATTCGTTGGAATCTTAATAAAATGAGTATGATAACATGTTTTTAAGTCGAATTGGCGCCTATTGGAATAATGAATGTGGATTTTCACCTTACTTGAGAAATTGTCCATACTTTATTTTATATTAGAGGTTATAACAACTTAAGCGACCCCGATATTTAATAATTTACTCATAATAATTGGAAATAAATCAATACCATCTGCCTACTCTACTATAAGCAGGATATCTTATCTATACTTTTAAAAATAGAGTTATAAATAAATATTTTAAAACAATAAAATAATGGTATTTTGTCACCCGTCATCCGTCATCCGTCATCCGTCATCCGTCATCAGTCTTCATATTATCCATAATTTGCCACTAAAATGACCGAAAAGTAAAAAATGAAGTGTCTTATCAACCTCCTTCATAGACGTAGCGAACCATATTTGAATAAAATGCAATTCATTCAAATATGACCGGTTCACTACCTCTTTGGCCGTACCACAAGGGTTTTATCTAACAATCTATTTATTATATAACTCAATTTGAATAGCTCCCATGCATATTGTGTAACAACAATTTTGATGGCGCATTTTCCTTTTGACGTAGATTAATGTTTCAAACGCCTAATCCTTCCTCGAAAGATGCTCTAGAGACTAATGAAAACCGCATCCGTCTAACGGAGAGATAAGCTCGAATAAATGCTGGTTGGGCCGCGCCGTTTTATTAATCAGATTTGTGTATTATAATGCTTTTTGTAAGTACAGTACACTTAATTAGTGAATATTGTGGTCGCCGTTGCGCAGCGGCACAGGGGTGTGACTGTAACGACAGTTGTGGGTTCGATCCCCACTCGAGGAAATGAAATATTTATTTACGTTTATATTTAAAATTTTTTGCTCTGGTGTCGAGGCAAAGCTTCCAGAACTCGGCAGAAAGTGGGGAACGGAGTGTCTTACCACTAGACTCCCTCTGCCTACCTTGCTGTGTGCGGGATACAGCGTGAAGCTGATTTTATTTTTGATTTATATGTAAATTTGGTTAATTAGTATAGGTAATTGTCTGTAAGGATTGCCGTAGGTTCAATTCTCAAGTACTAGCAACTGCTACAACTATAATTTAAGTCACTCTATCGTGAGGTTTTCATAACTCATCACGTACAGTCGGTTAAATTAGAAGATACTGTTAATTATCGAATGTGATTTATTTCTGGTTGTAGTTCGTACAAACTATGAAATATAATATGTTATAAGAAGATTAGGTTTTGAACGGAGTGTCTTAACACTAGATTTCCTTACTCTGCCATACGGTTGTATGTTAATGAATGAATAATTTAATCAAAAAAAAAGAAATATTGCGTAAAAATAAAAATAATTCAGGCTTAAAATTTATAAATATACAATAAAGCTGTATTCCGAAAATGGAGAAACTTGATATAAATCATTTTAATAAAAGCTTCGGCTTAAGCCGTCGAACGCTTACTTAATCAAAGTAGCGTTGATATAGATTTAAAATGCGCATACATTCAACCAGGACACAAGTGAAAACATCGCTGCACATAATAGCAATATTTCAAGTCATTCTCTCCACTCCTGGTGGCCATTTTTCATGTTTCCGACGTTTTATCTGCGAAGTCGCCCGGCGCCGACTTAAGTGGACTTTTTGACTCTTGCCTCACGCTGTTTTAAATGTACTAGTTTGTGTTGAGTTTAATTTTCGCCAATTTTTGTGGGTTCTTTGTTGGTTTTTTGTTTTGGAAGTAGTTTTGTTTAAGGTTGTTAGTATCGATCTAATGGTATCTGTGTAAAGTAAATATCTATAGGAAAACAACGATGTTAGCAAATATCGATAATTTTGAAGTGTCTATTACTTTAGTTCACTGAAATAAATGTCTGATAAGTTTATTAAAATTTTAAATACTTTTTTTGTTTTAAAAAAAGTTGTAATGTCTTCAGTTGGCAATACTTTAACTAAGCCATTTTTTTAGATGTGGTAACATTTATATACTTAGTATAAGTTTAATAGTAATAGTAACTACACAAGATTATTTAGCTAAATCAATGCAACATTTTCAATTAATGCAAGGTTTTCTAATATCATTTTCGTAGCACCGAAGTGACGATGCAATGCTTCTAAAGCATCGTTAATTATGGATTATATATGTATGTAGATATATAGGTACCTAGTCTGCCTTTTAGTGGTAATTAGCTGTTTGACAATATAACTCAATTACTGTGAAATAATAGAATGATCTACATACGAGTACATAACATACATATACTCGTACATGAATTATTATTTATTATTATATTTTTTCTTGAATAAATCCAAACATTACTATTTATTATAATATTAATAGACAACCATCCAGGCTAATTATATATAGATATACTCATTCAAACAGTGATTTATACATAGAAATGTTGTATAAAATACGACATGGTACCCAAATTGCACCACATAATCATCTCTATATTTTTTTTCAGTTTCACGCTGTATCCCGCACACAGCAGGGTAGACAGAGAGAACCTAGTGTTACGACACTCCGTTGTCCATTTTCCGCTGAATTCTGGAGGCCTTGTGTATTGAGTAAAAAAACTCAACGCGCGCTTTACCATGACACCAGAGCGAAGAAATAAAAATATTAAATATTTAATTTCCGCGACTGGTAATCGAATCCACAACGCCACCTTTGCGCCATGAGTGGCCTCTCTCTACACCATAGAGATTCAACATTTTCAATACACGACAAGCAAATATAATTTGCCAGCGATTAAGTGGGATTATCAGTGTTATATGTATGTTTGGAATAACGCTGCAAACACTGAAATTCAATAACAGATGTCAATAAGTACCGGATGCCGGTTGGAAGTCATTTAATGTTAGCTAAACCTAATTATGAATTTGAAATTTACTCAAGATTAGTTGAGTAAGGCAGTATTGGTTAAGTTTGTGGATTGTCTACTATGCTTGATATGAGAATGAATGTGTCATAGTTAAATTTAATTAATGAAGCCGCAAGCTCCAATGTCGGCACGCAGTGTCTTCATTTAAGGCGGAGAGAAGAGTATCTGAGCACTAGGTCTCTGCCTACCTTGCTACGTGAAAACGTATAAAATATTTTGCAGTCCTGTTAGTTTTACTTATTGACAAATTGATAAGAATTATATTTCTAGTTCTGTGAAAAATTCTTAAGCTTTTACACGATCGTGGAACTGAGGTTTTTGGGTATATTAAAAAGTGGGTATGTTTTATTTTGGTTTAAATTTAAGTAACGTCTAAAATACTAAAAAAAATGTTCTAAGTAGAGATACAAAAGGACCTAGTAATAAGTTTCGCTGTTTTTTACTTTTAGCTCATAAAAAAACATTGTAGATGTATACATAGAACTTTTTTGAACAATTGGACCAACAATGATCACAAAGATTTTCTTTATGGGATTTGTAACTACTACCATCAAATAGTACTGGCACAGCCCAATACATCTAAGATTGTATTTTATAATCAGAATAGAGAGTTATAAAGAAAAAACTTAAATAAAATGCATGTGTCGCTTAAATGGAAATAAAATTGGGCAACGGACCAATACTTATGCATCGGTGATTCCAATCCGACCCGGGCCACGAAGTTTATACAACGTCAGGAGTAAATTCGCGAATTTACGACGAAACAAATCAAAACTCGGTGCAAACAACGAACAAAAATCGCTATAAATCTTTCTGGCAATTTCAGATGAGATCTTGCGAAAGAACTACCTGTTATCGCATGTACAGGTAGGTGGGTACGTGCTATTAAGAATTTGAACTAAATTGACAGTTCGGAAGATAGCCTGGACCAAGCCCAAATGATAAATGTATTTTTTGATATAAATTGTCTTTAAATATTTTGAAAGATATAAATTTAAGTCTATCGATTCCAGATACGGGAAATCAAAAATTCTGCATTCTGCATTAGTAGGTGAAAAGAAGAGAATATAATGATTTCTCATTTAATTCCCCCTGCCTTTTTCGTTATAGCGAAAATTTTATGAAGAAAATAATTAACACGAATTTATTAAACTAAGCCTGCATTCTGCAGTGGTCTCAATGCAGTATATATTATCTATATGTATGTCATTGTCAATGGCACTGTCGACTCATGTCGAGAGATTAATTAAAAAAACTTCATAATTTAAAGCCATTTATTATACTTATAATTTTTATGTTAGTAAATAAATATATTTTCATTTTTGAAGGTCAAGTTCTGCCATTTAATAAATTTCTGTATTTCTTTTTACTTTTAATAAATGGACAATTTAGATAGATCTGGATCTATTAGGAGATCAAATTTCAGAATAAATTGTTTTTTCAGCTTGACCCTTGACGCTTTAACGTACAAAGACGAAGGCAACCTAATGTTTGGTGGCATTGCGGCGGAACTCAACGCCACGTTTGGTCACAGTTCGAGCATCATTCTGCGAATGGTACTCGAACCCACATCCATCGCCATTGTTATATGTCATTCCACTGCGCTACGACGGTCTCAATTATCCTATATCTTATAAAACAAAGTCGCTTTTCGTGTCTGTCTGAACTTTCTAACTCTTCTTCTTCTAAACCACCCAACGGATTTTTATGCGGTTTTTACCATTAGGTCGAGTATTTCTCAGGGAAGGTTTATATATAGTTTATTATTTGTACATTCTTATGTAAATTAACATAAATACGATAAATGTGTCTAAAGTCCTACCCGTTGAGACACTTTCGCGCATGCGCTGCTTTAATGGTAAGTACTACATGAAAATAATGTACTGGAGTATTGTTCCTCTTAATAAGATCTACAAAAATGTCCGCGAGAGCATATTTTTATCTTTTAAGGATAACGTGTAGTGATCATATTTCTGTCTAAAAATTGTAATTTCAATATATTTTTTATTGTGAGGGATATTTTTCCATAATGGTATTAATCCTTATCCTTTAAAATACTTTATTAATTTTCTACGTTAAACGAAGATAAAATTTGCTTTTTACACTATTTCGAAATTGCGAGTAGTTTTAGAGAAAATCGCATTTAATTGTTAACACATCACGCCGTTTACACATCAGCTGTATCGAGTCAAGTTTCACTTATCCCTTACTCTCAGTATATAAATAAGTATATTAGTTACGTTGACCATTTAATGTAGATCAAAACTTTTTTACTGATTTTCATTTTAATTAGTACTTTAGAAGTTGTTACAATATCAAAACATCCTTGCTGCGAAACGCGCCCCGCGACGTTTTGCTTATACAAGCGCGTCATGAGCAGTCATCGGTGGTTCAGTGGTAGAATGCTCGCCTGCCACGCGGGCGGCCCGGGTTCGATTCCCGGCCGATGCATTCTATTTAATTTTCCTCACAGGCAGCCACGTAGTGCCTACCCAACTGGTGTCGCTGTTTTAACAGCATTAACCACAAGCTCAAAAAAAAACCCGCCTGCCTCTATAGCGAAGAAGATTTAGATTGTGTTATTTATTTGTGTTTATTTTAAAACAATTGGAAAATCCTTATTGGAATTACGAAATTGCGGGTTCCATTAGGGTTTAATTAATTTTCACATTATCTTAAGTGCTTTGCAAACATACATTATATGAATAATTCAGTAGTTAAGGCGGGCGAAGCCGCGAGCAGGTCGCTAGTTCCATATAAATCTTTTATTGTATACATAGATAAGCTTTGAATATAATTAGATATTGTTTGTATATGCTAGAATGTTTACTATCCAATTAGGTATATTATATATTGTCAATATACATCGTTCTTGAAATACGATGATGTGGGCCTATAATATTAACAATATAATTTGCTATCTCCTAAAGGCATTATCAATCATAATATCTTGCTACTTAACTAGAGTAAATATATTCATATCATTATAATAGTGAAGAAAATAATATATTTTTGTCGTTTTTGTGGCGCTACTAGTTCTTTTTGTTTGGGAAGACAACAGCGGCGTTGAATTCCGCTACTCAACATTCAGTATCTCCAATTCGATAGGTAGGCGGTAGATTAGTCGATATAAATCGTGAATCTAAAAAATCATTTATTCAAATTGAAATCATAATTTAAGTTAAAATTAAAAGTGGAATGATATACGATATTTCAATCACATCTTAACAAGAAAAAATGCGCTATTAAATATGAATTTTCCTTTTTAAATATTCTCGCGCAATTTTTATTTTTCATAGCAACGACACGAAAAACTCCACAAAAACCGTAATATGCGAAAAAATCGGGTTTATTAAGTTTGTATGGAGCAGATACTATCAATGACATCGCGTCGCGTGCAGCTCGGTTACGTGGAAATTAACCGTCGCCTGATAAAGTTGAAATTTAAATGTTTAAAGTATATTCACAATGAGCCCGTACCTATTAATATTCAATATCTTTCATATACATATATATATATATATATGTATGATATGGTACGTCTGGCCGGTGTTATTTTCAATAAGATACTTTTGTAATTATCTTTTAAAATAAGCTTATTAATTTTCGAATAAAAGTCATTTGTTTCAGTAGGTAATTACTTAAGCTTCATTTGTGAGAGTATTGTGCGTAGTTGAATTTCGTCGGATTGTATAATATGAGTTAAAATTCCAGTATGAGTTATTACATATTTATGTCTTGCTGTTAAATTTCGGTTGAGGGTTTGGTTTGGAGAAATTAACTATGTTCATTTCCTTGCTCTGGTAACAAGATAAAGTCTGGCATTGAGTTCTATCCCTCAACACGTAATACCATTACTTTCTTAGCTTTACGCTGTCCCCTAGCGGGATAGACGGAGAGAACAGAGCTCCAAACACTATGGTTTCTGCATACCTCTTTCGCCTCGTCCACCATAGTCAACCTCATTCATACATGCCTTCTTGGTGGGCCCCCATGATTATTCCTCCCCTATTGTAATATTGTAAAAATATTAGCATCATGAACCGATTTCGATCAAACATGCAGTGTTACAGACCTTTGACGATTGGCTTTTATATCATATGCGTTTATCGATGAAGTGACTCAGTAAAACTTGTTTAAAGCATTCTGGTTCACTGATTGGAATATGCAGGTTGATAGGTTGACCGTAATGACGCAATTTACCTGTCTATATCAACGAAATGTAAAAAATTGGATATTTTATCTTCAACTGACCTAAAATATTCTCAATATTTAAATTTAAGCAATTACGTTCTCAAATAAATTATTTTGATTCCAAAAATTAATAACCTTACTTTAAAAGATAATATAAGACCAATTCAATTAACAATTCGTTTTCCTTTTCTTAAAAAAACAATTATATCATTAAAACAAAATAATTATCTTCAACGTGGAATACGAGGGCAGATATTAAATTAAAATGTATTCGACGGTAGTAAGCAATCCATTAATAGGGGCCCGAGGGCACGATATGAAGTGAAGTGATTCAGGCGATTTCCTTTTGAAATATTGGTTTGATAATGTTTTTTATCGGGAATCATCTCGAACTTTTATTGGACAGATTAAGAGGCCTGGATGGAGTAAGAATGGCGCTCGAAGTTTGTTATCGATCACTTTGCAGCGGTATGCTTCAATTATTACGACCGTTTTGAGCAGTTTTAATTGTAGTTCCATTTCGGAGTAAAAGTTTGTGATAGCTTTTAGGTATCTTGGATTTTAAATTACTGATCGGTTTTTGTAGTTAATAGCTTTAACTTTTAAGGATAAATGCGTAAATATATATAATTCATAATTTTTATTTGTTAACAGGAAATATTTTGTATATTTTTAAAATATTATTCCACATAAGCATATAAGAATTTTAACATAGCCCGATGAGAACGTATAGCTTAGTTAGTCAGAGCGTTTGGACGATTTCCAAGAGGCGCGGGTTCAAATCCAGCTACGTTATTTTTTTTATAAGCTTTCTGAAAAGTATTATACACAAAATTATAATATCACACAGAATATCAACATAACAAAATGTAAAATCCAATAAAATATTTTCAAAAGCCTGACACAGGTATTACAAAACAAATAACTTGGCTAAAAGCTAAGCATCACGTTTAAATATAAGTAAGTCATTATGTAGCATTCGATCGCGCAATATCAGTAATATCGGTAACGTTTCATTCCACTTGACGGAGAATGTCGAAGTCGATCGACAATAAGCCGACTATATTGTGTCCTAACAATACCCACCAAGGGTAGAAATCCGGTATAAAATCATAATGTCCCGGGAAAGTTAATTAAAGAAGTCCTCCCTTAGAATGCTATAGGTTATATATAAATAGATTTTGTGTGAACAGGAACTTGTAAATGATTGCTGCTAGGAGATCCTTTGAAAGTGATTGATATTAAGCGTTCTATTTTAGATCTTGTTAGGTTAAGTTTAATTATGTAGTGTTTTTTTTTTATTTTAAGTGACTAAATTACTTTTGTCAATGGATTTCTGAAGTATCGTCGATCTTAGAGATTGTGTGGTAAGTGGCGGAACTGAACGCCGTTCTTTATCTAATAGATTATCTACTAGCGGAACAGAAAGTCATTTAAATATAATAAGTTCCTTGAGTAGAAATCGAACCCACAATCATCCTGAGACGCTATTCCATTGCACTACGACGGTCTCGCTAAGAAATTAAAAATAAAATTTTGGGGTTATTCTCCAAAAAAACAACAATGTCAATATATAAAATATAAAATTGGAATTTATTTAATATAAAGATTATTTATTCTGATATTCCTTTACATCGCTTGTCCGAGCACAATGTCGTCGGCCATCAATCATTTCCGCAGTGGCGCGTCAACATACAGCGCTATAAATTTCGGCGGAAAACTCCCTTTTTTTTACGAGATCAGATTTTCTACAGTTAAATAATGTTTTTAGGAACTCCCCCATTTGTCTGTATCTTGTATATTACAGTAAGAAGGAATGTTCATAACAAGGCTTGTTTTAAAAGGTTTTTGGATTTTGTTTAGTAAAACTTAAGGTTTAATATTATAATCATATGAAATACGTAATACATTTTTTTCATACAAGGTCCAAAGAATTCGACTATTATCTGTCACATTATGTAACTTTCAGTTATATTGCATTTTGAGGAGAAGAGAGTGTTAACCCAACAAATGAACTTTGCACTCAAGTAAAAGCACTTTTTTTCACAAAATTCATTTTGTCTAATGTCCCTGTAGAAAATTCTGTGATATCCTCTTAGTGCTCTTCTACAGTTCCTAGCCTACATAAACACCGAATTTCTACTTCCTATGTCCAGTAGACTGTGTATTGTCTATACGTCACTTAGTAACGGAAGAGTTTTATATACGTTTGTAGGTGATATATAAGATTCGAGAAGAATTATGAGAACAAAAGTAGCTTTCCTAATACTAATAATATAAACCATAATATAATTAAGACATTTCCATTTCCCACTTTCCACCGAATTCTGCAGACATTGCATGTTGAGTGCGGAACTCAACGCCGCTCTTTGCCTCGTTTCCAGAGCGTGCAAATAAATTTTTAAATAATTCATTTATTTGAGCGGGAATTGAACCCACAACTTGTCGCGTTTACAGTCACATGTTCCTTACCTCTGCGCCTCGATTGATCTCTGGTCTGGTATATGTTTAAGGCTTTCAATATTCAATGAAAATATATTACGTAAACGTCAATTTAATTTCATATAACATATATTTTTTATATATTATAAATAAATGCAAAGGTCGCTCTTTATGCCACACTAAAAATTGGTTTCTTTGTTACAGGTGACAACAAAAGGAACCCAAATCAACGATGACGTGTTTAAAATGGATCGCCTAAATATATATATGTAAATAAATATGTAGAGAATTCAGTGTATGAGATAGATTGTGGGGATAAAGTTATAAATATGGGCACTGTCGTGTGTGTTTTGAGAAGAGTGGTCGGGATTTTTCTGCTTTCTTGGATTGCTGGTGAGTTAACTTGAATTCTTTTTAGTAATTTTTGTTATGTTATGTCGTTTAGGGTAATCGTTACGAATTTCGAATTTTAGCTTCTTTTTTTAAAATAATATTAAATAATATTTTCTTTAGTTTCCTAATCGATGACTTAAAAACTATATTAATAAATCTTACAAAAAACACGTTGGCTTATATGTAAATTTTATTGAATTTTATGTGTTATACTTGTCTTCTTCTAATTTTAATTATTACCTATAAGTAACATCAGAGGGAACCTAGTGTTAAGACACTCCGTTCCCCACTATCTGCCGAAACATATATTTATATAGCATAATATATCATAATTAAGATTAAAAGAGATATAGAAGACAAAAAATGGCATAGGATTTGAATCGAATTCTTTTCGAGCAGCTATCACTGTAAGGCAAAAATCATTCCAGCGATCCCATTTAAAATGTTTCATGTCTGATAAAGTAATTAGAGTAAGTCAGGGTTAAACTCGCGCCTTTGTTTTCAAAGGAAATACGGCATGAGCCATCCGAATCTCATTTTGTTCTAATGAAAAGAATATCAAGTTTAGGTACCAGCAAGCATACTTCATTTTTAATTAGCATTCGTCCAACTTTTATAATGTGTGTATGTGAATTGAAATTTTTGTTTTGTAAACTTTATACTGTTTTTAAAATTTAATGAAAATGACTGTTTAGAGTTTTAAACAGGGAAGATTAAAGTAAACTAAAATAAAATAAAACGATTATGTGTTGAGTGGCGGAACTCAACGCCGCGCTTTGCCTCGACACCAGAGCCAAGAAATGAAAATATAAATTTAAATAAACCCTTACCCCGAGTGGGGATCGAACACACAACCAGTTAAAAACATTGTTGTGTCTATATTTCACCAATACCAATTTTAGTATGAAAAACATAACGTTATTTTAATTAATACTATTGTTGGGCTCAAGTGTTGCTTTTACTTCCGGCGCTAGTATTGTAAATCAGTGTACACTCGAAGGAAGCATCCGGTGTCATTAGTATAACGAGCAATCAATAAACCTACTTTTATTCTCACAATTATTTTTTATTACCCAACTGCGATGAAGCACAAAAGGAGGGTCATGTGCACGTATGTATATGTATATGTGTGTCCGTTCTTTCGTTCCCTTGTAACTAGTGAACCGATTTTGATAAATGATATATCGTTGAATTCGTCTAAGTGGCACGAGTGTTACTGGATATATTAATTTTATTTATACAGTTGGATTTTTTATTTTGATTATAATTCTTAATCTCGTCAGCTATGTACTGAACCGCGAACACTGTTAAGATGTTTTAAGTTTTTTATATAGATCATGTCAATGTCACACAGATAATCCTTATAAGTAAAAAATAAAAATAAATAAACATGTATTTATATAGATTTTTGTAATAATTATAGTGAAATCAGGTTGCAGGCGTTGATTTTCAGTTTCTTCGTTCTGATAGACGAACGAAACAAAACTAAATGTCTTGACACTAGTTGGTCCACTTTGTCTAACCTGCGTACTAGGGTATAAAACATGTGAAGCAGAAATAAAAAAAGGAGATAATAACTTCATTAGAAAACATTTTAAAATGACGGGCGGCACTGAATTCCGTCATTCAACACACAATGCCTCAGGAGTATGGTATATAGGTTACCAGGTTCCCTCTGCTTACCCTGCTAAAACCTACCCTACCCTGGTATATAAATACCGCACATAGTATCTTGAAATAAAAAGAAACCAAGCGCTTACTCGTACATATTTCTTAATTGTACATAACTTGTGTATTTCTGATATATTTTTATTATTAACATAGTAATATTCTGTCATCAATATATTATATAAAATATGAAGTATTGTATTTCATAAATTTAAAATAATATACCACGAATGAATTTCATAAGGAACAAAAATAAATTAAGGTGGAAATAAAATATTGTAACGTTATATTTATTTTTTAATATTATTGTATCTTCTGCGGGAACGATTTTTTCAATTATTTGTTTAATACTTCTGTTATCTTACTTCAACAACAACACAACAGAACACAGCTTAACGCTTTATCCCTAGCGGGGTAGTCAGAGTCTCTACATACCTCTTTCGCCTCGTCCACTGTCATCAACCTCTTCATACATGCCCTCCGGGGGTTCCTCATGCTTTTTATTTTTGATACTGTGTTTTCTAAGGTCAACCGAGGTCTTCCCCTACCTTATGTTGCTAACGCTTAAAATAATAATTAAATTGCACTAAAAATTATTATTTCCATTATCTTAACTTTATTATTATTAAAATCGGTTAAACTGTACAAACATGGAATATAGTACAAAAATAATAAATTACTCTAACATGTGCAAATGCATGCATGAAATTTAGATGATAAAGGTAACAAACTCTGGGATTGTAAACGTCTTCGTTAAAAGTCTTAGATAACTAGATTCTTTTATATACAGTTGTATAAGCCACCGAGTATTTAAATAATAAATACTTCAACCATAAATATATCTGTAAGAAAATCTACATTTAAAAATAGCTTAAGCACGTCGGACTCTTACCTTGGCTTAACGATCACAGCAGCTATCGCATTATAATCAAGGAAAAGAGAAACTCTTCAATTCACCATAAATTAACTGGTTTCTTAATCCGGGAACTAAAAGGCTTTTAGTTGATTAACTTTTCAGTGGAAACTGGAACAAATCCAAGGCATAAATCATGAACACAATCAGATTAGACTTGATGTCTGATTAAATGGTTGTGATGTGACGAGCTGGGGGCTAACTTTAAAGAAATTAATAAAGCTAAGTGAGTTTTAAAGTTTTGACCCCGAAATCTGTAATGTACTTTTACACTTTGCAAAACTTCATCAATGACATTAATTAAAATTGAATGAATTACATAAATCAAATATAAAATAAGGGTAGAAAAGCTCTAAGGCTGGGTTAAAAAAATAGCTATATTCTATTGCCGAGCATGTAAGGATATAGAAATTTAAATTTTAATTTGCCCAATGATTTAGGAATTATAAAAATAAATGTAATAAAATATTTTACCCCTTATCTAATGTAGGTATATGAAAATTAATCACTAAAACCTTTTTATAATAAAACAGTATTAAAATAAACAATATTGTTTCTAGAAATTTAAAACGATTGTTTCCAACGAAATCTCGAAGTAAATCAATTGAAAAGAACGAAATGGCCTGAGTGATATAAACAAGCCAGCAGGTACCAGCTATAAACTGGTCTATCCGTATCCGTATCCGGTTTCGTATCCACCCTCCAGCATGCAGGTGCTATCTCAATCTGTCGAGGTGCTCAATATCGAATTGCTTTCCAATGTTCTGTATGCACTGGTACAAGTGTCTATAGGAGTTTCATGAAACCCAATTTATACAAGTATATTTTATTGTATATTTCGTTTGTATAGTGTAAATATAACGGCCGTCCTGGTCCAGTGGGTCTGCGTCGGACTGTAAACGTAGTAGTGGGTTCAATGTTCACTCGAGAAAATCAATGTTCTAAATTCAATAATTTACAGTTTTAGTGAACCTATTATTACAGTATACAGCATCAACATTCAGAAGACAAAAAACTGGGAACTTAGTGTTGAGACACTCTGTTATCTATTAAGATAAAGACAAAAGATAGATTAAATTAATAAAATAAGTATTACACACACTACCATACGTTTGACAATATTAACACTGTTGTACAAAATTATGTTTATAAAATGACATACACGTTGCTATGGCAACGTGCAAAAGGATCCTATAGTATTTAAGAAAAGGATAGAAGCTTAATTCATCTCTCTCGCTCTCTCAATCAAAGATGGCAACAATAATAAAACTACAATATAGAATATGAATGGCCGAAAGAATAAGGCTTATATGTTAATCAAACACAAAGCAGCGAAACGAAATTACCCCAGCTCGCATAAGTTAGGAGAAAAAAAGAGATATCATTCACGAATGTCCAATGAGATTATACTTTTGCGGCGTCTGCAAATCCAATAATTCGTTATATTGAAGAAACTTTCTTACAAAGTTGCCGTCTCGAAATGATTTTCTTTGACCCCGCTTTGCCCATTATTAGTATTACTCGCCAATATTTGGCCACGAGACTTGTAGTTGACGGTTTTGCATATATTTTTAATAGTAAATTAGGGATTGTGATAGTTACTAATATGCTTGACTTTATATTGTGGATGGAAAATGTATACTCTACCACCAAAATAAAAAAAATAACTGAATAAAAATATTCATATATTGAACAATATAAATTTCGTTGCTAAAAAATCAAATAAATTATCCTAACTACAATTGGGCATTTTTTTTAAATATTTCAACTGAAATACAACCTATGACCTACGTACTTTTATTTCTTTTATATACATACATTAATATGCCACAACATTTCATCAATAATTTTCAATAAATCGAATTAAAACTATTCAATAAGCAATTCGAGTACTTTCCAAGAATCCATAGAAGTTCTTTGATATTTTAATACTTCAGTAACTTAAGTTTTAAATATTATAATATGTATTATAGCTTATATAATACTAGATTTTACCTACGGCTTCACCCACTTCGCCAAATAGAATTATTCTGAGTGCCCTCTGACCGCAAGACCGTGGGTAACCCACCCATCAAAACGAATAAGTAGCCTAAAGCTTTTCTTGTTAAAAGAATGGAAACAAACAAATTCTTCATATATTTTTATTCCACGCTTAAAAATATTTTTGTACGTTTTCTAAAAAGTATTAAACTCTGCAGATTTAAAATATTAATATAACCATTTAATTGTATTAAATGTACGCGTATTGTTTTACAAAATAGCCTATTAGCTCATTAAATTGTTACGCAATTTAACAATGGAAGTCTAAATTGGTGATTTAGCTGTTAAATAATTACAATTTTCAGTTTGCGTTGCTATAATATTTAGTCTGCTGATGTTATGTGGTTACGTAGGCAGAAATATATTTTAGAGGAAGAGTGTTCGGTTTTTAAAAAGGTACCCTTATTGTCCTTAAATAAAAAATTAACGATGATTTATCCATTTTTGTAACATTGCTAGTACATTTTATATTAAGTTTTTATATTTTGAGCTTCACTCTGTATACCGCATATAGCAGTAAAGGTAGAGGAAACCTGGAAAGCTAGTGTTATGCCATCTTGAAGTGGGAATCGAACCCACAACCTATCACATTTAAAACCGCTCGCACTTGCCCTAGCGCCACAACTGGCCTCATTTCATTTGATAAAAGAAAAACAAAAACAATACATTCTCAAGCAAACATATACCCATTAGTACACTTTTAAATTGTGTCACGTAATTATCGTAGCCCGTCACTAATGTCATTTGTGTGTGTATGCTACGAAACGCTAATTACACGTAGCGGTGCTACGCTTTTTATATTGCCGTAGCAGAGGTGTAATTAATGTTAAAACTTTATACCATGTTCACATTTAATTTTAAAACTTTATAATTGAACATTTATTTTAGTTACATTGAAATAAATAAATTGAATTTAAATTTATGTGACAGTGTTGTTATTATAATTAACTAGCGACCCTCTTGCGGCTTCGCCCGCTTTAACTACTGGATTATTCATATAATGTATGTTTGCAAAGCACTTAAGATAATGTCAAAATTAATTAAACCTTAATGCAACCCGCATTTTCGTAGTTTCAATAAGGATTTTCCAATAGTTTTACACAGCAAGGATTTTTTAGTAGGTACCGTAATTTTAAATCGGTGCTATTAATCTTTTCAAGTACTTATTAAAATATATTTAAATGACTATTTTTAGATAGTTAAATAACTATTTTTATACGGAAGAAATTATAAACAAAAACCTACCTACTAATAACTACTATAAAAAATAAATATATCGCGCTGAAATAATACATTCAACTCGAATTATCCAATTCGTGCAAACGCATCTAAATCTTCGTTGCTATAAAGGCAGGCGGGTTTTTTTTTCGAGCTTGTGGTTAATGCTGAAGAGGGTATTCTGTCCCTGATGAAAAGCAAGCACTACGTGGCTGCCTGTGAGGAAAATTAAATAGAATGCATCGGCCGCGAATCGAACCCGGTCCGCCCGCGTGGCAGGCGAGCATTCTATCACTGAACCATCGATGCGTGTAAGGCAGGCGGGCGCGGCGAACGCATGGCGAGTGGCGAGCCGTTTCGCAGCAAGGATTTTTTGATATTGTAACAACTTCTAAAGTACTTATTAAAATGAAAAACAGTAAAAGACAGTTTTAGCCAACGTAACTAATATACTTATTTATATGCTGAGAGTAAGGGATAAGTAAAACTTGAGGAGATACAGCTGAAGTGTGAACAGCGTGATGTGTTAACAATTAAATTCGTTTTTCTCTAAAACTATTCGCAATTTCGAAATAGTGTAAAAAGCAAATTTTATCTTCGTTTAACGTAGAAAATTAATAAAGTATTTTAAAGGATAAGGATTAATACCATTATGGAAAAATATCCCTCACAATAAAAAATATACTATTTTTAGACAGAAATATGATCACTACACGTTATCCTTAAAAGATAAAAATATGCTCTCGCGGACTTTTTTGTAGATCTTATTAAGAGGAACAATACTCCAGTACATTTTTTTCATGTAGTACTTAACATTAAAGCAGCGCATGCACGAAAGTGTCTCAACGGGTAGGACTTTAGACACATTTATCGTATTTATGTTAATTTACATAAGAATGTACAAATAATAAACTATATATAAACCTTCCCTGAAAAATACTCGACCCAATGGTGAAAACCGCATAAAAATCCGTTGGGTGGTTTAGAAGAAGAAGAGTTAGAAAGTTCAGACAGACACGAAAAGCGACTTTGTTTTATAAGATATAGGATTAATTAAATTGTTAATTGAAGTCAGATAGAGTCCGAGTGTAGTGAATTATTTTAGTTTCTCCACACTAGTTTATAGTTTAGTGTGGAGTTTCTCCACTCAACAAGCCAATTTTACAATGTTTGTAAAATTGAGCGGAAATGGGGAACGTAGTGTATTTTACTTTAGATTCCTCTACCTAACATGCTCTGCGGGAGAGTTACTTAAAAATTACATTACGTCGTTGCAAATGGGAACCATGATCGATATTAGTCGTAGATTTATATAGCGTTATTTATATTTACAATTTAATCCTAAGTTACACTTATTATATTGAATGAAAATAAAGAATATATTTTCTTCACGCTGTATCCAGCATATAGTAGGGTACAGTTCTCTACTTTCCGCCGAAAGTACGTGACGGTCCTCAACGCCGCACTTTATCTCGATACAAGAGCGAGGAAATAAAAATATTGAGTAATTAATTCACCTGAATGGAAATCTAACCCACAACCCTAGTACTAACATGCTGTGTCCACTACCTGTAAAATTTAAAACGCGCGGAGCGCGTAGCCAAGTGTTTTTACAAACAAAACTGGCGAGCAGCACCGTGTGTTATTTTACACGAACCATTTGAAGCCACTTTTTACCTATTCGTAACTCAAAAACTATTCCACCTAAAGCTGTCATATTTGGCTCAAATATTTAGACCCCCTACCTGTATACGTGCATTAAATTTCATAAACACAGCTCAAACAGTTATTTAGATAATGACGTCCAAAAATCGTAAATTTTTAGGGGGGGTGACTGACCTATAGACCTTAATGTTAACCAAGTTCCAGATGATCTAGAATGGTGAAATTTAGCATCCGGTTAAGTAATTGGGTGTATGTCAAGGGAAAAATCCGAAACTAGTATTTTTTTTAATATTTTCTTATAATTTTTCAATAAATAGATTCAATTAGGAACATTTACTTATAGCACCTGTAATGAAAGCATAGCAATCAAAGTTAATGATAATTGATTTTTAGGCTTAGCGCCTGCCAACAAAATAAGAGCAATGCATTATTTATATATGCTTGCTTGCTTGCTTATGCTTTAACTTATGTCACGCGTTAGTAAATATTTTATTTGTTATGGAGACTAACTTCACTATTACTTACGTAAGCCATCTAAAACAACACGATGCTTTCAAGTATATTCTAAGATAAGATATGTCTCCATTTGTAGTTGAAAATGACTCTAATTTATGTCCTGACAAAGCCTGCCATCATGTGGACTTCAAGGGCTTCACGTAAAAATATAAAAATATAATAAATGGATTAACATCCTTCATTATTATTCATTATAATTTAAACATATGTTTTAGTACTTATTATACTAAGAGTATTTGCATAGTCGATTAACGTATTTGATATTAAATTATTATTGCAATATTTAAGTACTAAGTCCTATATAAGATCCTATAAGGGTTCTGTTTTATTGCTTTCGAGGTACAGAACCCTAAAACAGAAAAAAATACACTAAAAAATAAATATAAAACAAATAATTATATTGATAGAAATATATATAAAATTTAATAATAATATACTATCTGTAAGGTCAGTCGTGGCACAGGGGCACAAAGTGTGACTGTTAAACCGACTGGTAGTGAGTTCGATTCCCACTCGAGGAAATTAAATATTTATTTAAACTTATATTTCCATTTCTTCGCTCTGGTGTCGAGGCAAGGCGCGGCGGAGAGTTCCGCGACTCAACACGCAATGCCTCCAGAATTCGATGGAAAGTGGGGTTACTGAGTGTATTAACACTAGGTTCCCTCTGTCTACTCTGCTGTGTGCGGGATACAGCGTGAAGCTGATTTTATTTTTAATTTGATATATTGTCAGCCTACCAGCTATCTTAACAGAAGTAATTGTAAAGTAATTATTAACAGTAAAAATTTAAGTAATTGTTAATAAAAAAATAAGAGAAAAAAAGAGAAAATTAAAAATTACTTAAACAAAGAATAAAAATAAATAAATCCGCTTTACGATGTATCCCACACATAGCGGGGTAGACAGAGGGAACCTAGTGTTAAGACACTCAGTTCCCCTCTTTCCATCGAACTCTGGAGGCATTGCGTGTTGAGTTATTCCAACAAAATAATAAAATTAATAATAAATATATCAGATTTCTAAACGCAGCATACATTAATTACTTTCTAATCTGACAACTGTCATTTAATCAACAAAATAATAACTATAGTCGAGATTCATAGATAAATATAATCTATTTTCATATATAATTAAACATCATCTTAAGAGTAATAAAACATAATATTATTGACCATAATAAAAAAGTAAATACCTAATTATATTAGATATATTTTATTGTACGAAGGCGCTCATATTTTAATGGTTTTTTTGGCCTGGGCTTCATGATTTTAGGAACACTTGTGAAAACGGCAGAGAACGAAGTCGACCTTGGGATCATATCAATTCAGATTTGTACCGTCAGCACTTAATAAACTTATTGTTTATATTTTTTCCAAGACATGTTGAACAATGAGTCCTTCAATAGAATTGCTTGTGGGTGAAACAAGAACCTTACACCGAATTGTTCCAATGCCTCCTGATGGGAGCTGTCTCTTCCATGCTATTGCATATTCTTCGTTTGAGCGTATTGATATACAACAAACTAATAAATTGCGCGAGACTATAGTAGAGTACGTATGTCGTATCTGGAATGATTTAAGTATCTACACTAGCGCTTGAAACGGGAATCCTTACTCTTCTAAAGAAGACATGCTTTGCTTAACTACGTACGGAGCTACTTCTGAAATAAAGGCTGCAGTAGATTTGTACAGTACTAGCGGACGCGCGCAGCTTCGCTTGCTTATTGCTTAGGGATGAATTAAAATAAACCACGAAACTTATGTTCAATGAAATATTTTTAAGAGTCTAAATTTCAAATTTTATAAAAATCGGTGGCGATTTAAAGATTTTTCCATACAAACTTTCAACCCCTTATTTGCACTCTTAGGCGGTGAATTCTAGAAAACCATGAAACACATGTTCAATTAAATATTTTTAAGAGTCTAAATATCCAATTTTATAAAAATCGGTGGCGATTTAAGAATTTTCCCATACAAACTTTCAACCCCTTATTTGCACCCTTAGGGGGTGAATTCTAGAAAACCATGAAACATGTGTTAAATATATACGTTTAAGAGTCTGAATTTCAAATTTTTTAAAAATTGGTGACGATTTAAAAAAAAACCTATACAAACTTTCAACCCTTTATTTGCACCCTTAGAGAGAGAATTCTAGAAAACGATGAAATACGTATTCAATTAAATACTTTTAAAAATCTAAATTTCAAATTTTATAAAAATCGGTGCCGATTTAAATTTTTTTCCATACAAACTTTAAAACCCCTATTTCACCCCTTTAGGGTTAAAAATTTTCAAAATCCCTTCTTAGTGGATGTCCAGATTACAAAAGTAAACATCTGTCCAAATTTCACGTTTCTACGCACAGCGGTTACGGCTGTGCGTGCGTCTTACCTCAGTCAGTGAGGACAAGTCCTTTTATATATATAGATTAAGATAGAAGTGTATTATCACAATGGTGTCCTACTTGGTTTATTCGGCGAACAGAAATGTCCTATGAAGCCCTTACTCTAAAGTATGTTTTAAAAAGAGCAACTCTTGAGTTTCTTGCCGTAGTAGCTTCCTATAGGAAAAGTACTTGTAATGGCCAAATTGAATAAAGAATATTTTGATTTTGATTACATTATAAACCTTTCTACTTATGATTTCTGTACAAAAAGTAATGATATCCCGTCAAAAACATAAATGTAAAATGAAAGCCAAGTTCAGTAATAAAACATATGCTTTCAGCGATAAAAGAAGTGAGATGTAAATGTATGCCAAGTTCAATGGTCAGTCCTGAAATTTATTTTTAACAATATAAAATATTTTATAACAACTGAAAATGTCCATTCTTCTTACAACTTGGAGACTTTATTTATGTGTAATATCTGACTTGGCCAGTT
>JAEBDU010013172.1:1539478-1635201 GCA_016802625.1 Heliconius numata
ATAAAATCGAAAGGTCACTCACTCATCACGAAATCTCAGAAACTACATGTGCTAGGAATCTCCAATTTTGCATAGGAGTTATTTATAGGACGTAGGTGCTCGCTAAGACGGGAATTTGCAATATTCGACTCCTAAGGGGTTGTTTTTGGGGTCGAAAGTTTGTATGAAACTTCGTTACTACAAATGCTACGAGTGTCAAATTTTGCATAGACGTCACTAGGACGTAGTCATGGAGACAGAAATTAATAATAACATAGTTCACGCGGGTGAAACCGCGAGCGGGCCGCTAGTACATACATATATCAACAGCATAATATACATAATATTTCCCAATGCACCACAGATTACGTCGATTAGAAACATAAAAAATTGAATGTACTGAGAAATAATTACAAGACATGGCTAATTAGCGTAATGATACGATGCCACATAATTATAATGGACTTGCTATGTTAAAACAATGTTCTAGAGTTGGTATTTTTCATATTATTATTATTATTTTTAAAGTTTTACTTTTTCTAAAGTGTAACTGTCTCTATCCACACTCGAGGGTATGAATTGTTATTTATTAATATTTTAATTTCTTCGCTCTAGCACCAAGGCTAAAAAACTGCGTTGAGTTTCGCCTCTCAACACGAAATGCCAAGTAAAATGCGGCGAAAAGTGAGGAACAGTGTCTTAACACTAGGTTCCCTCTGAATACCCTGCTGTATACGGGATAGAGCGTAAAGTTTTTTAATTTAAAATTACATAAAGTTTTGAGTAAGTAATATTATGTTCAAACTAAGCAATATTGAAGTAACTAACATTTTCTTGTTGTGCCAATTAAAACTTACGAGTAATTGATGAATTTGTAGCTAAGTTTTAAGATACATAGAAACAAGACTGAATTTTCTAATGTTATTTTGAATGATTATTTCATATTTATACTGTGAAATTGTATTTAAATTTCTTCTATTATTTTAAATATGTACATTTATTCTATTGTCACGCACCCTCCGGCCTATTACGAGATCAGAGTCAATCTAAAAATAAATAACTCCGTTCTACATTTTCTATATATGTAAGTCGTAAATATTTTCTGTAATTTGCCCAATCACTAAGCGAAGAATAAATAATCCATTTTTTTTTCTCCATATTAAGTGGCGGCTAAATATTATAAAAAACTACTTCGATTTGGATTCCAACCTGCATTTCTCACTCGGGCGTCCAATGTCAACACAAATGTGTCATAAGTATCACATAACAAACAATATATAAAAATCGTTGTCAAGAATCGAATCCACGGCCTTTGCCCCATTACTTATGCCAAATATTCAAACATTACTAGAAACATCCCTTCAATATACTCGTAGACTATTAAATGACGTTGATAGCAAATCTTGTGATCTCTATAGCAATGTTGTAATAAATTCTGGCTGAATTGCTTCCGAGTCCACTACCATTGAAATATTGTCATGTACCTTGCTATCTAATTTTCTATTCGAATGTTGCACTAAAAAGTGTCGTTTGTATTTTAATAGAGGCTATTTTATTTTATTAGTTGTAATTTCTGAATAAAATAAGGTAGGGAATTAGGGTGGATTTTTTGGTCATAAGTTATGAAGAAAGTGGTTCTTCTTTCTCTTTTTAAGTAATTGTTAATTAATTATGTATTTATATTGACCGATTGTTAGGTTTATAGTAGACATTAAAAATATATTTTATATTTTTAAAATGAACATCGCTATACTGTTAGAGAAATTGAAGTGATCGATCATTCTGTTCCACATTCACATACTTTAGAACTCAAGGCTAGATCTTATATGTATCTATATTAAAATATTAATGTTATAATGCTAAAGAAAAATATGACTAAGCTAAATTTGATTGGTTAGAAGGAACTACTGGTTCAAATTCAAATTGAAAAATATTTCTTTGTGCTGGATAGTCCATTTATCAAAATTCTTGACGTTGTAAGCCACTGCCTCTGTGGTCAGAGTTACATGTGACATCCACGCATGCGAAGCCGCGGGTAAACGCTAGTCATATGTACTTCTTTAACCTATGACATGTCCTACCAAGCTTACATAGGTAACCTTATCTAACTGACATAAATAACAGCGAGTCCCCCATTAATGCGTGTCCAGAAGGCATGAACAATTCATTTTATTACACTAAATATTGCTATGTATCACACCGACGGGATGACGAATGGTATAGAATAACAAATGTACTGCATTCCACTGTACTACTGCTGTTTTAACAATAAACTCGTTTAAGATTTATTGACCACGTTTATTTTGTGAACTAAAATAGTTCGGAATTGGATTTCGATTCATTGAGGATTGATTTGAAATTAATGATCCCCCCTTTCTGTTGTTGTAGGGAGGATGTTTGTTGTGTTTTAGTTTAGTGGTTACGTTAGGTTAGATTGACATAGAGTTCTATTTGGGTTCAATTTTTTTCTTAATTCTATCTTTAGCGTTAAAAATACTTTATTAAAAAGTTAAAAATGGATAAAGTTCTAAGATAATGTATTTCAATCTACGTTAAATATGATAAATAAATAAATATGAAATATGTGTAATATTGAATATGAACATTCAATGCTTTTATTGGAATTTATCCAACAGTTTTTGCATAAATTTTGTTTTATAAAAAAAAGATTCAATTTGTATTAGTTATTGTGGCATATTGGGACCACGTCTGACTGTAAAAGCTATGAATGTAGATTCGATCGTCACTCGAGGGAATTAATTATTTTCTTGGTAGTTGCAGAAAGCTACAGATAAAAGGACAAAAGAATATTGGAATTACAGAAGTGAACTCTTCACTTTCTTTCACACATGCAATGCATGTTTGTGTGGTTTTGCTCAGGTAAGAGAACTTGCGTAGTTGAGTTCCGCTACTCAACAAATCTGTACTACCGCAATCTCCCAAATCCGTAGAGAATGTAGAGGACAGAGGGTGTCCTGATAGGTTCCCTCCGCTTACCAGTGAAGTAAAAAAATATCATAAATATATGTATGTATAGGCAGGTAGTATTACAGTGCTATAAGGTTTTAGATTACTTGGCAGAGTTTACACAACGTGAAATGTTTACGATTCGAAGAAACATTCGCACTCAATCTGTGATTGACATCACGTGATTGAAGTTAAGCGTTTTCCATTTCAACTGTTCGTCAGAAACAATGAAAGGCACGCATATTTTGAACTAATTTGGAAGAAAAAGATTTGTTATTATAGAATTTAAAGTTTTTTTTTACGATAACTATTTGAATATGATTATGAAAAAAATATTTTAATTCATTTTAGAAAATCCAGCTGTAAAAATTGATATTTTCGTAGAAACTAAGAATATTAAAGTATTATGTCCTAGAATATGTGAAAAATACTATAATTATTAGAAAATACTTAAAATCTTGGACATAGAATTTAATAAAGAAATTCTTAGATAACTCAATATAAGTATACTTGACTCGAGCTTGGCACATCTGCGAAAAATCTTACACAATATTATCACTACACTAAATAATACACCCTCACAAAGGAGTCGACCTTTGTCCTTTATACATACATTATTAGGAAGATAGAAGAGACCCGAAAAATATCTTTTGTGTGTTTGTGTGCCGCATGTACTAGTATAGGGGGTAATGGTTATTTTGCGAGTTATTCGTCTGTCAGCCCTCGACGGTATATGAGCGTCGAGTCGTCAAATACCTCGCATTGTCTGGTTACAGCCCGGCCGTGGACTGAAAAAAACTAGATGTACCGTGTAGATTTAAGAAACTTTGTTTGATTAAAAAGAAAAAATTGAGATTGGCAGAGACAATCTAGTGTTAAGACACTCCGTTTCACATGCATCACTCAATGAAAATAGTTTCTTTTTGAGTGATTTATTAAATTTGAGAAAACAGTTAGTTAGTTAGTAATTTTATGTAATTATACCGACACATATTTTGATTTTCTCTCAATAGTTGTTGTTCTCGACTGTTAATCCTAATAAATTATTGGGCTTATTTATTTTCTTTTTAGTTCTACGCTTATGCAGTCGGGGTTTTTTTTTGTACTATTGAATCCAAAATTTTACCAGGACTACAACGGGGCTTCAATCAATTATTTTCTAAATATTTTCCAATACAATCCATTTATTTGTCAAATAAACAATACCATTTGTACCGTCCGCAAGCGCAAATATAAAATAAAAGTTTCAATAATATCCAGAAATTCTAACTCTGACTTCGCGTACGTGCTTATTATCCTGTTGACGTGTTTTGACCAACGACACGCTGCATGCGAATTACATTACGATTGTTCGGTACATATATTTTTTGTGTCACGCTTTTGTCACGCTTTGGATCTTGTCTTATGTAACACTGTTTTATGGATTTCTTTAGATCTACTTTGTAGTCTATGTTTGAATCAGTTTGCTTTTTTTCGTAGCATATATTATATTGTTAAACACCAGATATTTAAATTACTGTTCCACCTTCTTGGTTGATCGACTCTTGAATATAATTGAAAATAGAATTATTGTTAATTTTAAATATATAAGAAAGACAAACGAGGGAGGAGAGAATTCAAAGAAAAACCTTAGATAGAATTTAGAGAGATCTAATATGGGATTTGGAAGTTAATTGTTAATTAGAATCTCACGTGTATTCGTAATTGTCATTGTAATGGCGAGATTGTAATTTTAATATTAAATTAAGGCACCTAAATCTCTTTATTATGTCGATATATTTTTAAAAATACTTTCAAAATAATTATAAGAAATTGTTTAAAACAATTAAGAAAACAAACTTAATATACAATGGTTTTTTTATTTGCAATTAGCTATTAACATTGCTTTCACATTTTGGCAAAAAAACAAATGAAATATATCTTAGATATCATATAATCCATACCTATATTATAAATTCGAAAGTAACTCTGTCTGTCTGTCTGTCTGTCTGTCTGTCTGTCTTTTACGCAATCAGGCCCAAACCGCTCATTTAATTGTGATAAAATACTCATATAGAGATACTTGAGGGTCTCGGGATGAACATAGGATACTTTTTTTTCTCATATTTGTAATATTTTCGATATATACCAATATATTAAAATAATTAATTTGACATGCAATTTATTCCGCCATGTTAATAACAATCGTCGCTACGCGTTGCTAAGCAACGGCTTGCAAAGTTTGTTGTTTTAAGAAAACGTCACCCAAAGTGAGTTTGCTTAATGCATACATGGCGCGCGACGATATAGATTTGTATACATTAACAAAAATTAGATGATTTCTATAATTTGATATTCATCCTTATGATAATAAATATAATAGTCACTTTTAGCATTTCATCTAGATGGAAATTATAGCTTACTGTATAACATTCTAATAAATAGTTAAGATGTCACTGATTCCAAATGACCTAGCCTACAAGTGGACCGACGCGAACGGGCAGATGACTTTGATGATTTTGTAAATTTTTATATATTTTCGAATTACTGTTAATTTTTATGTAATTATTTGCTGCTTATAATTAATTTATCTCAGTTCGGTTATCTATACCGATGTTAAACACTTAAAATATCGTAATTTTAATCATTTGGGATTTTATTTAATATTGTTCGCAAAAAATTATAATTATTTAATATAGAAAAATGTTTAGTACGCGCGCACGCCAAACTTTAGGTACTTTTTCTAATATTAAGAATTTCCTTTAGTTACTTTTACTTCTTTTGTTTGTCCACTTATTATTCTTTTTTAACTTATTTTAATTATTTAGGCTTATATTTTCTTACAAATTCTATTGAAAACCGAAAATAATTTCATAAATGTATTTAATAAATAATCGTATAGTTATAGCGGGCGTAGCCGCGAACGGGCCCACTAGTAATAAATAAAACAAACTCTAACTGCATTTCAAAGTTGTCTTACTTGCACCCGTAGTTTAAACTTATCTTTATTAGCCTTTTAACTAATAATAAAGTTTGAAACCATATAAAACGTGACGTGACAAACAAACAGAATATTTCAAAAATTGTTATGTATCTGTTATTTAGGATACCTTGGCGCCGTTGTAATGAAATTGGGGTGTCTTTATTTTTTAACCGACTTTCAAAAAAAGAAGGAATGCATTTTTTTTAGTTTAACATAATTCGTCGGAATGCATTTTTTTTAGTTTAACATTTTTACGACTTCGCGCTTTGCACCACCATATAATGCATAAAGCAAATTAAAGATAAATAATTCATTCTAAAGAGTGGAATCGAATCAACTACCATCGCCATATTACTAAAATGAGTAAAATGCATGAGGTCAAAAATGTATATGTATTTCTTAGACTTATTAAATCTTTATAAGATAGTTCAGTGAGGCCGTTGCGTCGCGACGCGTCGTGGCGCGACGATTGTGGGTTCGATTTCCACTCGGTGGAATGAATCATTTAATATTTTCATTTTCTTCGCCCTGGTAACAAGGTACATAAGTGCGGCGGTAAATTCCGAAATTCCTCGAGAAAAAAAAATTTTGTGTTTATATTTTCATTTCTTCACTCTGGTGTCAAGGCAAGTATTCTTTTAGGCATTGCATGTTGAATGGCGGAACTCAACGTCCCGCTTTGTCTTCTTAGTTCTTAGTTCGTTCTTCCAAGAGGAAATGAAAAAAACATTACCCTAAATACGTCAATAAATTTTTAACAAAAAGAAAAACCGACTTCTAACAACGAACTAAAAAGTCAAAAATAATTATACAAAGATTTTATAATTTTGAAGTCGGTGCCAAGTAAAACAAACAGGCTTAGTAAATAGATATTGTAGTAAAGGTGTTGTAGCATTAGCTTGACACCGACTTCAAAATTATAAAATCTTTGTATAATTATTTTTGACTTTTTAGTTCGTTGTTAGAAGTCGGTTTTTCTTTTTGTTAAAAATTAATTTATTTTACGATTTTAAGTGATGGGTAGATCTTAAAATGATGCTTCTTAAACGAGTGGTGATGGTGGTGGTAGTGGTTGTCAACGAGTGGTTGTGGTTGTCCTATGTAAAACTTCATTTGTGCAAAGTTACATTTTGGTATATTGACAAGAACATACATAAAAAGTATTAGGGCGAATTGGGAATCTCCCTTCTTTGAAGTTGGTTGAAAATGAGAACATCCTCTTTTTTGAGGTTGGTTGAAAAGAAATGCAATCATCAGGATTCTCACTTCTGACATCAATTTAAAAAGTTTTTGCTTGTAACTATTACAGTATAATTAATTTTTTACCAAAAAAAACAAACTTTCTCAATTTTCTCCGGATTCCATAATAGGAACCTAACCAAACTTTCACCAAATTATCCTTGAAGTGTATCCTTTCAAATAAAAAAAGAATCATCAAAATCGGTTGGCGCGACATTGAGTTATTCGGCTATTAGTCGCGCACATGCATAATGCAAATTTAAGACTTATGTGATTTTCTCATGGATACCATTGTCAGACATAGACCAAAAAAAAATGGGACCATTCGGGAAGCTATACCTTTCAAATAAAAAAAAAATTATCAAAATCGGTTCACCCAGTTAAAAGTTATGAGGTAACAAACATAAAAAAAAAAAAAAAAAAAAAAATACAGTCGAATTGATAACCTCCTTTTCTTACAGAAGTCGGTTAAAAATAAATCATTCCATTAAGCACTTCGTGGCACAGTGCGACAGCTATTGATTTTAATCGTAGTAGTTCGATCAGCACTCGGAGTTAATTAATGTCATTTTGCTACTTTAGGGGAATCCATTATCATTCCGCAGAATTCGACGGAAAGTAGGGAAAGGAGTGTCTTATAATATTAGGTTTCTCTCTGCCTATCCTGGTGTGCACGGAATATAGCGGGAAGCTGATTAATTTTTTTTTGGCTACTTTGGGACAACAAAGCGTGGCGTAGAACGCCGTCGAGGTCCATTTCTCCAGTTGTAGAGTTGAAATTAATTTTATTAAATACTTGGGCAGAGCTTTCCACTGTGGTTTTATTTGAAATATTATTAAAACAAAACCCTTCAAGAGAATACTAAACTACTTAAACTTCTCGGTTACTAACTGTAGTACATGTAGTTGTCCGCGTGTGTAGGAAACTGAAATGTGAGTGGTGTGTGGGTTTTTTGGGGAGTAAGGGGGAGCACTATGGGGAGGGATTTCTCGAAATTTCCACGCCGGAAGCAACGGGTTCTTACGTTTTATATATAGACAATGCTAACGAAATTTCCGGATACAAATTAAGCAGAAAATTATTTTGTTATAGTGAAACTTATACCACAGTCCTTAAAGTTAAATTATTTATTTATGTCTCTGAGTCTTGCACTATTGTCTCTACGTAAGGAGCTTAAATAACATTGAGAGCTGACAGCGCAACTAAAATAACAACAATAGGATGGATTAATTTAGTTTTATAATTTTATTAAGTTATTTCTATAAAAATGCAAATTTTGTCTTTATACATTTGTTTTTTTTTTTAAGACACTGTCTTTTTCTTATAAAGGGACTCTAAAAAGATGCAAAGTGTAGGGCAGAGAAATGTGTCACTAAATTCTCTTGCCCTATCACTGATCTTAAAAAAGAATTCGTGAGAGTCAATTAGTGGAATCAATTATTTTAACATAAAATACCGTTTAATATAATTATTTAAATTATAGAAGCGACGGTTATGGGTTCGATTCCCACTTGGGCGAAAGAAATATTTAATATTTTCATTTCCTCTTTTTGGTAACGAGGCAAAGCGGGGCGTCGAGTTCTGCCACTCAACACGCAAGCTTTATAGGACTGGAGAGTCTTAACCACTGAACTCCAAGGTTCTTCCTGCTTATCCTGATATATGCGAGATATAGCGTTAAGCTAAAAAAGTTATATTCATTTTCATGCTCTGAAAAAATTGTACAATGTATATAGAATGACAATTTTCGCTATGAAAACAAACATGTGTGTATATGATATAGGGTGGTTTCATTTTCCATAATCGCGTTTAACGTAACGTGCTGTGGAAAATAAAAAGATGACGTTATTAGGTTATCGTGCAAGAATAGTCAAAGCATGGATGTAGGCCAATGCGTCCTTCGCTTCGTGATTATTTTTATTATGTATCAATTTATTATTAAAGTGAGAATAATAAAAAATATGTGCCAGGAATATTTAAAATTATTATAGACATTTCCTTATAATATGTTATCCGTTGGCATGTTTGACAGTAAATTTTTACTTAACATCCTACCATAAAGCTATATTGGTGTTTTTCTGGTGGTGGTGGTTTTCAATGAGCTGGAATTCTGAGACATTATGTTGTTTATCTTCTTATATTTATAAATGTTATTTTAATTTATAATTATGTTGAGTGTTATGTCACTTTGTTTTCAATTTCTGTCAACTTTTGTGACATTTGGTACTGATAACATAAATACCTAGTTTGTAAATACGGAAAGCAATTGGAATCTGTAATTTAGTTACCTAATACTTGTATATACTTACATATCACAAAAACTAAAAAAAAAACAAGTCAAAATAAAAAATTATTAGTGTTTCATAAAATATGACATAAATAAAATGAACGAGCTTTCTAAGCTTAAAATTTAAAGTAAAGTAATAATGATAAAGGTCAAAATGAAAGCTCGGCCGCGACAGGCTGGGACACGATTTGAGGTTTTATCTACCTCAGGGGACACAGCAACTTTGTGGCCAAACTGTTTTCATTTAAACTTGTGTTTAGTTGTCCCAGTGAATAAATTCCAGCTACACAATTGAATGAATCTACTCAACCGTCACTTTATATTGTATTTTATTGTATTGTATGAAACAATTCCTATATTTTATTTTTATTTTTGTTTTATGACAAACAATAAAATTATTGAACAGCTAAATTGGCAGTTTTAAATTTGCTATGCGTCATAGAAATATAAAATGTTTTTATAATAATTTTAATGTTAGCTATATATATTAGTTTGCATAGAAAATAAATATAAAAGGTTTTAATAAATAATATTATTGTGAAAATCTACCGCATTCTAACAAAATTGATTACTAATATATAGAAGTATTGGCTATAAAGAATAAGTTGCTTTCTAAAGCCTCGAGAAGTACCTACATATACTCGTAGAACGAGTTGGGCCCATTGATCTTCACTCTGGTGATATATTGCTGACGTATTACACTTAAGCATTCAGATGAAACGTGATTGCTTTTTGTAATACTGTAAGGGATTCTTTATTTAACGTGTTTTTCTGTTAATTATATATATTATGTTTAATTTTAAAAGATATTGTTATATATTGTTAAATATTAGTGCATTGCAAACATATATTAGTATGTTATCGACTGAAATGATTAACGAATAATTCAATTTATTAAATAAATAATCTTGGCTTGGTTGCCGCTGTGGCACAAGATGGTAGGAGAAATGGTTCTTTCAATATTTTCACTTCCTCGCTCTCGTAACAAAGGAATAGTGCGGCGTTCAGTTGTGCCACTCAATACGTAACCCCTTAAAATATTTAATGGAAAGTGAGGAACACAAATGAAAATCTTATATATTTTATTCGAATATATAAAGAAATCTTTATCTTTATAATATTTACTATTTTTTGATAACAAGACTATATGTACATATAATATAATAAATACTTTATATATTTAGAAATAGTACGTTTTTTCCAAAATATTTTGGCCAGTAATGTTGCCCGTATAGCAGACGTTACTGAGAACGGAAGCAATTCAGAGCGAAAAGGAAGGAACGACGGTTAGCCTCAATGTAGCAAAGGCGATTAGATTTGGCATAAGGCATTCCTATTGGATTTTTGTGCACTTTATATAATATTTTATGCATCTAGCGTACTGTACCAGAAAATGTGCCAGTCTATGACGAGGTTTCCGCTAAAGGTGGAAAAATTTTATTTCGCTGACTTTGCAAGACGTCATTTATTTTTAATAGAATTTTTATCTATAAATGTATATATATGGAAGTCTTTCGTTCTAGGTAACTAACTGATAACGTACTGATGCAACTACGCAGCTCAGAAAGTGGAAATTTAGAGTTATTGGGGAATGTAGGGAAGCACTAAGTTATTTCAAGAAATTCCGATATGGTACGATAGTGTCCTGGCCTTCATGCCTTTTCCAGATTAGAAGAGAGTACCTACATAGTGCCAAAACATTTAGTTCTGCGATTGCAGTAAATTGGGATTGAAGCCGAAAACACCGCGTATATAGTAAGACGTATATCAGAACAACATAGGCTGCAATTTATTTAAGCATTTAGCTTGTTTTGTTGGCTCTAATAGGACAATAAGTTTAAGCAGGCGAATCCGCATTTGGTTTATAGTATAATTTGTACTTATAATCTGTTGTCCATACAATTCAGATAGTGACCTTGATATTTAAAATCGTTGTACAAACAGAAAATAATGTATTAATATTCGTATAAAATTTTGGCATCATACCAAAATCTTTGCCTTGCAACATTTCTAAAAGCTATCTAAGTTATAGAAAGAGAAAATCGAATATTATTTGCTAATCTTAAGATATGGATATGGATATTTTCAGGGGCTTCCGTATTTGTGGTATATTAAATAAGCTTCACAACAGGTAGGCAAAGGGAACCCTGGTATTAAGATGTCGAATTTTGGAGGCATTGCGTGTTGAACGGCGGAACTTAACACCGCGCTTTGCCTCGGCACCAGTGAAGAAATGGTAATAAAAATTTAGATAAATATTTTGTTTTCCCGAGTAGGGATAGAACCCACAACCTGCGCGCTGCGCCACGAATGGCATCTATTTGTGGTATGTGTGGCTATTTTTTAAAAGTAAGGAATATGAATCTAGTATGTCATAATCTGCCTCCCATTATTCACTCAGTTGTAGTTAGTCCAGACAAGGAAGACACTGTCCAACCACAACCCATTAACAACCACAACTGTCTCTGACATCCATAAACATCAGCTACTGAAGCAGCAGTAGCTAACTGAAGCATAACGATGAAAAATATATATCTTTTCCTTGAAATTCTTACGACATTCCATTTCACTTCTTGAAGTCCACTCAGACAAAGTTACCGGCGACGGCTAGTTCAAATATTAGTAATGAAGAAAATAAAAAAAAACAAAACTTAGATAAACAAATCTGGCTATAAAGCGAGATTGTGAAAGTGAAAAAAAAAGTTTAAATCTAAATTCAATGTAAGCTTAAGGCAAATTTGGAAGAATTATTCAAGTCCTGGATTTAGGGGAATCGTATCCGTGATAATGGTCTATCGTTCGGCCCTTTCGTTCCCAGAATATTAATAAACTTTGCTTTGATTCTTGCGGCCTTTGGGCGGGCTGTTTAATATTATTAACTTGGGATAAAACTTTGAATAAAATATCCTTTACGATTATTATATGAGGTTTATTTTGTTATAATAAGAACTTTATCATTTAGATTTATAATTATATCGTATCTAAGAAGTGTTAGTTACAGTCTATATACATTACAGTTTCACTCTGTATCCCTTATATAGCGGGTTAGACAGAGGGAGCCTAGTCTTAAGACACTCGGTTTCCCACTTTCTGCTCAATTGTCGAGTCATTACGTGTTGAGTGACGCAGCTTAACGCCGCGCTCTATGTACCAGAGCCGGAAAATGAAAATAAATAAAATCAACGCCCCAGTTGAGGATCGAACCATTATACCATTTCCAGTACAACCCACGCTGGCCCACAGCACCATTGCAGCACGTATTAAACAAATTATAAACAATAATTTAATTAGAATAAGAATAATTAAATTAACTAATATATTTGTGCAGTGATTGTCAGTGTGTGCACGATTTGTCATTAATACTATTAGTTCAATGGCGCATTGATTAGCTCTATCGATACCATAATGGGGTTATCTATTAGTTTGTAGTGTGCATTATTATTATATATCAAACGTAAACTCGTCAAGTACAGATTTCAAAATATTTGTAATTATTATATTCGAATAATAAGTTAGGCCGCTGTAATACAGGGGCACAAGCGTGTGCCTGTAGACGCGATGGTTGTGGGTTCAATTACCACTCGATTACCTCAGTCGTAGTCGTAGCGTCTCTAGGAGCCTAACGCGAACTCTCAGGTCTATATTTGATATTTTTTCTAGCTTCACACTGTATTCCGCACGTAGCAGGGTAGGCAGAGGAAACCTAGTGTTAACACACTCCATTCCCCATTTTCCGCCGAATTCTGAAAGTGTTTGACTTGGCACCAGAACGAACAAATGAAAATTAAAATAAAATTTTACTAATAAAATAGTAAAAGTGTATTTATTATTTTTTTAAAACTAACTCGAGAAAATTAAATATTTATTTATATTTTAATTGCTTGGCTCTGAAGTCGTGGCAATGCGCGGCGTTAAGTTCCGTCACTCAAAACGCAATGTCTCCAGAATTCAACAGAAAATGGGGAACGAAGTGTACGAGTGTAGGTTGTTGGTTGATGGTTGCTATTTGTATCACAACAAGCCCCATTCTTGATAATTATTTAAAGTGATATATTATATTTGTACATAGTTAAGATAGCGGTTTCCTAATATATTAGTTTAGATTAGTCAAGCACGTTGATATTAACACACGACAGTTATCTAGTCATTACCGTTAAGGGCCCAAGTGAATGTGTATTAGGTAAATACCATTAGATCAAATAGGTAATAATTTTACATTTAACCCTGCGTTATGCGTGTGGAAAAGTGTGACACGGATTGAGGAGTTGATCACATAGACCTGTTTTTAGATATTCGATTTTCCAATTTTTTCTTTATAAAATGGATAAAATATTTTTGTTTACTTTTTTATGTTTTTATATAATTAACTAGCGGCCCGCTCGCGGTTCCACCCGCGTGAACTATGTTATTATTAATTTCTGTCTCCATGACTACGTCTTAGTGACGTCTATGCAAAATTTGAGACTCCTAGCATTTGTCGTAACGAAGTTTCATACAAACTTTCGACCCCAAAAACAACCCCTTAGAAGTCGAATATTGCAAATTCCCGTCTTAGCAAGCACCTACGTCCTATAAATAACTCCTATGCAAAATTTCAGATTCCTAGCACTCGTAGTTTCTGAGATTTCGTGATGAGTGAGTGACCTTTAGATTTTATATATATAGATAATAGAAAAATATTACAATACATTATGTTTTAAATATTTTTTTAGAACAAAAAACACACAAATATATATTTAAATTGTTCTCTTCTGGGATAGCGGAATATAATCGTTATTAGATTTTTTTTATTCTGTCACTGGGATGACAATCCTTACTCAACTGTAAAATTGACAGTAATTAAGAGTCAACTATTTATTAATTATCTCCAAAAAAGACACAAATAAAATACGTGAAACTATTTATCCACTTCATAATTTAAGTGTTAAACAACAATAAAAAAACAAAAATTAAAAGCATAAATTCAGGGCAAATAATTATAACAATGTTTATATAATGGCGCAAAATATTACACTACTTGCGGAGACGGGTCTCAAATACCCATTGCAACTTTGTGCTCGTATAACTGCCACTGCACAACTAAAGTGTTACCTATGACGCGTACAACAATTCAACAATTCCAGCTACTTTGAAGAACGGAAATCCGATGTGTTGAACACTTTAGAGTAGTCCGTGGTCACGAGTACACCACGAATGGTCATGGCCAATCTGTCCGTGACCACATTACTGCAAAACGCTTAATACGTCGGGTTATCGTACAATACTCTCTTTTCTCTTTGTTTGATTATTTCACAATTTCTTTATTACACGTTTCAACATAGTCGTATAATGTTTGAGCGGAAATTACATTCGTCTTTGTTAAGCTTTGTATTTTACAAAGAAAAATACATAAAAACTAACTCCATAGAAATACTAGGTTGCGCTGTAATAATCTACGAAGCACTTACATAGCAAAAACTTATAAGCTACACTTTACCGTTCTGAGAGGTTAATTGTTAACTCACAATAAAGGGTTATTTTTTATTTGTTTGAAGTTCCTTCCTCGTACAAAAGATTGGCCGTGTTTACTCGGATCGCGGCTTGATAAATGAGAAGAAGAATTGGTTTAGTGGAAGCGAACACTGAAATTGGAAAAGAGCGCCCGATTAAAAGGAATAACGCTATCTCGCTGGTATTCTTGGGAAACCTTGTTATATGACAATATGAAATATGTTGTTGTGATTTTGTTTTTTATTGCTATTTTCAGTTTCTGTTCGGCTTTTCGTGTTTTTTGTTTTGTTTATGTATTGACAACTTAGTCAAGCTTCGGGAGCTAAAAAGTGTAGGGTGTTTTTAAAAAAGGTGAGTTTATTCACCTTATAATTTCGATTAAATAAAAATTTAATTGATTTAATTTAATTTTTAAATAATTAGTTACAATAAATTGATCACAAGCGACGGAATTAGATGCTGGACTGGTTTTTGATGATATTTCAAGCAAGATTTCAAGAGCTATAATATTAGCTCAATTTTAAATATTTTTTGGAGAATTTTAATCGCAACTATAAAGATTAGAGCGATTAATACGTTGACCTCTGTGTATGGCAATCGCCAATTTTATATTCTTTTGTATAGAAGATCAACCCTGTATATAGCTATATACAACCTGCTAAATTAATTAAAAAATATAAGAAATACTTACAGGAAAAAGATCCATTCAATTATCGTGGTACCCAAGTCAATGAACTTGATAACTCCCACATACATTGAGTTCACGCTAATATTAAATGAGCCAAGCTTTACACTAACCGTCCGATACCCAGAGCACTAATCTAATACTGAAGTGACGTCATAGTCAGCTTAATATGCAGATTTCGTATCGCCTCAGGCCATGTTAGCAGTGCATATTGTTAAATCTAACTTCACCCTAGAACTTGTTGACTAATACCGCCAACTTTACTATCTCTATTAATTTAGGTCAGAAAATGTTCCTGTAATTTTGTGGTTGCTCTTGTTATTTATGCCAACTCCGTCCTATTAAATTGGGTAACCTAGATTTTTGTAAGGTATTTTATTTATTTCAGTTATATAAAACAGAGGTAAATTTTTATATTAAAATTGGGATTTGGGAATTTTTTGATGTTTTTATTCTGGTTTCAGAATAAAGTAATAATATATTTTTGTAATTATAAATTCAAATTTAATATTTGATATAAAATAATTCAAAGCTATTATTTTTATACTGTTTTTTAAATTGTATCGGAATTAGCGATGAAGTTAAATAGAAACCGAATCCTATCTTAAACTGAACGGTTGTCTCTATATTAAATTTCGCTTTTAAGCGTGTGTCTTGAAATTAGTTGAAATTACTCTCCATGTACACCATCTTATTGCTAGCTCACAGTTCGGTCACGTAGCGTTCGGAACGGAGAACTTATCTTGGTTGCAACTTTCTGCAAGCAATAGAACAATTTTCTATCCTAATAAACTTCCTCTGCTGTTGTCGCGATACCAATTTTTATTGGCCAAATTAGATGTCTCGTGCTCTTTAACTTTTTACATTAGTTGAAGACAAAGTTTGGAATGGACGTAGTACCAATATAAAAACTATTCTAGTATATAAGAATAGTAACAATTTTGCTTCAGTAAAACATTCACAAATGCCGTTGTTGATTTTTAGTTTAAGTGCAAGCACTTACTATAATGTCTTCTCTTTTAACCCTAAGAATTGGTGCTCTGGGAGTTGGTAGTATGCAGAGCAATCGCTTGCTGACTGAAATCTCAACTATCAAATATAGTGGTCCCAAGATACTGGTGATGTACGTTGAAATTCTCCATTCGGATCTCGATCGAGAAGCTATGTTGATCTTATCAAACGAGATACATTTAGAAATGTTTTCCATATAAATTGCTTGTGGCTTGTAATATACAATGCGAAAAGAGGCGATGGCTCGCGAGGGAGCGACCCTACTGAAGGTTTATTAGGCCAATCCAGTAAACGTTTGCGGTACAAGTTTTACAGAAGTTACTCTGGAATTTACGAGTCTCAAATGACATAGGTATGTGTGTCTGGTAAACGGAAAACTTAATTTATTTTCATTATAATTGTGTTGGAGGTGTGAGTGGAAAATGGAAAAATAAATATACATTTTAGTTTGTTCTGTAAAAGTACAATGCAATTTTTAGTAGCTTCTTGATTTATGAACATGAAAATGTTTTGATTGAATAAACATCAAAGTTACCATCGTACGAAAATATTTAATGTTTTACACATTAAATTAATATAGGTACATAGACAGGGAAACCACTTGAAGAAGTTAATTTGGTTATAAAATAGCTTCAAGCTGTATCCCGCACACAGCTGGGTAGGCAGCGGGAACCTGGGAAGCTAGTGTTAAGACACTCTGTTCCCATTTAGGCACTTCTGTTCTCCATTTTCCGGAGGAGGCAATTCTGGAGGCATTGCGAGTTGAGTAGCGTAACACAACGCCGCGCTTTGCCTCGTTACCAGAGCGGAGAACAGAAAATGTAAAATATTTCAAATGGGCATTGAACCTGTCGCTTTTACAGTAACATAATTGTGCTCCTGTGCCACAAACAAAGTCTTAAGAAATGAAAATGAAAACAGTGAAAAGTAAATTGAGATAATAAGAACTTACTATTTTAATTTAGTTTTCCTGTAGAATAGGGTATATAAAAAACACATAGTGAACTTTGAAAAGATTTTTATATAGTATTTGTTAATAATCTACGAGGTAATCAAAATAACCAAGTCACTAACCCCTGTTAGTCACCGGTCCTCTTTATTTTCCAAATCAAACACAAATTTATACATTTAGGTAAACATATAGAAATCTAGCGTAAATATAATAAGCATTTCCAAAGCCCTTACACAATTGAATTGTTTATTTTATTCTATTCTGTTCTATTCAGAAACAGTATTTCCTTTCAATTCACAGTAAAGAAATTTCAGGAAGAAAAATAATGGCAAAGATTTCACCGTAATCCGCCCGGGTGATTCCTTAGTAATGCCTGAAAAAAAATCAGTCAAAAACCGTTGGCTCCGTCAAAGGCCACTTTATTTTGGTCACGCGCGGGCTTGTTAATGAAAATAATAGAAGAGAAAGGCCTTTCGTGGAACTAAATTGCTCGGATGGGGCATCGATGTGAATTACAATCGACCGCTTAACATCTTCGGTGGAATCTGTTCGTTTGACACGTTGAGCGTGGTCGGCCAGCGGTGGCCGTTTAAAGTGCTGCGAAATAACCCCCAAGTTGATGGGTTCGGGTGAAAAATGATGGCTGGTGCTTGAATGATTTGTACGGTTTGAAGCTTTAATTAAATATCGATGTAAATAAAAATACAATAAATTATCTGAGGCCGTCGTGACGTAGTGGCACAAGCATGTGACTATAAATGTGTATTCGATTCACACTCGGGGGAATGAAATATTTAATATTTTCTCGTTCTGGCAAGGAAAGGCGTGGCGTTCAGTTCTGCCTGTCAACACCCAATGCCTCAAGAATTCGGCGGGAAGAAATGTCATAACATTAGGTTCTAGCTGCCATAATTATGCGGGATACAGCGTGAAGCTTAAAAAATAGGAATTATCAATGAAGCTTATATTAATTAATAAAATTGTTTTTTATATTTCGGATACTGATATGTATGTATTTTAGATTTGTTAAATAAAAAAATATGCTGACTCGATTATATTCAGTTGTAAACAAGAAATGAAAAAAGAAGATGAATAATTTTAATTTAATAATATACTATTAGTATCAAAATATAAATAAAATATAAATTATTGTTATAAGCTTATAACCAATATCCCTTCTAGAAAAATTTATTTCGTAGTAGTTGCGGTCAGGCCGCGCTCAGTATTCAGCGGGCTGGTGGGCAATAAAGGCGGGCCCCGGGGACACTGTCACTAAATATCAACTTTCTTTTTTGTTGTCGCCTGCCCTTTCACACTGTACGAGTATCTGTTGCATAATTGCCACGATTGTATAGGAATCGAGGGTATTTTGATTTTTTATATTTTTTAACATATTCAGAAAATGATATTATAAGTGTTTATTTACACTTATCATCTATTGTAAAAAAGCAGAAATAAATTTTGGTATTCACTTTTATTTTTTTAGAGTTCCATACTGTACTTTGAGAGGTAAAAACGGAACCCTTATACGATCACTTGGTTGACAGATATCAATTTGTTTATACTATATTCATAGCATTAGTGGAAAAGTCATATATCTTCATCATCTACCACGTATCGAATCTAGGACTTCTCATATACATTGCTCAACCACTATCTTTCCAATTGCGTCATAATCCATCCATACCTATATTATAAATTTGAAAGTAACTCTGTCTGTCTGTCTGTCTTTTACGCAATCAGGGCCAAACCGCTAATTTAATTGTGATAAAATACTCATATACAGATACTTGAGGGTCTCGGGATGAACATAGGATACTTTATTTTTTCATATTTGTAGTATTTTCGATATATACCTCCAATTTAAATTAACCAATATATTAAAATACTTTCATTTGACATGCAATTTATTCCGCCATGTTAATAACAACCGTCCTATGCGACTGTGGCTAAGAAACGATTTGCAAAGTTTGTTGTTAGAAAACGTCAGTCAAAATGAGCTTGCTTAACGCATCTCTCTATTGAAAACTGAAAATAATTTGATAAATATTCGTATAGTTCAAGCGGGCGTAGCCGCGTTCGGGTCCACTAGTGAATATATAAATTTATACAACATATATATAAACATTCGGGTCGCACTGTGTTTTCTTAATTTGCGGTCAAGCGTGGTCGCGCTTTGTATTCAGCAGGTTGTCGGGACTCTCTGTTTTGCTACTGTCACTGACAGTTTTTGTGCTCATATTTATCTGAAGCGTAACTTTGTGCCCGAAATTTGAGAGTCGGTTTTAGTTGCGGTCGTATTATATTCACAATTTATGTCTGTTTCTAGTCTCCAGTGGTGTAGAGTTTTGGAGATGTTTGTATGTATATTTTGATACTATAATCGCTTTTAGCTTAGTAAATATATGTTATGGTCGCTTTGGGGGTTGTAAGTTCAAAAATTAGAAGAAAAAATGAGGGAGGTGCCCTCTGTTTACCCTACAAATGTAGTCGTGAACCTCATAAGATATAGCTTGAGCTTTTACAGTAACCTAAAAATACACATTATATAAACATCCTTTTAATCGTATATTATTTTCATTTTTGAGGTCATCGTGGTGCTATGCCCGAGCATAATGGTTCTTATAATGGAATGGATAGGTTCTAGGGTTTTTTCATAGACCATATGATTATTATGCTTAAGTAATTTTTTTTACTCGTATATGTAGGTATATATGTTTATTTTGCAATTCCATGTTTTTTTGGATACGTATAATTAGTAGCTAAATAAATTACTACCTAATGTAAAGGGCCCCAGAGCACTTTCGATTCCTAAAGAAATAAATAAAACAAGTAATTTGATCTTGTTAAGATAAAACTAAATTAGGTTCAAGCTAAGTAAAATATATCGCTCTTTTATTTATATAGATATAGAGGTATTGTGAAAGGAGAAATTTTGTTGAAATTAACTAGCTAGTTTGCTATTTTTATGAAATTATTGTAGTTAATAAATAAATATTTAAATAAAACATACTTTAATTTAAATTAAATGACTGACAAAATAAAGCTTGGAAGTACTTTATTTTAAGTTTTATTGTAGTGCGTTCCCGATGGGCTTGACATTTATATAAAAAAAAACTCTCGATCGAATCAAATGTTAAGCTTTAATTAGATCGCGCGTGCAAATAGAACTTGGCACCTATATTCTTCTTATATGTAGAGAACGACACATTATTCAATATTGAACTTGGCTCTCATTTTGCTTTTATCATTTTATTTTTCGATAATGCGGATTAACCTAGGCATAGTAATGCGGACTAAGAGTCAATAAGTCACTTTTGCGGCCAAACAGTTCAATAAAATGTAGTTTCTTCTAGATATTTCGGGTGCTTACTAATATTTTTTCTTGTAATAGATGTATATTTGTTTTACAGTTTTTATACGTTAATATCAATCAATAACTGCTTGAATGAAATTGTTGAAATTTTATATACGTTACGAGCTAGGACGTTTTATCAAATTTACTTAAATTTTATGCATGTAGACTAATTGGCTTACTAGTTATGAAGAGCTCAAAAGAAACTTGAAATAGTTCGTGTAAAATACTTATGAATACTAGTTTGAATTGCATGAATTGTTCTGTTTTTATAGTCAAACAAGGAGACTATACAAGCGCGACTATAACCGCTATGAATATATTAATACAATACAAAAAAAAAATAGAAAAAAAAGTGACAAAGTCATTTAAAATCTAAACAAAACACCCGACGCAACGTAAACAAAGCTTGCCAATACCACAAAATCTTTTTACAACAGCAAAATATGAGAGGCTCACGGCCGGCAACGTGTGAACTAAATTTACATGCTAGTAAAGACTTGGATGCATTTTCATTGTGTAAATATTGAGGGACAATGAGTAAATATATTAGATTTTATTTCTGAGCTTTACGCTGTATCCCGTATATAGCAGGGTAAGCAGAGGAAACGTAGTGTTAACATTTAATTCAGTGGCGGAACTCAACGCTGCGCTTTACCTTGTTACTAGAGTGAGGAAATTAAAATATCAAGTAAATATCGGGAAAATCCCGAGTGGGAATTAAACCCATAACCGTCGCGTTTACATTCACAAGCATGTGACACTGCGTCATGGCAGTCTCACCGAAGAATTACAAAAAAGTAATTTATTTAGTAGCTGCTTAATAATACCATACGATAAAAACTATGCCGACTAAATGCGATGGTCATGGGTTCGATTCCCATTTCTAGGGTATGGTTATACTTGTGTTTAAATTATTTTGTATTTGCACGCTACCACTCTTACTCCATTTTGTATGACATTCGTCGCTTAGCGGATAGACATAGGGAAGTATTAAGACAATCCATTCTCCATTTTTTACCCAATTTTTGAAACATTGCGTGAAAAGTAGACGGGAATCCGAGCAAGGACATATATATATTTCTTTTATCTGGGGATTGAATCCACAACAACTAATCGTCACGTTTTGCAGCCTTACGCTTTTCCACTACGGCACAACGAGCATATTTTTATATCTCACATAATGCCTCAATTAATCATATGGCTAAGCAAAAATTTAAAGTAGGTTTTTCTGTGGTCCAGATAGCATCTGCTATAATTGTAAATCCTAGAAGACCCGACGGCCGACAGTAATATATGCATGCGAACACCTGAATACTGTTCTGCTCGCTTAAGCGCTAAATTACGAATTTCGTCTGGGTAAGTTAAATTAATTCAAATAACTGTATTTTAGTGCTAGTTTCATATTAGATAGCTGTTTCATTTGATTTTCAAAGTAAATTTCTATGAAATTTCAGATTATGGTTTATTATGTTCATACATTTTAATATTTTTGTTTCGTATAAAATTGTACTGTAGGTACATTGCTTCGTTTTGCTAGTGAGTTATTCGGAATGAGTTGTTATAGAGTAAAAATACTTTGCATTTGAAAGATATGTGCATTTTATTTACATTTTACCACTGTGAGATGAGTAGATTTAAAAATCCTCTTTCCGATTCATCTTTCTGACCAGGACCAGGGATCTTTTTTTATTCTGGAGAAATCGTATTCGAAATTTAAAACGAATTTCTGCCAGTTTAACATAATGAAATGATTTTGCTTGTTAATTGTAATTATTATTATTATTTATTATATACAAGAACAATATTAAAACCACATATTTTCCTTATTTTCGTTATAAACAAGGCGAACGTGACAGCAAGTTTCCCACCGTTTGATGGCATCCTAAAGAGCCCCAATCATCAAACCTGTTTGCATCGCTACTGCAAATGAGAACCTTTTCAAAAATACTCTCACAACAATATTGTGTAAACAAAAAAAACTAAAAGTATCACCACGCGAATTTAGTTCTTCACTTTTAACAATAACGCCTATATTTGCGTATATATTTCCTATATAGTTGAGGATTACCGTTTCACCCTTTTAAAGGGATGCTCGTTACATCGCCGTACATCATTGAAATATGGTAAGGGTGCGGCTCAGAGATTTTGAACAAAAAAGGGCTTTTCAAACTCGCTATGTCAAAACAAATCAACAATCCTTTCATTTTATAGACCACGGGTTAAGTAGGATATTCCATTTTTTATTTAAGAATATAAAATTGTGAGGTTATCGTAGAGCAGCGATTAAATCTTTTTATAAATATTATGACTGTGGGTTTGATTTCCGCTTGGCGAAAAGAAATATTTTCATTTTCTCGCTCTGGTAAGAAATTTAAGCGCGACGTTGAGTTGACTTGGCTTTTCGCCCAGATTTCGAGACATACAAAGTCTCCGAAAATGAAGAACACACGGTCTTGATACTAGTATTAGGTTTCCTTTGCCTATCCTGCTATTTATGCGGGATACAGCGTGAAGATGGAAAAAAATTATATAAAATTGTAATAAGTTGTAATATAGAAACATGTCCTAGTAGCATATGATTCTCTCGCTCACTTTATATTTAAAAAAATATCTATTTAACACATTTATTAAATTTTTTTCGCTATTTAATTTTATAACTTATCGTTTTGCTCTACACTTCTCATTTATTTTAGACCAAAAGGTTTTTTAAATAGTGTTTTTAATAACTGCTAGCAAAAGCTAGTAATATTTAAAAAAAGCTTATATAAAAATTACAACAAATAAACATGGCAACTTTTAATCGTTTGTCTATCTGCATGAGCCTAACGTACAATTTTACGGAATTATTTTTTTACTATAGTGATGGGAACTAAACAAATACAGGCCATTGTTGGCGATTCAAACAAAAGTTTGCCATGCCCCAGTTTACAATAACATAATGGTGGGTTTTCCATAACAAAACAGTGAAATGTACAAAAAAATAAATATGCAACATTATACATTGGTCATAAAGCTAAACTGCACTGCGTCTGTCGGTTTATGTATAGACAAATACCTATCTAAAAATCTATACAAATTGACATTTTTATTTAATTTCTTTCAAATATTTTTTTAGGATCACATACTATCCCATTAGCTTCACGTTTAACAGACAGCACCTAGAGATTCTCTGCGTGCGAGCGTTCTTAATTTTTCGTACGAAATAGAGATATTTTGGGAAATGAAAATACTTCATTACTCCGAGTGGGAATCAAACCCACTAGCAGTACAGTCAGATCGCAAGTCCCTATATTATTTATTAAAAGTTGGTACATCCTCATTTCCTACTGTAAAGCTCATCGAGTAGTTAAAGTTAAATGAATTACATATATGTATAAGCATTTCAATATATGTACGAGAACATATGTATGTAAACTGCATTGTACGCAAACTTGCACGTTGCAGAATTTCCTTTGATTCTCAACATAATCTTTAGTTACCAGGCACCATGTGCCTCGGTTCAGAGTAGGCTTGACTTAAGGGAGACTGCTCACTTAATACTTACTAAATATATTATTGAAATTGTTGAAAAGTATAAAAAAATATTAATTGATATTGCTATTAAATATGTGTTGAATAGAATTAAAGTTTTCTATAATATGGTTGTTGGAATAATATTCAAAAATAGGTGTTATTAATTTTTATTAGTCATACTAATACAAAAATTAAATGACTTATTTCAAATTCAGGCGGAGTGCGTAAGAGAGCAAGCAATGCCTGTGCGACCATAGGCGTAGGTGTCAGGGGTTCCTTTAATTTGCACTAACATTCGCCTACCTAAACTACTCCAGCACAATATAACAAAATATATAAAAGGAAATGGCTTCCGTCTTTTATACAATTTAGTATCAAGTATGGGTGCTCTATCAAAGGATAATGTTGCCATAGCATATTTACTAAGGCATATCAGTAAAACACAGCATAAAAAAAGAAGTTTACATACATTCCCTCGCTTAAAGCAGAGTAAATAACTCTGCATTAAGCAAAATTAATTATAGTTTCATGATTTTCTTACCAAAAATGAGTGTGATAACACTTTTACACAAATTAAAATACATATATTTTTACCCTATCATAATTTATGAAATGAAAAATAATGAATCCACCCAATGTGAAGGTAGCTTTAGCGACAGTAGTGCAATATATGACCTCGGCATACATCCAAGACGGATATTAATGTGAGGATGTGAAATAATGAACGCTTCGAGTTCTGCGTCAACTCGCAATTGATATTTTGTTGTTAACGTATTATTAAGTCACTTTTATTTTGAAGCCAGTCGTGGTATAGAGGAACAAGAGTGTGATTGTAGCGATAGGTAGTGGGTTCGTTTGCCGCTCGAGGAAGTGAAATCTCTTTCAAAAATAATTGTAAAAATAAAAAAAATGTTTTTCAGTTTGTATAAGCAAAAACAATTAAAGTAATAAGTGAGAAATTAGGTAGTAGGTTTAAAATGTAGCATAAAATTTGAAGTTGCCATTTCATGAGTTAATCAATTTCAACTTGCCAGCGTCAATATAAAACGTGTCACGAGTATGACACACTTTTTAAGTCTTGTCGAGCAGATTTTTTTTTAATTTTCTAGCAATATGCACAGTTAATTGACGATAAGGCTTTTTCTCTATTAAAATTATTTTTTGCATTATATTCTTAAAATATGAAATTATACTATAGCTATTATAATATGTTACTTACATGTTGAATTGAATTGAATTCTTGATATATGGCTAAGTAGCCATACTTAAGAAAAGACTTAAGTAAGTCTACTTATCTATTTTTTTTTTTAGCTTTCCACACATAACACGGTAGGCCTAGGGAACCATTTCCATAAGGCACTTCTGTTCTCAGTTAACGGTTTCAACGCCTCGCTGTGCCTCGTTACCAGAGCAAAGAAACGAAAATATTACATATTTTCTCGAATGGGATTCAAACTCAGAATCTATCGTGTTTACAGTCGTACGCTTATGCCACTACGCCATAACTGGCCTGAAACACTTATATATGAACACCTATAAATGAAACCACTGTCTCAATAACACAATCTTATTCAAATGACCCCTAAACACTATACTATAACAATATCAGCTACAATCAGCCCCGACCGCAACTTCCGCATGATTAATTACGTGCAAACGTCATACAAATATGCCCTAAAGCCAACCTGCATAATTCACGTCACAACGCCATATTCCTACCAAATAACTAACATCTTGGAATAAATAGTCCACGTCCTCCAACAAATAGCCGGAACATGTCAAATGTATTAATCTGGTACTGGAACGTCCAAATTGGTTGAAAACATATCAATCTAGCCCCTGCCACATACTAATTGCTCAATGAGGCTGGCCCGTCGTTCGTCTGGCGATGGCTTAATCTCAACTATATTCATAGATCTTATATAGTTGAGATTAGAGATCATATTTCATTGGATGCTGCGGGTCCATGTTTCAACGTTTAGAACAACGATGAGAGATCGTAACGTGTTTAGTTCATTAGCTCGGTCTCTGCGTGCAACGGAGTGAATTTGATTATAATTATTATTATTAGTTTGTTTAGTTTTTTTATTAGTTAATTAGTTTAAAAATAATTATATACGTTAAAACAAAATATAGATATAAATCTTAATACATGAAAAAAAAACTTTTATGAAAAACTGGATATTTTGAAGTTTATTAAAAACAGTATTCATAATTGTTTCTTGAGGTTTTGACAATCATTTTTAAAATTTCTTTGTCTTAATAATTTAATTAAAATATACAGCTATTCAAATTTACCCTTTTTGATTTTATCAAGGGGGTGTATTATGATTTCCAACAGCCCCTTTTACCATCTACTAAAATGTAATTGAAGTACATAACCCATTTGATTATTGAATATATGCTTTTGAGGCTAGTAATGTATTGGAAATTCCCATTATGTTAAATTCTACTGAGCACACAGTCAACTAAAATAATAAAGTCAAGTCAAGTCTGAAATACGCCATATTGCCCAATGATTGCTCAGCTTCTATTTACTTAGGCCTCGTCTTGAAATCTCAGAAATAGAATTTGTGATTAACGTTACAAAAGTCCCTTTTAATAGGATTCGGTTAAATTAAGCTTTATCAATGCATTATTCAATATTCATACAGTAGACTATGGTTTTCCAATTTAGTAATTTAATGATAATATTTACTAGAAACGTTTGTGTGGAGATTTAATGGTTAATGTGTGACGAAATAGCTAGATAATCATAGATTTTTTATATAATCTAGTTTTATTATACTATATTTATATTTTACATTTTCTTCGCTCTGGTGTCGAGGTAAAGCGCGGCGTGAGTTTTGCCACTCAACACGCAATGCCTCCAAAATTCGGCGGAAAGTGGGGAACGGAGTGTCTTAACACTAGGTTCATTCTGCCTAGGCAGCAGGCTGCCTGCCTGCGCTGTGTGCAGGATACAGGGTAAAGCTGATTTTTTTTTACTTATAGATTATTTAAGTGTATATTCTTTTTGATTCCATTAAAGGGGTGTATAATGACTTTCAACAGCCCCTTTTAAGATCTATTGAAATGTAATTAAAGTACATATCCTATTTAATTATTGAATATATATGCTACACAATTTTTTTAATAAGCAATAATGTACCAGTTCAAGCGAGAAAAGCCATGGACGAGTCGCTAGTCAAAAATAATGTAAAAGATTAGATATTATTATAAAGATGCTGCAAATACATATAAAAATACGATGCATATAAGAATACGCAAATCAGTAGCGTAACGTGGTTGAAGCAGGCGAATCCGCGAGAGGTTGGACGGTTTTTTAATAAAATTCATGGTTTAAGGTCGCCGTTTTAAATGTTTTACTTTTAATCTATTCGGTAGATGAAATGAGATCATCGAGAAAGCCTAATCATAATTTATTTGGTCATTTTATAAGCATAAAAGATAAAAAATATAATATTCAAATGTAATACAATGGAAATTTAGCATATAAAACGTATATTTAATACATTATTAATTAATTTGCATTAATTTGCTAACATTTCTGTTAATAATATTACTACAATAATATACTAGATATTCTAAATACGATAAATGTTATACAAAATTGAGTACAATATATATTTTATGAGAAAAAATGTGAAAGCAACAAACGCAGTGTGTATATAATAGATGTGACCCACAACGAAAGTTAATATGATCGTAGCTGTATTGACACGAGAATCGATACGACCGACATCTTACTAAGAACAGTGTTATGTGAAAATGGTATTAGTTAGTCCGATTTTGTAGATTTTTGAAAAAAAAATAGATATATTTAGAGAAAATCACACATTCAGCATTAAAGATTTTTAGCGTCGCGGTCTTTGCCTCACATAGCAGAGATTGGTATTTACCAAGACTCTCTGTTCTCTACTTTCCGTCTAATTTTCAAGATATTACTTGTTAAGTGATGAAAGTCAATGTCGTGCTTTGTGTTGTTACCAAAAGTAAAACAAAGTAAAAAAAAGTAAACAAAGATGACAGTATGTCGTTTCCCTGAGTAGGGATCAATCCCCCCCCTGTCCCGTTAAGGGGGGGATTGTATAATGACTGACCTGTTAAACGTATACTTACCTTTATAAGCGGCCTGTTAAATATTTTTTCTTAAACTACATACTTTATACCATTTTCGTAATACATTCTGAGTTATCGACATCCGAACATAATATTAGCACTATTAATAAAAAATCTTTCAACGCTATCTCAAGGCAGCAGCCGTTGGCGGGTCAACTATAAATATGGATAAGTGAGGAAAATATGGGACTATCGAATCCTTTGTTCAGGCATTCGTTAACCCCATATAAATATGGTTTTTCTTAATAGTGTCTAGAGTAGCAAGCAATTTTTACAAGTAAAATGATACAAAGAATATTGATTTTGTCTGCTCCTTTTTTATTTTTGTTCTAGTTTCACGCTGTATCCCGCATATAGGCGAGCAAAGAGAACTTATTATTAAGACATTTACTCTTCGTTCATTGTGTTGAATTGTGTCACTCAACACAATGTCTTTGTTTAGTTACCAGTACGGGGAAATGAAAATAATTAATTCTCCCGAGAGGGGGTCGAACCCGCTGGTAGGGCCCCTCTGTATATTAAGATTCATATATATTTAAGAAACATCATCGTAATGGCTACCGCGAAGCATTTAGAAAAATCTGACTTGAAAAGTAGTGGTTTTGGTTTGGAAAAATGAAGAACGCTAACGCTAATGACAACGCATCTTCTGCCTAACACGCTTTGCGTGAAAAAGCTTCAATCTGAAAAATTCATATTTACACTTTATATTACTGATGGAAAAACTTAATATTGTAAAAAAATATTATCTGCACGCAATGTGAAGATAAAAAAATATTAAATATTACGACCCTTATAACATTGTCAATATTTTAAGTTTTATTTTCAATTTATTCCACTTTTTATTGAATTCCTTTTATAAAAATTTTATATACATACTTCAAATAAAAATTCATATGCAAAGTTTCAACTTCCCCTTAACAAAACGAACGCGAACTGTTTTCTTTTTCACTATTCAGTTCTTTATTTTCCAAAATAGTTTACGTATTTTACAAACTGCAATAAATCCAACGACAAAAAAATTGCATGTATAGTCAAAGCATATGAATGTGAGCTTTTGCGAGTTCAATTTAAATTTTTAAAATTCCCACTATAGCACGATGACAAACAGTGCTGCAGATATGAAAGGGCCATTATTTCGTGGACTTTTGAAAGCTCCTCTTTTAATACAATATGGGTGGAAAAGTATTCTTAAAACAGTCGCCTCGGAAATTTCCACCATCCATCCATCCAAATACTCCGAATAGGAATTGCGGTTTTATTAGGCGCCAGCGTTCGGTTTTGGAAACAGAAGGACTTAAATTGTTCGAGGACGTCTGAAATGGTTTCAAATGGCAAAGTTTGGTCCATATTGATTCAGAGAGGTGTGCAGTGGTTGGATCGACACTTCTGATTGTAACACTTCTGACCAAAATCACTCATGTGAGAAGTGTCGTCTGTCTTTAGAAGCAATCAACAATATTTTGATTGATATTTGGTATATATTTTTGATGAGTTGAATAAGAAGGCTATAGTGATACATTAGTTTTCGCCTCCATACCATGTCTCTAGAAACTTTTTTCTTTAAACAGTGACATATCACTATTTTGTACCCAACAAAATGTAATGCAAGTATGCATGACATAATATAAACATTACCATTTTAAAAAATACGTACGTTATTGCTACACTAGAGAAATCCCAGTTACACGTGTACTCCCCAAAGGGCGTATTATTGTAAGAAATAAGGTTGACGGCTCCCAAAGAATTTCAAAGTTAATATTGCCCATAGAAAGTAAATCATATAATGATTAAAAGCTCGAGGAATTTTACTGTACATAATGAATTAAGCTCAAAATATCTTCATCTCGTTACAAATAAAATTGGAAACGAAGCTATGAAAGTGTAATTAAAACAGAAATATCACTTCAAGCGTAATGTATTAGCGTTTACTGACCCTCATCAAAGCTCCTCGACACGACGATTTCATTTCGTTACAATGAATATTAATAATCTTTTAAAATAATAAACTTTTCAAAGTATGGCCTTGGAAATTAAACATGATAAATTATTATTTGATGAGTAGACGAGAAATAATTCAAAGGTAATATTTGCGTAGGATATATGATTGTTTAGAACATTTTTTTAGATCTTTTTATTAAAATATATTTTTTGTGTTATTTAAACAAAAGTTCGAATAAAAATTCTGTATAATTTAAGTATACATTGAAGTATTTTCATAAAATTTAGTTTCTATTATCTTTTAAAATCTCTTAAATGTTCAGTAAAGTAAAGATCTTAGTACTAATAACAATAAGGACAATACAATATTCTAGCGTTGTAAATACTCGGATGACACGAGGGTCTTTTATAAATTAGTCCGCGTACTCCAAAGTTTGTTCAGACTTATTGAAGAAATCGATCAGTAAACAAACAAATACCATACTAAGCCCTTTTTGTTAGCTTCACACAGTATCCTCAGGATAAAAATCAGTCAGAGAGAAAAGTATCAAGACACTCCCTGTATCATTATGACTTTTTCATTTTTTTTTACCTTCACGCAGTATCCCAGCAGACGGAACTTGGGAACCTAGTGTTAAGACACTCCGTTTCCATTAAGACAAAAGCAAGGCGTTTAGTTCTGCCAGTCAACACGCAAAGCCTCAAAAGTTCGTCGATAAGTTGGGAACGGAATATCTCAGCACTTGGTTCCCTCTGCCTACCCTAGTATATGCGAATACAGCGTGAAGCCAGAAAAATAAAACCAACAAACAAAACATTAGTAAGATATTTCTATAAATTCCTTCAGTAAAAATATTTATTTTCCCATAAAGCAATTTTGGGTGGAAATTAAATTTCTACAAAAAAAAGGGTCGCGAAACATCGTTATTCTGTACGCAAGCAAAATTCACTCGAAATTTATAGAAAGCATAATTGGTTTGGTATCGGCCCGAGCGGCCTATTTCAGTAATGGACGTGGCTGCGCTTGATTTCGGACGTATTGGAGCCGATTTTTGTGCAATTTACCCTTTTACCCGAGGGTATGTCGATATATGCTTCTTTTCTTACCGGTTTTCTATGATAAAACCCCAAAATTCCTGCCACAGCCAGACATTATTACTGTCAGTCGTCAGAGAAATTGATCTAAGTTATGACATTTTTTTGCCTGTCCCTTGACTTCAGTTTTTCGGTGATGGTTATTAATAATAACATGGCGTATATTGTATCTCTGTAACATATGTTGTTGTTTAATGTTACTTATTTTTCTAAACATATAATAGAAAATAAATATATATTGATTATATTTTTCTGACATACAGTACAGAGAAAGTAAAATTATAGTTATAATTAACAATTTAGCAATTGCCATTTATCACGAGGTGTTCCTTGTTCTTAACACCGCACTTTGCCTTGTTACCAGAGCGAAACTTAAAAACAATTCAAACACTCAGGTCTCAAGATCTCTTATACATATTATCAATTTTTTTGAAGAAAGTTAAATTATTTGTTTATTGATTTAATTGATATTTCTAGAATTTAACTGCAACAACATGTATATATGTATATTCTTTTAAATTTATTATTTGTAAAGTTAAAAAATCTATCATTAATCTAAAAAAAAATAGAATGACATCTAAACCATTAATAAACGACTACGACTGTGGCTAAAAAAGGACAGTAATTTAAACCGTTTTAAAAAGTACATTAAAAAGTTTTAAGTGCATGTTAAGTGAATGATAATGGAGCCAAGTATCGTTTATAAAATATGTGCGCGATATTTAATGATAGCTATAAAATTTTACATTGAGGGAAATTTTTCATTTCACGTTATAAGGAAAGATGACCTGTCTGACGGTAAACACGATGGTTTTGGGTTCGATACCTATCAGAGGAAATAATTATTATCTATTTTCCCGTATAATAAGCATACAGCCTAAATTATGGTATATGCATTGTATTGTAGACATTGATATGTGCTCTCCACTTAAACTGATATTTCCGAAATTCATATGAAAACAAGAAAAACCTGAAAACAAGAAAAACAAGAAATTCCATTTTACCTCTTAAATTCCACGCTAACAAAATTGTTGGCGGAATTGCGGGACTAGTTGAATAATATAATGTTAAAATATCATATTCTTTAAGTTTTAGCTTAATTGCTCTTTAAAAAAGCGTTTTGAAAATCAAATATTACAGTGTAATGGTTCCTACATACATACATGTCGTGTTCAACGTAGTTTTAATTTTCCCCGCGTTTAGTTCTAATAGCCCCTGTAATGAGAGGTTATATTTTTCATAGAAGCTTTAAGCTCGGCTAAGTGCAAGTTAAGGGGTTGTAAAAATAATACTAAAATGTAAAACTTTTGCGAAATGAATCTAAATTACTGGGTCGTGGTTATAAAATAAGTAAGTCGTTAAAGAAGTTAATGGCACTTGTACGACTATAAGCGCAACGGTTGTGGGTTCGATTCCCAATCGGGAGAATGAAATATTTTATACTTATTTTCATTTTCTCGCCCTGGTAACTCAATTCAAATTCAATGCGAGAGCAAAGAAATAATGGCATTTTTTTTTTAATATTTGAAATTTCTACATTTTCTTAATTTTTAGGCAACATAAGATATTCCTATATTAAATAAAATGTGAAAATCCCAATCACCTATCAATAATTTATCTCTGATAATAAAATAAAGAATATAGCTTACATTACAAAACTATATGGCAGATAAAAAGCTAAGAGTTAGTGAAACTTGTAATGAGTTTAAAAGTAACGAACTTCAGCTTTTCTTTGTGAAAGCATTCTTAAGTCAACTGTTCCCGGACTTTGCGGTCGATTCGGAAGTGTAGAGTTGTTAAGAACACAATTGTACATCGTTAAAATGGACAGAAAAATTATTTTACATATTTGGTATGACAGATTTATAACAAAAGGGTAGTAAGTTCGATTGTTTTTATATAGCTTCATGCTATATTCCGCACATAGCAGGTTAGGCAGAGGGAACCTGGGAACCTAGTGTTAAGACTCTCCATTCTCCAGTGTCTGTCAAATCGGGAGTCATTGTGTGTTGGTTTGCGGAACCCTAGATTTCTAATGTATATTTATACATTAACTTATGAACTATTTTTTGCCAGCTTTGACGTATTCAAATAAATTAATTTAAAACAGCTTCACACTGTATCACGCATATATCAGAGTAGATAGTGGGTACCAAGTGTTAAAACACTCCTTTCCCCACTTTCAACCGGTTTTTTGGGGCATTTCGTGTTGGGTGGTGGAAATCAACATCAAGCTTTTTGCATTGGTGCCAGAGCGGACTAATGAAAATATACATAAATTATAATTTATTACCTTGAATGAGGATTGAACCCACGACCGTCGCGTAACTGTCACATATTTGTGCCCCTACGCCAATTGGGGCCTCAAATCAGGCCCCAATTTATCTAATAATCAACAAAATAAATGTTTGATGAATAAACACTTATAGAAAATTAGATGTGAATACGCTTTGCTAGCATTGCTGAGGTTGCCCGACCGCACACCACATTAATTTATTCGCCATAATTCAACTGATTACACAAATTTTTATTACATAAATATTAAATTAATTTGAATTTTTTTATCGATATGTACTCGTACATTTGTAATTACATTAGAATAACTTCAAAAAATTTAACCAGCTTCACGCTGTATCCCGCGAACAACAGAGTAGGCAGAGGGAACCTAATCTTAAGATACTCCGTTCCTCACTTTTCGTCGATTTCAGGAGGCATAGGGTGTTGACTGGAGTAATTCAACATCGGGCTTTGCCTCGACGCCAGAGCGAAGAAATAACCTGCCTAACCTGCTACAGCGTGAAGCTAAAGAAAAAAGTTAATTTTTACTTAACGCGCGCTTAATTTTTAAAAACGCGTTAAATTTAAGACACTTTATATATGTGAAAATAAAATTAAGCAAAAAAGTAAGTTCTATTGTGCCAAAAATCATATAGCACACCAGAAATCTGTGCTAAAATCTATGCTCTGACAAATGGAAAGGTGGTAGCCCAAAAAAGTAACAATTTTAATCCGCTTGCACTGGGCACACGAAAATCCCACTAATATACGTCCTCTGATGGCGGTAAAAGGAAAATACGTACAGACAAATGTTTTTGTAAGCTAGGCGAGCGAAATTGATTGCTGGTTTGCTGACTTTTATCTTAGTTTAGATAAACGCTGATGAAATTTTACTTTTGAAAATTTTATTGGGAGACGAATGCGTGTTCTCAATTGAATTCCACTTAAAGTTGCCATTTTTTTCGTTTTGATATTTTGGAGGATATTGTATATTTAGTATTATATATACATTTTTGGAAACCCGGCGTTTTGAACATTTTGTACCAACCACGGACTGACTACTTTATTTAGGTTTGCATATTTATGTTTGTTTAAAAATTTTCCAGAAATAACTTCTAAATTTAATGTTTTTTATCATGAGAATATGTAGAGTGAGGAACCTAGTAGTAATTAAGACGTTATTTTTTCTACGCACTGCTAGATTCCCGAGCGTAGAAATGAAAATAAATAAACCCCCGAGTGAGAATCGAACTTACAACCGTCGCGTTTACACTGTTTCTGTTGAAGTAAAAAAACCAATCGTAATAAATCGTATCTTATTATTGTTTCAGATACAATAGCTCTAAGAGATGTGCAGCTAATAGCACCATCAGCGGTCAGGTTAGGCGAGACCGTCCTCCTTGGCTGCAAGTGGACACTCGAAGGAAACGAAACGCTGTACAGTGTTAAGTGGTATAGAGGTCGACAGGAGTTCTTCAGCTACCTGCCTAAAGAATATCCATTTACGAGGATCTTCGCTCAGCCAGGAATTGATGTTGATGTAAGTTGTACTAAATATTTTTTTTTTTAGCTTCAAGTTATATTCCGCACATATTCCGGTAGGGTAGGCAGAGGGAATCTGGGAACCTACCTTTTGTCAGATTTAGGAGGCTGCGTGTTGAGTGGTGCACCTAAGCGCTGCGCCTCGTTACCAGAGCGAAAAAAATAAAATATTAAATATTTCATTTCCTCGAATGGATGAAATTGAACCTACAATCTGTCGTGTTTCAATTCGCACGCTTGTCCCCCTACGCCACGTTTGCCGGAACATAATTACCATTGTCATATGATTTTAATTGCTATTTTCTATAGTATCATACTTAAATTTTTATTAACGTAGAAATTTCCGTAAATATTAGTGCTTCCCTATACTTCCAAAATTAAAATGAACGTCCATGACAAATTTTAGTTTTACGTATGTTGTAAGTTAACAGTTTCTTACTTTTATTTTGTTTACTCATAGAGTTCAATTCTCATAAAGTACTAAAAGAAATTTCCTCCGATCAAAATATTTATATAATGGATAATGTTTGATTCATTTTCATACTACAAAATGATTGAAGTACTCCAATTTGTTGATTGCCTTTTATAAGAATCCTTAACTTACAATTCAATATGGCTCATGAATATTTGAAAACACCTGAGAGTCTACCTTTCTATTGCTGAGTTATATTTATGTACAATCTCTTAACTTGTTTATTTTGCTACGTATATTCTGAGTGATGGGAATTGGAAGATATTGGTTTAGTAAATTAAATTTAAATTTCCATTTCTTCGCTCTGGTGTCGAGGCTAAGCACAGCGTAGAGTTCCGCCAGTCAATACGTAATGCCTTCAAAATTCGGCAGAAATTGGGGAACGGAGTGCCTTGGAGTTTCTACCTGCTTTTCTACTCAGCTGGGTGAGTGTGGGATATAGCGTGGAACTGATTTTTTTAATGTTAATTAAATAGTTTTAGGCACATTTTTATTCTAATAGAAAATTAATAATTAAATTTTTAATATAATTTAGGCAATAGTTTTAATAAAATAAAACTGAGCTGTATTTCCAATCTTAAACGTTAGCTATCTATAATACCTATAATACCTACGTACGTAAATAATCTAACTTTAAAAAGTTGCCATCACGTTTGCCATAAATTTTCTTTTACCAGCTCTAAAAAGTTTTTATGGAAACTCTACAAGATCTGGGTCCTTCATTAAAAATATCTGGAATCTTGAAAGTGGATACTTGGCGTAATAATACAATTTGAAAAATTATTATCTTGGCCTTCTCAACTTTAGAGTTCATTTTACTGTCTCAAAGTTTTCGAAGCGAGAACTATGGTGAAGTTTTAAAAGATAGGAAAAGTAAATATGTTTGCATCGTACTTTACATTTTAAGAGATTGAGCTGACTGGGGCTCGGCTGCAAAGCAACTTTTGTACTGGCAAAAGAAAAATAGCACTTATAATAGTTTTCTTTAATATAAAAATATTGACATACAATCCATTTTATATGAGAAATGATGTTTTAAGATTTATTTTCTTTATAAAAAATGTTCTTTATTATACTTTCATACAAAATGTGACAAGATCATAAATTCGTCAGCATTGATTTTTCTATGTATTTCAGTAATATTAAACGTAGTTTGCTATTTATTGTTAGACCTTAAAATTCAGTACTTGTATCTGTTTAATATATTTTGACAACGCGTGGGTGTTATTGTCTATGAAATAAGTAGCTTATGTTCAAGCTGACAAAGAAGTATACACTTGTATATTGTAGCTTTTGTATTGAAAAGGTAACAAAAAGAGATGTTATTAAACTACTGTTGGCACGGTGAATGATAATCATGATTTTGTCATTAGAATTAATTATTTTTATTTCCAAACCCTGGTAGCAAGTTCCCCCGAGTTCTTGGTTCTCCTAAATGGGAACCAAACCAACAACCGTCGTCATCTTCATCTTTAATCAAATGTGTATCTGCAAAGTCGATGTTAAATACATTTATTTGCTTGGCTTCAATTAAAAGTTATTTCAAGGTGGTCATAAAAAGATATGAAACAGTCTTTATTTGGGTTAGAGATAAAAACAAATTATCAATTAAAATAATAACAAAAGAAAGTACCTAGTAATAGTCGATTGCTGTTTACAGTTTCAGTCTTACGTTGTAACGCTAGGTTCCCACCCTGCTTTGTGTATTTGTACTTTCCGCCGTATTCTAAAGGAATTGCGTGTTGAATTATTTTCGTATTAAACATTTCATTGCCCCTAGCGGGAATCGAATCCACAACCTCTCGCGTTAACAATCGCATGCTTGTGCCCATACGCCACGACTGGCCTCAGCAGGAATATTGGAATCCAATATAAATTTTCTTATTTATTCAGTAGGTAATATGAAGTTACTTTGTTTTATGTTTTGTACAATATAAGTTTGGGGCACACGTTTAAGATAGGTTTTTATGGGTGGCACAACTAAGTACATGGTCGTAAAATTCTTACATGTACCTTAGTTACGAGCTTTGGGATCATTTTGGAAGAATATATTTTTTTCATATACTAACAAGCTATTTTGTATAGCGACATTGTTTTTTTCTCCTCACATACTAAGTACAGGCGTCAATAAATTTAAATGTCCCGAACCTGACCTGATGGCCTCAGTCGTGTACAGTAAACACGTTTTTATTGGTCGTTAAAGCACTTTTCATGTTTTATTGTGGACCCATTGTTAGAAAGATTCACTTTATGACCAACCCTAAAAATCTACTGCCGTTCACTGATGATACTATCTTTACTTGGCCGAAAAATTGCTTGCGTCCAATTATTCGTGGCTGTTAGATAAGTGTATCGAAATGAGATATTTTTAGTGGTGATATAGATGTCTTTTTTTTCAAATTTTTGGTTAAGAAGATTAATTATTTAGATATGAAAATTATAATATATTTTTTTTAAAACTATGTATTAAACTATTAATAACTATTGAACATAGGACGTAAGTTACGCTTACAGTCGAATCTTAGTGCTTTTGATGACAAAAGCATAAAAATATAAAAGCCTTTGTGAACTTGCAAAACCTATTCAGGTAAAATTTAAGTAGACTTAAAAATTTCTTTGTATAGAAAACTTCAAAAAAGTTGAGTTTTAAGATCTATAAATAAGTTGCCACTGTCTTCATAGATTTGATAAATAGAAAATGATATTAACTTTTTAGTGTCAATATTGTCTTAAGTAATACAGAATAAATAAAAAAGAGAAAAAAAAAACTTATAAAATAATTAACGAGTATTTAGATAACTAAAATAATAGTATATTTTATTAAAAGTATCATTTTTGGAAGTTGTAGTAGATTTTAAACAAGCTTTTTATAAAGTGTATTTAAATTTTTATTATTATTGGGCTTGGATGAAAAAAATAATAAATTGAGCAGTAACATTTCGCAGGTCTCCGAATTTCTTCGCATTTGTGTGATTTTTTATATCATTTTAAGTTAAATTTAAAATGTTTAAACTGTAAAACGTAGGCTTTAGTACAGTACAGTACCTTTTCTTCCTTTACTGTAGTCGGCAAAAAGAAAATATCTTCACCTGTACAATTGCGCATATAATAACATAATAATAAAAACCATACAAAACAAACTCGTATCGTTCGGATTCTCGGTCGTTTGGATTCAGATTGAATCGATCAGGATACCTTCAGTGCTGGGTTATTGTGTGTTTATTGGAATTTTTCCATATTGGTGGCAGTTCTTACTGTGGGCGCTATATGAAAATAGTAATGTTTACCTGCGGCTTCGCCTGTTGGGCTATATGGGAATTAAAATTTAAATTAAAAGTTGTATATGACACATGATACATTCAAAGTGCTATAGATAACTCTGGCCTTAGGCTTATCAAAATTAACTTTTCATTCCGTTTCTTCATAAATGGACTATGTAAGATTAATTTAAATATTTAGTTAAACTAAAATCTCAATGTATCTATAGTGATGAAAATTTACTTAAATATTCCAGTCAAAGTTACTTCTTCCAATTTGAGAATCCCTCTGAACGTTCAATATATTTCTCTAAAATTCTAATTTTAAAATAAATATTTAGACATTTTTTATGGGTATCTTTATTATCTATTTTCTTCTTCTGCTTCACCTATTTTTTATATAACTAATTGCAACAAAAAAAGTAAAAATAAATCTATTTCTAAATTAAGCGCCATATGGGATAATTGATATTTTATTGCAATTGAATTGACTTAATCTCTAACAAATTTCATGTTTATTTGTATCAAGCTAAAATTAATATCACAGTTAATCAATCTAATTGAGGCAATCGATCCCTTCGAGCATAGAAAAACTAAGCAACAAAGCTTCTAGGTCAACGCAATCATAAGTTAAAAGTGTTCAAGCATCGTTTTTGATGCATTTTGTATGAAATTTAATCAAAACCTTTAGACTACCTACTTTCCTTGGACCTACAGTTATCAAATTTGGCTATTAGAGAGAACTTACAAACAAAGCTAAAAATCCGAAAAATAGCTATATAGCTAATATCTACCTACAATCATGAAATTGGTACGGAACCGTCGCTGCCCAGATCGACTCGCACTTAACCGACTTTTATATCTAACATGACTGGACTGTATTTCATTATAAAATAGAATTCTCAATAGTACTAAATCGAAACTAAGATTTACAGTTATGCCAAGTATATCAATACAATATAAACCAATAAGCTCATATCACATTCACCACATCACTGGACACTTGACGCTGAACGATACATATTGAATAATGCGTGGCGTCCGCAATTTGGCCACCGCCGTTTCCTCTAGCGACCACTTACGAGAACATTTACTGACCCGTTATCATTTTACTGACAAAGTGATGATTTTATATAACTCACATGATGTACGAGGCCGTCGTGGTGCAGGGGCACGAGCGTGCGATTGTAAGCTGTTCGATTCCCATTTTGGGGGAATGAAATATGAATATCGCCAGTCAACACGCAATGCCTGAAGAATTCGGTGGAAAATAGGCAACGGAAGTGTATCGATGGGATTGTGAAATAGGATCTTCTTTTCACTCTTTACACATAGAAGCTTAACTCAACCGAGGTGAGAGCGCGTTGAATTTTAGTGGGAGGAAGCAAAAAATCCGTCGGTTTTAGAAACAATTGCTAGGAATTGGTAACAAAAATCAAAGGAAAAAAATTCAAGAGTGACCGATGACTCCATGAATTAACTTCTAAAGAAAATTACTTAGATATAATTTCGATTCTGAAAGGAAAAGATAGGCGCTGGTCTCGCCTAATGTAGATTTTCCGAATGTTAAGACAACGTAGAAAATTAGGTCACTAGGTCTTGTCTTTATAGCTATTAAGACGAGGACTCAGTTATTCCTCCTCCTTATCTTGAAATGAATCTTACAATTCAATCTTAATCATTTGTTTAGACTTTTTATTTACTTTCACGCTGTATCACGCATATAGCAGGGTAGACAATTGAAAGCTAGTCAGCCAGCAGGCATGGAAACCAGGTTTAACACCGCGCTTTGTTTTATCACAACGAGGAAATAGAAATGATTCATTCATTCCGAGTGGAAAAGGAAACTCACAAATGCCGTGCCAATGCAATTACAGTCGAATACTACGTCACATCGACCACCATAAGGAGATGATCGTAATTTCTCCTTTAATATGTATGTATATTCCTTTAATGTGTATGTATACAGTTTTAGAAAACCAAACTTCCATAAACATAATTCGAACCCACTATTATCGCTTGAAGTTACTTAGACGCCGTTTATTACAACCAAAATTTAATATATCCGTTTAAAACTAGACAACCGACTCCGATCAATTAAGTCCAAGTAACGAGTAGAATAAGACTCACGTTGAAAATGTTTTAAGGCAGTTATGGGCATCAATTTTCTATATATATATAAAGTGAATTTTAGTAATTTATTAGTATGGTTACAGTAGTAAAACACATAACACAGGGCGAGGAATAGAAAATATTATTTTTTTTAATTCACCGAGTGGGAATCGAACCCACAACCGTCGCATTTACAGTTCCACGACGACCTTGTAACAAAAATTGAACCAAACAAAATTTTAAATGTACAAGCTTAGATTCAAATTTAATTTTCTTAATTGTGTTGACTGTCTGGAAGCCAAAAGCTATAATTGAAAGTTACTTTTACCCTTATTTCTCGTTCTCTTTTCAAGTCAGATCTTTTTCAGTAATTTTGAAACTTTCTACTTGACTTTTTAAATATTTAAATACTTTTACTAATTGAGTATTGAGTTCTGAAGCTTCGTTTTCAAATTTTTAGGTCTCATCTTATTATAAAACTTTTTTCAACAACCGTTTTCTTCTTTTTCTTTAAAAGGTATCATTTTCGCTTATTTATACAATTACAAGGGTTTAATTAGTTTAAGGCCTGCATAGTGCAGTGGCACAAGCGTGTGACTGTAGACACGACTGGTATGGGTTTAATTCTTACTCGAGGGAATAATTACATTTAAATTATTTTCATTTCTTCGTTTTGATATCAAGGCAAAGCCCGGCGTTGAGATCCACAACTCAACAATCAATGTTTTCAAAATTTAGCGGACGCGGAAAAACTGAGTGTCTTAACACTTCTCTCTGCTTACTAATTTAATAATTGCAATGTCTTTATGGTGCAAAAAAAAATAATTAAAGAGCTAAATGAGTATTTCCAACCGTGCCATGACGATCTCTACCTCTATTATACTAACTTTGCTGTAAATTAAAATATTCCCCTAAGCACGATTTGAGCTCACATCGATCGTGCTCAGTAATTAGAACTAATCCACGACGGCATCATTGTTATTCAATACATATACATAGATATATTGTTATGTAAATATCAATTATTACAATGTTTCATATTAAGGGTAAGATATTGTATATAAGGTATTATAATCCTTAAATACATAAACATAAAGTCTAATCTTCCATTTACGATCAACAACAAACCCATCCTGTTTTGGGGTTAAAAGCTCGATATTTCAAACTCGCTTCGCAGTTCCCATATGAAAATTACACCAATTTCGAAAGCCGAGTTTCGTATAGAAATAGAAGCGATACCCGATGAAGCTTTGACGTCACTCGTGTAGGGGTTAAGTGGACATTTTGGTAATGTCCTTTTAGCGTGCAATTTTCAATGATATTATAGAAGTGATGTTAGGGGTTACTCTATTTCTTTTCCGCATATAGCAGGGTTGACAGAGGGAAACTAATGTTAAGACACTCCGTGTTGAGTGGGCTAACTTGACACTAGGGCACCATTAACTACTTCATACAAAAAATGTATTACCCTTTTTATTTTATTTCAGTATCTGAGATAGAGAATAGTGTAAGTGTTCCAAGTTCCGTCCATTTACTAGCATTACAATTGAACGCTGCCCTTTTGAATTTGAATCTTTAAAATGAATCTTTGAAAATTAATCGCAAGCAGTCGTTTTCTTTAATTTTAAAAGGAAATGGATTCAGTGCTCTTTAATTAAAATTGCATTTGGTGTTCCAATTATAATAAGAGAATCCTTTTAATACGTACATAATATAAGCAAAGCTATAAGCAAACTAATATATATTAACATTTACATATAAAGATATTTAAAAAATAGAGAATTGTGTATCATTTTGAGTTTTCTTATACATTACATAACGAAAAAACACAAAAATATCTTCTGTTTCCCACTTTCCTCTATATTCTGGAGGCATTGCGTGTTGAGTGGCGAAACATAACGCCGCGCTTTACCTCGTTGCCAGAGCGAGTAAATAAAAATATTAAGTATTTAATTTTCACGAGTGGGAATCCAAGGCACATCAGACGCTCGTAATCCTCTAACCAAAAATACGATAAACAAAAACAAAAAGAAATTGAATAACCTTAAATAATCACATTAGGACATACAGTCACACATATATATGTATATGTATATATAAAAGTATTCGTCCAAATTCATACCTTTGCCAAGGTAAATTGACCATCAGATCTCTAATTGAACTAAGATGGTTACTACACCTGACTGCCAATTAGGTTAGATTACACGTACCGTTATATCGTCCTCTGGAACAGGTGGTCCATATGGGCATTAGTTGTTTTATCTTTTGTGAAAGTCCTTCGAGCAAAATATTAAGGTTCACGAGATAAGCATGCGGCCTTAATTAATATTAATATGAATAAAGTTTATCCTGTTATAGAAATGTTAATTTTATTGAAAGATATGATAAGTTTTAGGATTATCTTTGGACACATTGGGTTTGGTTGTGTGATGGCAGAAATAGCTGTTTTTTTTCAGTCTGGCTAAGAAATAATAGAAGAACCAAAAAAATTTAGAAAGTTGGGATTGTGTCTGGAGAAAAGTTTAAGGATTCAAGTTCATACATGTAAGAAAAAATTATACAACAACTCAGCATATCAACACATAAAATATATTCTTGAGATTCAAAGAAATGACAAGAGGATGAGATGAACCTTCTTTCTTTATGCCTCTCCACACAAAGCACGTGGGAGATCTGTGAAGGTCGACAAGGCGAAACGTTATTTCGATTGAAATGTAGAAATATCAAATCAATAGTGTAGAAAATAACCCTGGCATTAACCACAAGCTTATAACATCTTTTAAATTAGCTTATAAAATCTGAACTACAGTTTGCTTGATTATTTAATAAAAGCTTTTATATTTTTCCAGCATTTTCTTCTTTCTTCTTTTATTTAGAATTTTAATTACTCCACCAGACTATTTTTATGTTTTTATAATTGAGATGTAGAAAGTTACAATTATTAATAGACTTAATAATAGTTCCTTTTAAAATAATATATTATGTTAATTCTTCACTATCTCGTAAAAAACATTTAGGTGCATTTTTCAATTTGGAAATATATAGATCAAGTTTTCTTGTATACTGATATAGATCTGTAAATAATATACTCAAACTCCTTAAAAATATTTCAAAACATTCAAACAATTTTTGAATTAGCATACCATTAAAATCGACTCAATAGAACAGCTTGCCTCATAATTAAATCGTGTACATTTTTCAATTCATCTTAGATAACAGCATCTGGACCGTTGGCCTGTCTTCTTCCTATTAAAAGAGAATTATACGGCAAATAAATCAAGCTCTGTTGAGTAAACGTAGATGGATAAGATACTTCACTATGTCTCGGTGAGCGGTTTAAATTACTTTAGAGACGGCTGTATTACTGATGTCGTTTTTTGCAGCTTTACGCTGTATCCTGTATATAGCAGGGTTGGTAAAGGGTAACTAATGTTAAGACACCTTGTTTCCCACTTGCTTCACCTATTTTTTTAATATTGGTCTGATATTTTGCATGGTATTTTTGTGGAAACGTTATCAATAAACATTAAGTTTATATTGCTTATACGAGTATAATAAAATCTGGTATAAATCCAGAATGACGAAATTAACATATTTTTTTAATTTAAGTATATCCAGGAGTTTCAACCTACAACTACTGTGAGTTTGAGAGAAGGTCCCAATTGTGTCGGGATGGAGTAAAGCACCTCTAGACTTAGAGCATTTATAAGTTAGCTATGTTTTCCAATGATTTCTAAAAAAAAGTATTATTATTTCCAAAATATCGTATAACACTATAAAAACATTAAAAGCTATCAATAAATCTATTAACATTGAACTTTATAAGCCTTTCCACTACAAAAATTTCTGTTAGTTCACCAAACGTAACAAATGTAGGAATATTACCAGAAAATAGAAAATACCTTTCATTTTCCTCATTCTAGGAGCGAGCCGAGGCCATTTCTCTTTCTCAGTGAATCTATTCCCGAATATACCTAAGCGTGAACGACACAGTTGATAGTCGGAATGAGTAGAACATTGACTCGATCCGTCCCGTGCCAAATCACCAGCCATCAGATCACTATTGTACTGTTTATTTTGCTTGGAAAAATTGTGCATGCGTATTAATATTTATGTTTTTTTTTTTGTTATTGGAATTTGCTTTTTTCGCTTAAATAGAGCAGTTAAAATGGTATGATAGTGGGTTTGATTCTTACTCGGGGCTGTACACGGGGGCTATAGGTTTGATCCCCATTGATGAGAATTGTTTTATTATTTTTTTGCTCTGGTGCGGCGTTAAGTGCTGTTATTTAATATGCAATTTTCTAAAACTGACTGGAAAGTGGGAAAAGGAATGGAGTCTTATCCGTTTGCCTGCCAAAATGTAAAGCTAAAAATTTGATTATAGAAAGAGAAGATTACTTACGTACTGGACGGTATGTTTTGTTTGAATTGCAAAACATACAAAGGAGCATATTAATATAAAATCACCTAGATAAATAATCTAGTAGTAATAGAATCATTCCTAAAAAAACAAAAACAAAGTTAATGTTTTAACATCTTTATATTTACATAGTAGTACTTGACTGAAAACAAGAAAAAAAAACAACATTTTGTTACTTACAAAAAACTATAGTCGTAGAATAATGACTTTAGCAAAGTCAACTGTAAACAAAAAAAACTTTCAAAATAATACAAAACACTCAGCAAAAAAAAATTAACAACTCTTCTACCCCTTCCATAAACATCTTAATAAAAATACGACATTTTAAGATGACGAGGATAATAGCATCGACGTCGATAGTCGTCGAATTAGTACCAAGCTTGGTAAACAAGATATTCTCCGATAGTCGATCGATCGTGAGAAACTGGAACGTAGCATATTATTAAGCATTGAAATGAAAAGAATTCAATTACTACATAGTAGACGCTTACAGAATATGTATTTGAGGATATTGTATGTGAGGTATTTTGTTAGAAAACTGTATTTGGCGACAAAAAGAAGGTTATTACCTAGTAAACATTAGAAAAGGAGAATATTTTAAGAAGATCAATAAACATTGATAGTCGTTTCAGCAGTTCTTATATCTGTCTGCTATAACTTCGTTTGCATATACAACGTTAAATCTCGTAATTATCTCATTTCCAGAGGGATTTCGGGAAATCTCTTTTTCTTTTTCATTCTCTGGAATTCTTTCTTTTCTATCGCTCCTACCGCTCTTGGGAAGTGTACTCCCAAAAAGACTGCATGAGAAATTGCAACCAACGGAAAGAATATCCAGTTAATGATGTGTATGACGTACAAAAACTGCAGATCTAAATCCTTCACTTTTGCAACATAGTAGTAGTTCCGCAGTACTTGTTTGTATATTTTACTTTATTTACGACCTCAAGCGTTCTTTAAGTGTAAGTAAATAGAAAGAAACTAGTGACAGATTATTTTATATCTTTATATATTTTTTCTGTCCGTATATTGCAATTTAACTTCAAAGAGTGTATAATTAAATGAATATAGAGAGATCTTTCTCAGTCAGAGTGGTGTGGAAGCTACGTAAATACAACTCCTATATATACTTCATGATGTATTTATGAATCAAATAGGGGATTAAAGTAGGGTACATAAAGTTTTTTTGTTGGACGGGATGTGTCAAAAAAATCCTAAGTTATATAGATTGTTATCATGATAACTGAAATAGTGGAATTATTACCATTTTTAGTTAAAATTTCCAAATTCCTTAATTAAATTTATCAAGCAGAAATTTCAAAGCATTCCATGGATTCTCCGTGTAAAATTCTGTGTGGAAAATTCATCCATTACCATGAAATTTTACCATAAGAATCCTCTTTCCAATTATTTTCGTTTATTTCATCAGGTGTCCAGATCGACATCCCAGCAAGTGGTACTAAGAGAGGCGACGCGAGCGCTAGCGGGAAGGTACCGATGTGAAGTATCGGCTGATGCGCCGTCTTTCCACACACAAGTTAGATCAGCCTTCATACATGTTGTTGGTACGTAAAAAAGTTTAACTAAACATTGACTATATACTTCTAGTTTATACTTTTGTTATTCTGGTTACATTTATATTAACAAATATATAAATTTAAAATATATAAAATAATCGCTAATAATGCGTTGATAAGGATACAAACAAAACTATAATTAGGGTTCCATTCCTAGAGTATAGTAGTTATAAGCAACGTCGGTTGTCGTTTGAAGCAGCACTGTCTTCGACGTCCGGTTCCTGATCCAAATATCTAGCGATAACCTTTTGATATGACCGAGGTTTATGCTATTAAAATCCTTAATTAAAACGACGCCCAGTACAAATATAATTATTGTTTCAACTAAGCTATTCTTATATTACGTTTTATTCTTAATATAATAAAAAATCTTCATGCTGTAAAAGCCAGTACTGTTTTAAAATATAGAGTTATTTATACCTGTTGTTTAAAAATTTAAATAATTTTATGAAATCGGAAAAGCATGTATCGCGCAAGAAATTTATTTGGTTTTATTTCTATGTTTTTTATACACAAGCTACAAGCTTTTGCAATTTCATAAAATTCTTATTTTCATTTTAGTATCATTTACCTTTCGATTATTCAAAGAGAAAGTTTTGCTGAAATAAAAATAATTTTTTTATTGAATAGATAATCTTTTTAAAAACACCATTTAAAAGCTTGTTTTTAAAAATATTTCTTAATTTATATTTTATTTTTTAGATTTTCGTTTTCCCGTAATCTTTGCATTTTCATTAATAGATTTTTATCGCAAGGTGTTTTTATGTGAATATTCAGGTGTTCGATATAATTTAACACGAGAGTGCTTGCAAATCAAGTGTGTCTAACTACGACATGTCTATCGTCATTAATTCAAGTCCCCTTACTTCCGATTCCATCTCCAAATTTTAGATCAATTCAGTTAAGTTCAGTTCTTTTATTTAGACTTTAGATCACTTAGCAGGAGAGTACTCACCAAGACAAACCAAAAGAGTCCAAGTATAACCAAATATAACTTGTTTGCCTTTCTGAGTTCAAAAGTCCCCTTTTCAACTTTCGGCTTCATCTCCAATTCCAGGGTGTTTTTTTTTTCATGATATATTGTATTTTACAGATCAAGCCCTTCCATTTGACCCATAAAATTTGTAATGCGCCCTTTTGTTACGACGGCTTTTTCTGTTTAACTGAGAACTGAAGTCGTAATCCAAATTTCAACTTAATGAGCTTGTAAGATTTGACATACTCGTACACTAACAAACTAGAACAGCAAGTCAAATTAAATGTTATATGAAAACAGTAGCAGTAGTCCCAATATTATAATGAGGGTATATTATATTAGGTCAATACAAACAAACATTCATATTTACGGATATATAACAAAAACAGAGAAACAAAAACTCGCTTAAGCGTGGCATCTACAATAATAAATCAGAATAAACACAATATTTTGATAAGTGAAATAAAAAAGATATATTCTCTGAAATTACAATTTTTCAATTGAATATACTCACAAAAACAATGTATTGTAGAATATTATAATAAACAAACACAAAAGCAAATATTTTATTGTAACAAATACAGTATTTATAGATTCTCCATTTAAATTTTTAAGCCCAAGCAACAACCACTGTGCGGTCGACTTACCTTTTTATTCTGGAAGCTTATTTTATATTCTTTTCAAAGTACAAACGGATTTGTGTATCTTGGAAGTTCAAATACAACGATGATAGCTTGTACTCATGTTTACTTACTTCTTAGTATTGAAAGTTTTCTATTTAAGACTTTCTTTCGTTTGTTTCTCTTCCTTCTTTCATAGATTATGCAGAAATTTCTAGTACTCTTCTCTTTATTTGAGTATACGTATAGTTTTTTTTGTTTTAGAATTTCCAATTTTTCGTATCAAAGTTTTATTAATACTTACAGTTAAGTAGGTGTAGCAATAGGTTCTTTATTCCTTCCGTGTTATGTATAGTAGCGTCCAATATGATTGTTATGAAGTGTAAGGAAGTACATTTTTCAAGCTATAAGTATATATTCCAGTTAAGTTCAATGGAACATCTTCTGAATTAGGTTCCTTGGATAGGAATATGTGAGGCATGGATAGCAACCAACTCCTAAATGTTTTGCTGTAAGTCATTTTTCTGATTTTACAATTGAACCCAATATTTGACTGCAATAAAATTATTAAAATTTCAGAAGCTTCATAGCCTTTCTATATATAATAATACTAAGTTATCATTTTTAGTAATATACCGTTAATAAATTCCATTAAATCCCAACCGATATAATTAAATGCAAATTTCTTTGTGTAGTATCCCTATATTAAAAATCGGGGAGGAGTAAAAATTCATTGTGAGCTCAATAATCGATATTAAGTTATTAAATATTCGATATGAAAATAGGTTCTCGGGAGACCGCTCGTCGACTCTTTTTATTTTGATTACTCTCCGTATATTGGAATAATGGATGCGGAAAATCACGTGGTTTTGACTTCCAGATATGGACAAGCATACACTTGTCCGCATATATAACAATGAAATTTATTCGGTAGTCGTGACGTAGTGGCTCAGCATCTGGATTTACACGAAGCGGTTGTGGGTTTGATTCTCATTTAGGGGAATGAATCATTTTAGTTTTCTCGCTTTGATTTTAATTAATTCCTCCAAGCGGAACATCGGAGGCCTCAGGGCCGTAGTTTATAGTTTCTGTTCAATAAACAATAACTTAAATAAAGAACGGAAAGGAAATGGTGACTGCAATAATATATTACAAAGGAGCAAACGGCTTTATTTGCCTTCCATATAACACGAACAGTGGTCCATATTAATAGTATAATTATATAAATCTACGATCCGTAGCAATTTGTCTCATCACTATAGTATGATAAACAAAATAATCTTTTTTAAATATTTTTAGCTTCACGCATATAGCAAGGTAGAGGGAACCAAGTGTCTCAATACTAGGTTCCTTCTGCCACATCTGCTATATGCGGGACAGCAATTCCGGCACTGAACACTAGACATCGCGTGTTGAGTGCCGGATTTAAACGCCACACTTCGTCTTGCTACCAGAGCGAGAAACTGAAAACATTAAATAATTCATTTCTCCAGATGGTCAAACCTACAACCATCGTGCTCACCGGGTTCACACGGCCGTTGCGCTATCACAACCTCCATTAATAATATTTTTATCACATAAATATTAGTCAATATTGAAAGTATACTTAATTAGGATACTTTTAATATAATATAATTATATTTTCCCCTAGACTTTTAAACAACTAGGCAGGTGGGAGCAAGTGACGTAACATACTCGTACCTACTTCCAACGCTTCGACGCCTCGGCTCGTTGAGCGTAAATTAGGTTGCGGACAACTTTGAATGTTGATACTTTCATATTAGATCAAACAATATGTGGCTCGAATTTCATGGGAATTATATTAAAACGTATTAAAGTTATATATTATACTTAATTTTGGTATTTAGATAGGATTGTAAATACTTTTGAACGTTATTTAAGAGTAGTTCGTGGGCTCACATGTTACTCTTTTTTTTTTGTTTTTTAGCTACACTCTGTATTACGCATATAGGCGTTTAGTTTAGAGCCAGGGAACCTTCCATTGAAAAACGTACGTTCCCCACTTTCCGCTAAATTCGTGAGGCATTGCGTATTGGGTGACGGAACTCAACGCCGCGCATTGCCTCGATACTAGAATGAAGAATTTAAAATATTTCAATATTTCATTCCCCAAAATGGGAATCGCACCACAACCGTCGCGTTTATAGTCGGACGGCTGTTCTCTGGACAACAAATACTTTTAAATATTCATATAATTTATTAGTAATAAACCCATATGGACTAAATAATTATAGCTATTTCCGTATTACGTTATTTGGCAGGTACGCCTTTAAGCATAAGTATTTGCAAACATTTTTTGTTTTTTCAAACAAAAATATTTTTTATTTCAAAAACAATGACTGTCCTATATTTATCACATGTTTCGACATATAAATAATTACGAGAATTGAAGCTGTAACTATCGCTAAAATATATTCTAACCGTACAAAAAAATTGTACGATCATAATATATTCCTTAAAAGTTTACATTTAAGCTTAGGTAAACGTCAACGCGGATACAAAATAATATTGAATATTATGTTACACTAAAGTATTTCACTAACGCCGGCTCAGTGGTAAGCTGGCTTTATAAAAGATATTTTATGCTGAAATCTTTTAAACCCGCTTTGCTGACTACAGTCGACATAGTTTTAAATGTCTCCTATTTTATTACTTCTTAGATTGTTTTTGTTTAGAGGTTGCTAAGAACTGTTACATATACATATACAAATATATTACAACGGTTATTTTCATATTTTGCTGTTCTGATAACGAGACAAGGCGCGGCGTTGAGTACCGCCACTCAGCACGCAATGCCTCCTGCATACGTCAGAAAGTGGGGAACGTGTCTTAATGAGAACAAAGTATTGTACTAGGTTTCCAGGTTCAGTTGGCCTACGTGTAGGATGCGCTTGAAACTAAAAAGTATATAAAATACTAGCGGCCCGCCCGCGGCTTCGTCTGCGTGAACTACGTTATTTTTAATTTCTGTTTCTATGAGTACCTACGTCCTATAAGTGACGTCCATGCAAAATTTGAGACTCCTAGAATTAGAAGAATTAGAGCATTTGTAGTAACGAAGTTTCATACAAACTTTCAACCCCAAAAATAACCCCTTAGAAGTCGAATATTGCAAATTCCCGTCTTAGCGAGCGCCTACGTCCTATAAATAACTCCTATGCAAAATTTGAGATTCCTAGCACTTGTAGTTTCTGAGATTTCGTGATGAGTGAGTGACCTTTCGATTTTATATATATCGATTACTAATTTAAATAACTATGTGTACCTATATAAAATTTCAATCCTGAACTACAACAATCCACGTCCTATAATTTAATCTGACGTGAGTAGCTGTATTTGCTTGTAGCAAGCATGGCGTTTACCATCAACCTGACTGTTTGCTGACAATCATCCCTATACCTATTAATCTACAAATATATAGATTCTATATAATCAATAGGTGAATTGTTATAAATAATTGTTTTGTATATAAAAATTGAATAGATAATAGTTATGGGGGCAGTCGTGGGGCAGGGGCACAAGTGTGTAAATGCGACTGTTTGTGGGTTCGATCCCCACTCGAGTACATTAAAATTTAGTTATATTTTCATTTCGTCTCTCTTGTGTCAAGGTAAAGCTTAAATTCCAGAATTCGGTGGAAAATAGGAAACTGAGTGTCTTAACACTAGGTTCTCTGTCTACCTTGCTGTGTGTGGGATACAGCATGAAGCAATTTTTTTTGAATAGATGTAACTATATTATATGGCGAAAAGACTTATAAAAAGAAAATATTTGAAATGAGAACAGATCTAAATAAATTTATAATTATTACACATTCATGAACAAAACTAATTAATAACATCCCCATATAATATTTACAACCCTTATTAAATTTAACGTTTCATACGAGGATTTCATAACTTAAATAGGGGATCTATTCTATCCAGCTTATAATAATCTAAAAAAGGGTTTCAAAATCCGAAAGATTATTCTTGTCCCGTTCCAAAATAATATCACGTCTTACCTCTAAATCACTTCAGCGAATGTACGACAGGACTGGCCCTCTCTCTCTTTGGACTTAATTTGAATATAATAGCAGCAGTCTGTCCGGGGGGTAAGTGGGGGTCAGCACTAATCTGGCTGAGGCTAGGTAACGTTGATAAACTGCGAAACGGAAGTGCTGATGATTTATTTGCATAAATCCTTGCTTGATTTCGATTTTCGACTAATCTTCTATGATTTGTGGTAAATGTTGGCAATAATTTCTGTGTAATTTATATTGTATTGTTAGCTGTGACACTTGTAATTGCGAGGGAGTTGTGGCTTCAAATTTCACGTAGGTGACTGTAGAGTTAGGACACTAAATTTGAAATAAAAAATGTTTTCTCAGTTTCATTTCTAGTGATGATAGGTGCGTCATCGTCAATCAAAATTTATTATTAAATTAATTTGGCCTATATGACACAATCGTGGCATACCTTTCGTTAGAGGTTGCAAGAAAAAAATAGTTATATATTTTTTTTTCCGCTGGATACTCCAGACCGAATGTAGATACCGCTCCCACAGTCTTATTTTCGGAACATTGAATATTTAGTTTCTTGCAGCAAGTCTTTTCAGGTCTGAGGCATAGTTTTATTTGAAGTTCAAAAAAATAATTAAGTAACTTTTTATTTAATAAAATTGTTTGGCTTTCCTAATAAGTTTTTATAAAACATAATATTATTATATCAAAACTCATTCTGTTACATAAGAAGTCTTCACTAAATAAGACATGTTTTCAAAACCTAATTGTTAAATATAATCAACCAACGTAATTGGGCACAGTGTTACTTTGAATAAATGCTTAACAAACATCTACGAGAACGCAAGTTTTTTTTGCTTGGTAATTTAGAGTATTCAAAGCCATACGCATATATATGTGGACGAATGCTGTTATCCTGGCGAATGTGAAATGTTATATTAAAAATGATATACTACTGTTAGTGTACTCTATGTATATATTTATATATTTAAAAAAATGTCTTATATATATTTCAAGAATTCTCTATGTATATATTTAAAGAAACTTTTTGAAGTACTGTTTTAACGTTATTACTCATACCGATTACTGTACCCAGTTCTTGTGGTTATAAAAAAATATTTTTAATCCGTAGAAATATTCTTATCTTTCAAGTTATGATTGTTCTCCAAATGCTCCACATCTTACATTTTTATATTTCAGTGAAAACTTATAATAATAAGAATCTATAGTATAGATGGAATTATGATCTAGATTTTTTAATATCTAGAAAACTAAAACTAAAATTGCTATCGCCTGCAACTATCTTACTTATACAAGTAAAGCTTTCGAACGCTGGCGTAACATCACTACAATCAGTTTGTCTCGCAATCCCATTTCGAGCAACTGCACCAGCTAAAATTTAATAAGTCCAAATATAGCAAACACATCCGGTACAAATTGTTTACACAACTACCTACCAATGTGTGTAGTATGGGTAGGTATATATAATATCGAAATATTGTACTACAATGTTTGGAAATACAATGAAATTGCATTTTTTTCTGGAATTTAATTAATTGGTATTGGAAGTTAGGGTAAATAATTGCTATATTTAGGTTTTACAGAATTTATTTATTTAAAACCAACTGATAAAACCATCAGTATAAACCAAACAAGTCTCATCTATGCCACTTCAATAACTAACAAAAAAAAACAATAACAATATATAACAATAACACCAAATTAACGTTCCCAAGGAAAAAATCTCATTATCATTAGATATACCCATATAATAATATAAAGGAAAAACGAAAACGATCCGAATAAACTCCACGTAGATCAACTTATTGAGGTGGCAAAAACTAATGGAGAACGTGTATACTGTAATTAGACGATACTTCTTCGTGAGATATTAACCTAAATGACTCTATTTATTGTCTTTTCCCGCGTGACTTGAAAAAATGGATGAAGTCAAGCTGAAGTAGACCAAGTGATAGATCTGTATTAGTTGTATTTTTTTAATTAAGCTGACTTTTTTTATATATATTATGAACAAATATGACTTTATTTTGTTAAGTTATCATGGGAACCTGTTAAGAGACTTCCACGCGCTAAGAAACTTCCGTTCCCCACTTTCCGCCGAATTCTGGAGGCATTGCGTGTTGAATGGGCACGCCGAGTATAGTGACGCGCTTTGCCTCGTTACCAGTTCGAGGAAATGAAAATATTCAATGAAAATATTTAATTTTCTCGAGTGAGAATCGAACTCGTACGTCTCGTGTTTACAGTCGCACACTTGTGCCTCTGCGCCACTACGGCCTCAATAATTTAAATATGTTATAACATTTTCAATTACATTTATTTAAACAAAACTTACAGAAAATTCGTCTTTCCATGTCTTACAAAAACTTTTTCCATAAAGGCATCTTTATTTCGACATTTTCACTTATTTCGAACGTAAGATGTTGTTAGAGGAGCCGGGACCGTATTAAATTTGATCCACTAGCGTCCTTTCTCTTCGAACGAGTACTACTGTCCTCTTTAATTGAGAAATTTGTGTCAGACATCATTTATTTTCATTTTGATCTTCATTTTATTCATTTTAATGTGTAACTTTTATTAAATGTTATTTTATAAGTAATCTATTTTATTGTTGCTATATCAAGAAATATATAAAGTATATTAGATTATTTTTTTAACATGTTGTATTTCGTACATAGCAGGGTTGCCAGGGGAAACCTGGGAACCCAGTCTTTAGACTCTGTTCCGTTAAGACACTTCCATTTCCCATTTTATGCCGAATTCTTGAATGGCGGAACTCAACGCCACTAAAATTTGATGTAAAAAAGCAAAGAATGGCCATTTTACTGCTTTTTGTAGTACATATTTTCTATTTCAAACTAGTTTAAGTTTTAATTTTGTACCGGGAAAAATAATTATGCGGACGAAGCTGAACACTGAAATTGGCTTAACCTAACTTTGGAGCGAAATAAATTAGGATAAGTTTTATGAAACACTATTTTTAAATCGCTTGCACAAAAAACGGAATACAAAGGTACGTATAATTTTATAGGGGAAATTGTAAAGTTAAAAAATAGATTTTATTTTATATGTAATTTAGATATGTTTATTTTGTGTATACATAAATATTATTATTTAAACTTCTTTATTAATTTTTCTTAGCAGCGTTCAATGTATTTTTTGAATTATGTCCCTTATTTAGCTTTAATTATTGGGCCGGATTGACACATTTGGAGGACTATTAAGACATTACGTTTTCCTCATAATGATGATTAAGCTCACATAAGAATTTCATGCTGAGGAGTTTTATATTTATTCTTAAAAATGAAACTATAAGTTTACAAGTGGGCAGACGATTTAAAATCAAACAGGTATAGAGTTTTGATAATTATAAGATTTATTTACAAACACACAATTACACGGTACAATTTTAAATAATATAATTTATCGGTATTCAAACCTTAGTTTGATAAGCACACACCTATAGCAATTACATTAGCAACTTCCTATCTTTTCTTATTAAACCGAATTGCGGGAACATTCAAGACTTTATTAGTACCGTGTGCGAGGTTAGACAAAGGCGCCCATGTCCTAATAAGCTAAGCTATGTCTCACAGAACCATTGATAAAGATCCTCTTTATTATGTCATCTTTACATTGTAGGAAACAGTTTTAGACTTACATTCTCTGGAATTCGCAAAACTTAATTAAATCTACTCCGTCCAGCTCGAAGAATTCGAACGAATTAAGAGTGCTGTTAGTATTTTAGTTTATTTTCATTTTAATTTAAAGTGAGAATAATTACTTAAATTTTAAATGAGATTTGGCAAAGGTTTGTGTACACAAAGGCAACAGTTTTGAAAGTTAAACAAAAGAGAATATTTGATTACGTCACTCTTTATACTGTTTATGACATTGACATTTGTAACGGACGAATGCCCGAGCCGTTTTAATTAATTTATTATTATTATTTAAAATAATAATATTTTATAAATTGTTTCTGTTTTATATTTGATTTTAACCCCTCAGCAGAAAACATAGAAATACTTTGTGTTATTCTTTGACTACTTTGATTTTTTAATGGTTTACAAGTTTCGCCTGCAACTTCGTTTGTCTAAAATTATTAATCTCTCCGTTCGTTCTGTAACCGTCTATGAAAAACGAAAACTAGTTCCATTCTACAGACGGTTCCAGAAATTCCATTTAGAACTTCGCCCTAAACAAATCTACTTAACATATTACAAATACAAAAAAATATAATATTTAGTGAAATTCGATCTCACAGTCACCGCGTTCAGTTAAATACGTAGTAATATTGCGTAGTAGGTACAGAGAGGAAACTTAGAGTAAGGCCACTCCTTTTCCTAGATACCCACTTTTTCAAGATATTGAGTATTGAGCATATTCATATTATCATATTATCATTCAAGGTTCATTACCTTGAATGGGAACCGAATCCACAAATACCACGCTTATAGTCAGACCCCACCACCATGTTCTTCAGTTAATTAATTATAAACAAAAAGAGTTCAACAGACATACAGACATGTAGATATATCGCTATTTAATTATTAACATCCTATACACATTCAAAGAGCAACGGCAAAAGGGTCTGACATACGCAAAATCAAGCTTTTCCCCTTTTTTTTTCATCTCTTTGGGAGTTAGCACAGTTTCGATTCAAACGAGAATGTAGTATTGCAGTAACAAATTAAATTGGTGACTTGGATTTACAGGGTAAATGTTCCAATTAGTGTTTCGGTGGAGGCGAGTTTCAGTTGGAAACGAGATTGCCTACGAGGCACCTGCTTCGATGTTTACTGAATTGCTCTGGGATACGTCTTGATTGTCCTTCTTACCTTACAATTTGGCGTTAATGAATTGAAACCTACCTTTCTGTTTCTTTTGGTAATTATTTTGGTTTGTTTTTTTATTTATATTTAGTTCTGTTTTATTTTTTGACTTTATTATTTGTTTTTTTATCAATATATTTATGGTGTAGAGTTAACTAAAATAAGACAGATATTTTTATACAAAAGTAATTTTACCTGCGGCTTCGCCCGCATGGTTCATTGGAAATCATTAAGAATTATATATTACACATGAAACGTTCTAAGACCCCGATAGCCCTGACCACAAGTACAATGGGTTATAAGAAAAAAATGGAATAAAAAAAATAGTGGATAATAGCAGCGTTCTTACCAGGGCGAGGAAATGAAAATATTAAATAATTAATAGCTACAAGTAGGAATAGAACCTACAATTTTCGCGTTAACTTACGCTCTCGGTACTGTATGTACACAATATATTTATTAATAATATAGAACAGTTTCTCAAAGTCTGATAATATATAAAACCACATATATATATGATGTTTTTTTCTACATATATATGTATAGACTGGTAGGCAAATTAAACAGATACTAATTTTGTTTTATATTGTGACGTTAATTTGAAATTATTCTAATGTACACAGTGGTGCGGTCTGTTAGACCGCGCGCAGTTAACAAAGGTTCGACTGAACTGAGCACAATGGGAGCGTTGCGAAACTGTTTAGTGATTTCGTGCTGGTTTCAATAAAACCTTATATACGAGTATATATACGTATTCTATATACGTAATATACGAGAACTTTAATTTATTTTGGTACTATGTTCATATAGGATAGTTTTACAGCAGTAGGTAACGTAAGCAGAAGGAACCTAGAGTTAAGACATTCTGGTTTCACTTTTCGTCTAATTTACAAGACATTACGTTGTTTATGTATAATTAGGGCATAGTTTGCTTACTTAGAGAAGGAAAACACAAGAAATATAAATAATATAGAAATTGAATTTATAATCATCATCTGTACGCATATTGCAAATGCGCTACCGTGAATTATCTTTATGGGTGAAAGTGTCTTAATAGATAGAATTGTCTTAACGGGTACGGAGTGTTTTAACACTAGGTTTTCCTATTCCTTTAGCCGGTTCGGTTTAGCCTATCCTGCTATGTGCAAAATACAGCTTAAAAAAGTGTAATAATTTTCAATATACTCGTATAAACACACATTCAGCTCATTGAGTTCATCAACTTGACTAAGATTAAATACTGTATGATTTTTGTCTTCAAATTGTGAGGACGGAAGCAATGAAGTGAACTATGGCCATCTTCAATTCATTTTAGACTTGGCGTAGTGCCATTCTGAACCTGCCTGCTTAGCTTTGTACATTTGATTTAGGTAGCGTGGAAACCTTACCGGACATTATATGCCGTGTTATATTAGTAAGTTAAAATTGATTAAAGTAGTAGGTTCGAATCTAAAATTACTCCATTATTATTATGTACAGGTAACAGAAATATTTAAGTAATAATATAGCGAAAGAAGGATAATTTTTATTACAAACAATTTTATTAAAATTGTTAGGCTTATATTTTTTTAAACTTCACAATGTTAATTTCTTCGAGTGGAAATCGAACCCACAACTGTGGAGTTTACAGTCGCATGCATGGGGCACATACAGCACGACTAGCCTTAAATAAAAATAATTTATTTCCCTTATCGGGCATCAAATCCAAAAAAACCTTGTTTTCTGTCAAATACCGTCTCACTGAGCCATTATGGCCTTTTTTATCTATATAAAAAATATAGCTAATAAGTATTTGACTAAAAGATTAAAATACTTCAGTGCTTAAACTTAAGCCTTATTTAAACTAGTAGTAAAATGGCATTCAGCCAACTCGAACCTGTCTCTTTAACTTCGTTACATTTGATTTAGGTAGCCTCAACTCCCTGATCGATCGTATTTCGTATATTGAAGAGTTTTCTTTGTTCTAAAGTTTTAATGAAAAATCTTTTTATTTTTTGTAGATATTGTGTAATTGTAATTAAATATATTTAATTTTTTTTCTTGAGTAAATTAGAAAACATATTAAAATTTCCCCATTTAGCACACGAACTCGGTTTCTTGGACACTTCTTTCTGATAACTTCATTTTCATCATTACTTCCTCCGTAAGGAACAAAAGCGCGGTGTTAAGTTCCGCCTTTCAACACGCAATGTCATCAGAATTCGGCGAAAAAGGGGGACGGAAGCGCGTCCTCTGTCTACTCTGCTATGTGCGGGAAAATACGTAAAACATCAACTATAGACATACGAGTATAATGAATTCCCTACACAATATACAAATATTTATTATTACATTTCTAAAACATTTTTCTCCATTTCCAATACTATAGCCAAATCCAATATGCGAGTAAATATTTACTTTATTCGAACAACTAATCACAGCTTAAACATTGTACTGCTAATTCCAGTATTAAACTATATTGGGATTTGATCCCACTACCGATATTACAGGATAAAGAGCTTTACGCTTGGTGTCAATGTACGTGAAAAATAGTTCGAAAGCTTCCACGTGAGGTGTTCCTGAGCTTTGCGAGATTAAACCTAACTGACGTTGTTATAAAATGCAAATTGGGTTTGGCAGGAAAATGAAATTATTTACCTATATAGCGTGTACGTACTCGTACAAATTGTTTGACAATGGAATTTAAAACGACTAATGAATTAGTAAACAACGTGTTTGGGGTAATTGTTGGATAGTGGGTTCAATTTTGATAAATAAATTAAAGTTTAATTAAAGTTTTTTTCTCTTATTGCTTGCTATATTTATTATTTATGTGGTTCGAGTTTAGTTGCGTTGTCGTTAACACCTAGGATGTGTTTTGTTTTAACAACTCATTGTATCATGCATATAAAAGGGTAGATAGAATTCACCTAGTGATAAGACATTCCGTATTCCGCGCACTGCTTTATTTCAATTTTCTATACATTGGGTGCTAAGTGTCTAAACTCAACGCCGCGCTTTGCATTGTTCCCGGAACTAAAACTTGAAAACAATTCATTCCCCCAAATAAAAATCGAACTTACAACCGTCGCCACGAAACCTACAGCCACGAAACCTATAACTTTATAAATAAAAAAAATAAACCTACACTAACACACAAGTCACGAGTGCATATCATAAGAGGTAACGTCACTACCACATGAGTCGTGGGTCAGCACGAACAATTATCGAGTTTAAGCCGACATTAATAACGCGTAACGGGCTTTGCGCCTGACTTGCGGCCGCATACATAATTCTGCGGTGGCTAATCGCTCTACTAGCAGTACTGGCCTGCCTACGATATATTTTAATGTTTGAATTGTTCTATTGGATGGTAGGCGTGAGTTTTGGGCGGTTTTTTCTTCGTTTATTTTTAAAATGGTAAAAGTTTTTTTCTAATGTATTTTATCTGTAAGTATTATTATGGTTATATAATTAATTTATTATTTGAAAAAAAAAAATAATTCTATAAATTTAATTTATTTTAAAAGTCAAAATTGAATCATGAAGTGTGCAACTTTACGTTTGTTGTTTTTTTTTTTCATTTGTGCCGAATTCTGGAGGCATTGCATGTTGAGTGACGTAACTCAACGCTGCAATTTTTTGAATGAAACTATTAAATATTTTATTTGAAATTAGGAAATCGAACACACCAAAAAAACATACAAACGCTATATAAACAAATGAAATTAAATATATTTAATTCAGGGGCAGGGTTTGACTACACAATGGTATTGGGTTCATCCACTTCAATAGCACAATCTAATTGCGAGAATGATTATATTTCAATATTTTTTTTCCTGCCTTGATAGTTAAAGCGCGGCGGTAAATTCCGCCACTCATCACAGAAAAATTCTAAAAGGAGGTAGGAGGATAGGTAACAGAATTTTTTAATAACAAGTTCCCTTTCTGTAAACTGTTATACGGGAAAATGTGTGATTACGTTTGCGTTGTTATTAGAATATTATATAAAAAACAATACAACAAAGATAGATAAGGAAACAAATCAACAAAGATTCCTCGCAAATCTTTCTTATTCTAAAAGAATTTTATGAAACAGTTTTTGCGAAGGGCAGTCAGTACCTAAGAATTCATTTTGCTTGTAACGTGAAAATATTTTATTAAAAATGTTGGTTTCCTTTGACGTGGAGTTAAAAAGCACATTTGTAAATATGAAAACGTAAGCTGAATAAATGTTGAACCCACAATTTATATAAGAGTATTTTGATAGAGTTAATTAAATGCTGGATATCTTCCGCCGACCAAAAGATCATAGAAAACATATAAGCTATAGCCTTTAGCTAATAAGCTTTATACAATCTTTTGGTATAAGATTTTTTAAGATGAACGTATCTAACTAAAAACATCTTCATAATTTATATGACAACTAAATGTTAAAAAGGCTTTTTCTATCTTATTAAAATAGGTTCCGATGGTCAATAGTTTAATTTTTGGTCAGTGTTGGCGTAGTGGAACAGTAAACGCGACGGGTTGTAGGTTCGATTCCCATTAGAGGAATTAAAATATTTAATATTTTCTTTTCTTTCGCCCGCCTGGACTCGTCAAGCTCTATTTCATACTCTGATCCCGCTAATATCATAGATAATCTAGTACCAAAACCCTCCATACCCTGTTTTTCGCCCGAATTTTAAATATCCCGTGTTGTGCGACGGACATAAACGTCACAATTCAGCTTGTTAGAGCTATGAAATGAAAATAAATCATACCCCCAAATTGGAATCGAACCCAAAACCATTATACAGGGTGAGTCATATTGAACTTTCCGATTTCAATAAGGTGTGTATTAAAAACAAAGCGACATGCAGTAAAAATTATTTGATTGTTTGAAAGCACATAACATGCAGTTTTAATTTAGTTGGTTTTAAAAATGATATCCTGTAAATGTCTACCTCCATTGACCACACACTGCTGAAGCCTTTCCCGGAAGTTGTCCATTACTCGTCGAGTCATATTCAGCGGAATAGCATTGATTTCTTCCGTGATTGCAGCCTTCAGTTCATCGATGGTTCGGGGACGATGCGTGTACACCTTTTCCTTCAGGTAACCCCAGAGAAAGAAATCGCAGGGGGTTAAATCAGGTGATCTCGGCGGCCACCCAACGTCACCTCGCAAAGAAATGAGATGACCGGGAAACATTTGTCGCAGGATTTCCATTGAACGCCTGGATGTATGGGCTGTAGCACCATCTTGTTGGAACCAGATGTTATCGTTGTCATGATTCTGCGTTAATTCCTCCAATTTCGGTTTCAGAAAAGTTTCAAGCATGTCGCAATACCGAGCAGAGGTAACTGTGACGACTTGACCATCTTCTTCAAAAAAACGAAATCTTCTACGAACGCACGATGTTGTCCCGACCAAGCCATTGCTCACACTAAAACTGCATGTCATGGCGCGTCTAATGACACCATCCCCACCCTTCTACTCCTTCCCTTCTTCGTGCAACGTCCTTCCAAAACCGGAAAGTTCAATATGACTCACCCTGTATTTACAATGAGACGTACCACTAAGCTAAATAAAATTAATTAAAAGCCTAATTATATTAAAAATATGTAACGACATCGCGTAATACCCAATAATTGGCCGCCGTAATCACCTGTTAGCGCATATATCCGATTATCCTCGTATCGCTGGCACGGTAACTGTTATTGCCTTCCAGACTGCTTTATTGCCACCGTATGTTTTATGTTCCCGGGAACGCCGCGCCGCTATGAAATATACGAGTGTGTTACGTTCCTTTTTTTCCCCCTTTTTTCGTTTAGTATTTTTAGTTATTTAGATATCGTATTTAGAGGGTTTTGTAAGAAATGTACGTGTATTTTGTGTTAATGGTAGGTATATATTAAATTGGAAAATATAAAATTTCGGGAACAACCTCAGTATGTACCAGGATAATATCTAAGTCTAAACTGAGTGGTTAAGGGTTTGATCCTCTAGTGACTTAAATATATTTTTTGTTCCCACGCAATAGTTATAAGTAAGGCAAAGGGCGGCGTTGGGATCCGCCACTCACAATATGCCGAAGTAGAGTAAAATTGAGTACGTAGTGTCTTAACACTGAGCCCCCCTGCCTACTCTGCTATATGTAACATTCGTAAAGCTTATGAGTATAATAAGTTGAGGTTGATGTCTTGCAGCGATACGGCAATGGCTTTGATTCCTATTCTCGTTAAAGAATTATTTGAAAATTGTGCCTAAAGTGGGGAACGGAGTGTTTTAACACTAGGTTCCCTCTGCCTACCTTTCTAAATGTGGGATATAGCGTGAAGCTGAAGACTATTTAGTAAATATTGAATTATAACCTATATCCAAAGCTTCGCGTGAACAGCATTCTTCATAAAACTCAACCTACAGTCAGTCACGTTAACTTCGATGTTCTAATGGGTTTTACTTTTTCCATTTCACTTTGTATAAATGGAAAACGTTACTTCCATTCGAAGGCAGTCCCCGTATTGGTCGCTCTTTAGTAGCTATTAAGTTTTTGTGTTGTTTCTTTATTACTTTGTGTAAATTTTGTTTTATTGCACCTTAAAGTGTTTAGTTCTGTTTGGAAATTAGTTGTTTTTTTCTAGCTTATACATAATTTATCTTTTTTTTTATATAATGTAATTCGTAAAAATATTATTCAAGTTAAAAGTCGAGGTAGTTTTGATTGGTCCAAACTTGGTCTACTTGTACTGATTTCTAGAACGTACTATTTTCTTTTTTTAGCATCTTGGAGGTGAGTGACGAAACTCAACGCGGCGCTTTACACTGGTAAAGCCAGCCAGAGCGAAAAAATAAAAATATTATATATTGCATTTCCACTGGTGAAATTCGAACCTACATTTTGTTGCGTTTACAGTCACACACTTGTGCACATGCACTGCGCCACGACGTTTTTAAAACATACTAACTAGTATATAATATACTTTAATTATTATTTTGTAGTTACTACATGCACAAAAAAAATCTCTAAAAACTTCTCTCCCTTTCATAGAAATTCAAAAATATATTCATATTCCATTGGTATCCTAGGGAACAGTCCCACAACTATGACCGACCGTCGTTACACCCTATTGTTGAGTTAGAACTGCATGGATAACGTGAAAATATTATTTATATTCGAATAACCATATATACCAATTTTCATGGCGATCGTTGGAACAGAGTTAAAGTTGAAAGGAGTCATGTAGCTGGAAAATTGTATCACAAATCTATTTAATAGTTGGGAATTGGGTTCGATTGCTTCTCGGGTTAATAAACTGTTTTTATTTCCTCGCTCTGGTAACAAGGCAAAACGCGGCGTTGAGTTGCGTTTCTAAAAATATGCGTCATTCAGTACGCTATGTTTGCATGGGCTCGAAAGATTCTTAATATCTAGTAATTAACTGCAATGATAATATTTGTTATTACTCATCATAGTAAAAGTATTTTTTTCTAAAACATTTACTACTTTCATTGGAAATTGTGTTTATAAACAAATTTTCTTGTGGCACATTAAATAAAGAAACAATCCATCAGTTCAAGGTATATAAGAGTAAAAAATATTAAGCATCATGACATTCCGATTTACACGAAATTTTTCGACGGGGAAAAGCGAAAATTGGCAACGTCACGCTACAATTACTTCCAATGTAATGGTACAGCGTGATATTGACAACAGAGACTTCCAAAGCCGTGAGCAACCAAGAAACCATTAAAAAATCAACTTCCCATTGAATAAACAGCAAACGCTTCAGAAAATTGGTAGGAGTGTAACGAAAACCAATAGTCGAATCGATTATTTTTATTTTTTTGCCGATTTCTCGTTATTATTTTCCGAGACAGTGAAATTAGGTAAATCGAAATTCGCATATTTACACAATACATTTTAGTAAGACAATCACTTATATTTAAATGACAATTTGGGAAAATAAAAGAGCCTTGTAATTTATGAATGCTGTGAAGCATGAACCTGGCTCAGGGCTATGACTTATGGGGTAGAGCAAGAAACATGCATATTTGATTCCGTCATAAACTCAATTTACAGCTAATCTCATCTTAGATTGTCGAAGAAATAAGATTTCACACGTCGTCGCCTTGCTCGTGAATGTAAATGCCGTAGACGCATTTAAAGTGAGGTAAGTGTGGGGCGGGGCGTCGAGCCAGGCTGTAGCAGCACCAATAAAACCCATTTACCTTCTATGCACCTATTGCTTTCTACCAAGGTTTCTTGATGGAGGAGAGATAATCTGAATATGTCTTATCTTATTTGAAGCGAAATTAAGTAGAACAATTCCATAATCTCGAGTTGGCTATTAAATTTTTGCCGTGATCAGTATTGGTTGGTGATCGATTTTACGGGCCTATACCGGTCTCCCGTTCGGTACGGTTGTAACTTTTTAGTGCTCCTTTTATTACGACAAACGATTTTAATCAAGCGAGTTTTTGTTCAAAGCGTAAGCCATTAGCGCCCCGAGACGGGATAAAATTCAAAGTTAAGTCGGATTCGAGTCTCAAGAATTCGCTTTTAACTTCGTTTGATTTGCTCGCGAGGAGTCGGTGGCCTTACGTTCGACTGTAAAATAAATCTATACTAACAGTTATTTATTTGAGTTTTCAATAAAGTCTGGCAGGGTTTTGAATTTAACAGACCCTTTCCTCTTAAGAAATAATTCGTCCTTCAAAGTTCACTTCCGTTTTATTTGTTTCGATGGCTTTACAATTTCGAAGGAATAAAAAATAACAACAAATTAAATGATTTAACATTTAGAGACAAAATTATATTTAATTAAAAGGGTGAATTGAGGCCGTCGTAGCGTATGAGCACAACTGTGATTCTAAACGCGACGGCTATGGGTTCGATTACCATTTGGTAGAGTAAAAAAAAATCATTTTCCTTTTCCTCGCTCTGGTAACAATGAAAATCGCGGCGTTGAGTTGCGCTACTAAAAATATCTTGATGATTAATGAGATTACACATGTGCAGTATACAAAATTCAATCGTGGCAAAGGAACACAAGTGTTTGGACTGTAAAAGAGGCTGGTTAATATTTTGATTCTCAATAGAAGAAATGAAATATTTGAATTTATATTTTCATTCGGCGCTGAGTTCTGCTACTCAACAGGCAATGTCTCCAGAATTTGGCGGAATACGGGGAACGGAGTGTCTTAACACTAAGTTCCCTCTGCCGGCTTGCCTTGCTTTGCCTTGCTGTGGGCAGGCTTAGCGTGAAGCTGATTTATTTTATTTATTTTAGTATACAAATGTTTTATGTCATTATTTAACTTATGATATATTTTATAAAATATATTTTATAAACTTTTCTAATTATAAAAGTTGGAATTCTCTTTCTTAATGTTTCTTCCGGAGGTAGTTTAGTTAGTACTTACTGGCTGCAGTTTAAAAGAAATAAAACTGTATTGCTCCGTCGTTGAAGTCGCAAGCATAAATTCAGGGAAATCACTCGTGTAACACTCATTTGAAGTTAACTATCCCCAAAAAGCGTCGTAAGAACAAAGTTTGGCGGTACGCCGACCCAACTCGGAGAGTGATTTCGAACTATGTTGTCTTGAGCTTGGAAAAATTGTATGGTCTATATAAAAGCGAAGCAGCTAGTTGCTTCGTAGTGTTTAGATTAGTGCTTGCTTGAAATTTGATTTTTTTTTATATTATAAAAACATCGTTTAACTGTCTATGTCTATGGGTATATTTTGTAATGTAACATAAATATTTATTAATAATAATGTTAAAGGAATGGTTACTTTGAGGTATTTGAAGCGATACAATGCGGGACATTGCGAGTGCCAAAACTCAGCGCCATGCTTTAGTTTTTTACTGGAACGAGGAAATACCAATAATTTCCCCCCAATAGGAATCGAGCAAACAACCGTCTCGGCTATAGCTAGACGCTGTGCTGCTGTACCACAACGACCTCATTTCATTATCATATAATAAGAAAAACGTTTTCTATTTTGAGTTCTAATATTAATAAGCTATTAAACATGCAAAGTCGAAAAACAAACTAGTTTTACCAATTCCAATATCACGTAAACGAGAGGAAGCGTTCAAAAAACTACAAGATGGAGTGATGAAATTCCGGCAAATCGTTGCTGAACTGGAATTCTTTGGCGAACACCCTTAAAAGTTTTCATAAGAAAAGTTGTGTTCTTGTATGTTGAGCACTCGCCCGATAGTTTTGCGTGCAAAGAATCGACGTCCTTAAGAGATCGAAGGAAAAGCTTTCCAGGTACTTCCAAGTTTCTGCTTGACTCAGATTCCTCTTTAAAATTAGACTTGACGCTTGGAAAAATTCCTTCGTTGTTTGAGATAGTTTGAAAATATTGTTATTATTATTTATTTTATAGAATGTGTATTTTTGATATTTTTTATATTATATTTTACGTATCAGTGCAAAATGTAATATATTTGCCTTATGTTCAATACAATGCGCACCGAATTAGGACTGCATAGTGAAACATCTCATTTTTTTTCAATTTAATCTAATCTAATCTGGCTTCACTCTGTATACCTAGCGGGATAGTTAGAGAGAAGGAAGCACCAAACACTACGGGTATCTCCAATCTCTTTCGCCTTGTCCACTGTCATCAACTTCTTCATACATTTTTTTCAATATTTAATAGAAAATTAAAATAGTCGAATTTGAACGTACATAAATAACCATTTCGTGCAATTAGTTACTAAAGTCACCAAGGAACGGTCTCATAACAACTTTGTTATTAACATTAGTTTAACATCTTGACACGATTTTCTTATACAAATGTATGTAAGTGTAATGTGTAAGGGTTGTATACATATTGTACCTTTTATAGCTTTGAACTTGTAGAGGCAAGATTGTAACTTTTAAGGTTTTTTGTAATTCATGCTTATTTTATCCACAATTTGGAATCAATCTATTGATGAAAGTTTTACTAGAGTATTTCGGCTTCGATTAGAACAAAAATAGCATAGTGAAACTTATCTACGGTTTCAATTTAACCAAATTGTGAACTTGCAATTTTTTTTTCACTATACTTAGTCGAATATTTTATTATTTTAGTATTTTTTAGCTCGGCATATAGCAAGGTAGACAGAGGGAACATGGGAACCTTTTAGTTTCATGGAGTATTTCGCATATATCAGAGTGAGCAGAGGGAACCTAATTTAAAGAGACTCCATTCCCTGCCGAGTAGAAATCAAATCCGCCGCGTTTATTTTTTACTATTTAACCTTTATACAATGTTGCGAAAGATTGCTTTTAAGTCGAAGCTAAACTGTCATATCTGATTCCAAGTCTAATCTCGTAACTAATACCTGTACGGAAACAGGAAACTTTGGATTATATGAGTATAATGTACGCTGAAAACTCAACCACGCCATAACGCTTTTGTACGAGAGTCTCTTGAAATCATAATAATAATTACATGATGTAAATTACTTTTGTATTGAGCCCGTCATGGCGCATTTAACAGTACACGCAATGGTAGCGGGTTCGACCCCATTCGGAGCATAATTATATTTAAAGTATTTAACTTGCCAGCTTCTGTTAATATAGTGCGGCGTAGAGTTCCATCACTCAATCAGCAATGCCTCAAAGGACAATAATCTTTTTGCCTTTTTGTGCGGGGTACAGCGTGAAGCTAAAAAAATAAAGTGCTAGTATTTTATCTTTTATAAACATTTCAATTCCTCATGGTACTACGGTATTAGTTTTGGTCTTAAGCGCTCAGTCAGGTATGTCAGTAATTTTACTTGCTTGCATTAGAATTTCTAAAGAGAAGCTTAATTTGGCTAAAAGGGACGTCTCAAAGTAAGTGCACTAGCGCTATACATCGGTGTATTCCTCATTTTAATGTTATTATGTTGGTAGTACTGGTATAGGTATTAACCTTTTTCTACCTATTACACTAATGTGACGCATGTGACTGTAAAATGCGACAGATTATTTCCATTTTCCCGCTCTGATAAGATTAGGCGCGGCGTTTAGTTCCGCCACTTAATAAGCAATGTCTTGAGTTCAGGCGGAAAGCAGATAACGGAATGTCTTTACACTACATCTTCTCTGCCATCCCAGCTATACTATTATAATTTAATTTAAACTATACTAAATTGTAAGATAAGTTTTTTAGAACGGAATAATTAAACACTTATTTCTTCTCTCTTTGCTTAATAATCTTTATAAAACATATAGGTGGCAACACTAATTCTGGTAAATAAATAAAAAAAAAGATTCAAAGAACTCTACTTTATCACATTATTTGCACCTAAGTATATTTACAAATATATCAAGTAACTCATTTGCGACGTGTTGTTTGTATGTTACTTTACAGAACATTATATATACTCTATAGACATTCAATGTGTGTGCTTGACAATTTTAAGCGGTAAATTTCTATTTGCGTTATTGTAAATTGAATATAGGCTTTTTGATATATTTTGAGCGGTATTCTAATAAATTTAATTAAATAAAAGCTGCTTCTAAAATATTATTTTTGATGAGAATAAAATGAAATGACTTCTGGCACAGTTGACACATGCCTGAGTAGAAACAGTATTCGTAAATTAATTTCATTCTTAGCCGTTACCCAACATGCACCAACCCGAGTGGAAATCGAACCCACAACCATCACGTTTAAATTCAGACACTGTACCCCCTTGTAACAAAACAATAAGCCCTCCTTCCCTTTTCTAATATTGACTAACTCAAATAAACTTACATATACCAAATATCCCAATCCTCCCAGGTTCAATAAACCCATTGTTCTTTACGCAATACATGTTCCTGCAAAATATCTTAAGAGTATTTCTGAACAGATCGTTTGAAACGATTTCGCCGAATTTGACTCCCTATTCGTATTCGTATTGTATTGTATTGGCTTATTGTAAATGTATTCGTATTCGCTACAATGGGAATGATCTTGTAACGTTTTATTGTTATTAATAATGTCGGCTTTTACTCTTTACTCTTTTATCCAGAAATTGATTAGTGAATCATTACAAATTTCGTTTTTTGTGGTTAACGAATGTAGAACTAAATATTGTCCTTGGTGAATATAAAGGAACCCGAGCATTTAAGAAAGGATATCTAGAAATGTCTATGGAAACCTAAAATAAACTGATTTTTTCTTTTTATAGTCCATATGAACGAAATTATAAGCATCAGCAAGTATTAAATATATTTAATTTAACTGAGTGTGTTGCAAGGAGAGGGCGATTGTCCTTTATAGAGAGATTAATTAGTAGTATCACTACAAATTTGGTTAGGTAGCTAGAATAGAGAATAGAGACGAGCGTTAATAAATTAAAAGGGCCCCTTTAGCCTACACTTGGGTCGCAAGTCCCAAAGCATTGCTTGGACTTTCTCTCCCTACGATGCGATGGGCACCCGTATGGTGAACCCATGGTGGTTTGATATCATTATTTTAAATTTAATCTAATTGATGTAGCGATGAGTATTTTGAAAATATTTGTAAATGTAAGGTGTTACTAGCATGCCTTTATGAGCTTTGCCTTTCTATCTGTCGATAGGAAAATCTTACAATAATATTTTGATCAACTTATTGCTGTCCAGTGTGTGTGTGTGTGTTATTTTTGCTTTTTTATATTTCTTTTTCAATTTCTTTTCATTATTTATCTAAAGAGAAAATCAAGTTACAAGTCATTACTGTGTTGTAATCTTTATATTTTTCTTTATAATCGAATACACGATCTCCAATACAGTCAAACCACTTCCAACCACTGAGATACAACGGTGGGTATAATATCTTAATTGTACAGCTTATAATATATAATACGTACAATTACCATCTTATCATAATCTTGGATGTACGTAATGAACTAATGGCATACATTTCAATAAATCCCCTTTATAGGTCTAATTAAACTAAATTTCGTTAATATTCTATTATAATTAGTCTAATGTCGTCATTATATATATGTAATCCTTGTTACTTGTAATATTCGTATTTAATTTTTTTTTATATTTTCACGCTTAATTCGTTAAAGTGAGGATTGAACTCAGAACTATCGCATTTATCTCAGTGTACTATAATATTTCAAAATTAATATTATATAACAAATAAATAATACAAAACTTTAGTGATGGATAGTCTTCGAAGGGAGCGCAAGTTATTGCAAATAAGCGAATAAAATTGTGTCCAATCAGAGGCAAGTCTGCCGTGAAGCCATTTTCATTAAGCGATTTAAGCAGGAACCACTTATATGAGGCAATTTGTTATTTACCGATCTATGTTAGATAATCAAAATTCCTTAAAAAATTCTGCAGAAAGTGGGGAACAGGGTGTCATACATCTAACTTATTTCCGCCTACCCTGCAATACGCGGGATACAGGGTGAAGCTGATAAAAAAATAGTGTTAAATTGTTTATATTTTGATGTCTTCATTTTCATTCTTGTTCGCCATCCGCCATTAACAATAATCAGCTTCACGCTGTATCCCGCACACAACAGAGAAAGCAGAGCGAACCTATTGTGAAAATCCCAGTTTCCGCCGAATTTTGGAGGCATTGCGTGTTGATACCAGAGCGAAGATATGAAAATATAAATTTAAATACTACTTCATTTTCTCGAGTGGGGATGGAACCCACAACCAGTCGATTTTGCAGCACACCCTGCGCTACGACTGGCCTCAACTCAACAAAATGTAATAAAAAATAGTATTGATGCGATTCTCGTGAAAAAATAGGGTAGCTTGATGCGAAAAGTACTATAAAATCAATAAGATTGTTTCAATCGAGGCAGTTGCTTGTAGGCGACGGCGCTTATTGAAAGAGAATCTAAAATATTGTCATTAAATTATTCATATTAATTGAAACAATTACAATTTAAACTTTTTCCGAATAATTAATACACGTATAGACTATGTGTTTTGTGACTTAAAAACATAGAGTTTTTATAAAACAAAAACCAATTTTGGTTGTAATTTCGAATTATTATTTTGGCATAACTGCCTTTAACCTAATACGGTGGTTTAAAATAAAATAGAGACTTACACTCTATTAATAATCCGCAAAATAATAAAAAAATATACAGTAAATCTCCCTTTATAGTATATCCAAGCTTTTTACATTTATATGATCGTGCGGAGGTAATAAAGTAATGATTGCCGGCATTTGGACAGATGCCAAAGATAGGCCTCGTACTGGATAAGACATATTGTAGGTTAAAAGGCAAGTTATTGTAATGTCACGTTATAAACGGATATTGTTCTGTTAAAACTGGATATGTACTGGATATGTACTGGACTGTATTTCGATTTTTTTTTCTTTTTTTAGGTTCACAGTATATCGTGCATATAGCAGGGTAGGCGTAAAAAATAATGGTAAGACACTTCGTTTCCCAGCGGAAAGTTGTTCATATGTTCATTCGACGATTCAAAAGTGCTTGTGATAAGTTTATTTGAATAAAGAATATTTTAAATTTGAAAGCTGAAGTCTCGAGGCATGGCGTGTTGAAGGGCAGAATTCTACGCCGCGTCTTGCCTCGTTAACTGAGCGAGAAAATGAAAATATTGGATTTTCTATTTCTCCAAATGGGAACCGAACCCCACAACCGTCGCGCTTACAGCCTCACGCTGGTGCTCCTGGACTACGACGGCTTCTATTCTATTTAGTCTTGTATTTACGCTTTTCCTAGCACAGCGGACTAGACGAGGTGAACCTACAGTAAAGGCACTCTATTACCCACTTTTTAGGCACATTCGAGACATAATCGAATTCAACGCCAGCATTGGGTAAAATTAAAATGACAAATAACCCAGAATGATAATCGAAACCCCCAACACGAGTTAACATTCAAACTACGTTCCATTGACCCCACGAATATGAACTTATCACAGAAAACATATTTAGACGCGATCATTATCTAGAGCTAGCATGAAATTCGGATAAAAAGGCTATTCCCCGCGATTGTACGGTCATAAATAAATCCGGACGATCCGCTCGTATTTCTTAGTCGCGACCTGCGACTGAACGACAGTATTATGATTTATATTCACGCGAATCTTTATATTTTAGAAAATCTCTGCTCAGTTCCTTAAAATTGTAGTCGGATTTGGTGGTGCTATGCAGTAGGATTTTGGCAGAACATTTGGAATTTTTGTTGGTTTGTTTGAAATATAATACATTTATATAGCTGAAGATAGAGTTCAGTGGCGTGCCATCGGAGAGGCCTATGTCCAGCAGTGGACGAGGACAGGCTGTTCATGATGATGATGATGATGATGATGAATGCATTTATTAGAGACGAATGTTATTTTTTTGCTATATAATATGTTCCTATTAGTAACGTTACATGAATGAAGAATAAAAACATACAGTTCGTTACGTTATTGCCGGAAGTATTGTCTGTATTTATTAAATTGGTGGCTTGTGAACGCACTTTTGAACCTGTCCTCTGATTGTCCAAACAAAATTCAATTTTATGATAATGGCTTTTTGCTTTTAAATTTTTCATTTTAATATATTATTTTACGTAATATAAGTTTTCTTTTACGTTTTTTTTAACAAATGATTTGAATCTTGTTTAAACATCAAAAATTGAAACCACAATTAATACTCAGGCCGTCGTGGTACAACCTACGCGACGGCTGTGGGTTCGATTTTTTTCGATTTCGCCTCAAGAAAAAAAATGTTTTGTAATTGTAACGCAAGAGAAAAAGCATTTTTTCATTTAACTACTTATATTTATTTTCAGTTTTAGGCACACGCTCTATACGTATATAGCGTGGCCCAGTTCAATCACAAAACAACGTAACATATTCATAGTAGGTATTTTATGTCTCTATTTTAGCTGACGAAAAAACCTCACGTCTAGTATGCAAATATTTCCTGTTCTATACCGATCGGGCTGGATTTCGTGACAAAATGCAGTTAAGCGACGATTTTATTATGCCTTTTGTAGATAAGAATTCGATTTTGCGGTTGACGGTTAACAGGCTTTTTGTTAACGGCTTCGTGACGTATTTGTGTACGTACATACGTAAATACATACGTTTACGTGTAGATATGGTCGTACCTACAGAACATTTTATACTAAAATTATGTAGCAATGAAAAGAATTTTCGAAAAGTCGTCCATTTGCTCTCGTGTCACTTGCAGAGGGAAAAATGTCATGCTTATATATCGCTATGTATTCAAAGATGAAACATGGAAGATGAATCGACCATACATACATGTTCGTATTTCTTACTTTAAAGAAGGCAGTACTCACACATTCTATTAATATAGTGAATTTAGTTTCTGTGTCCTTTTATCTTTTAACAATTGTAATACCTCTCTTTATTTTCTAGCTAAGTAGGCAGAGAGAATTTAGTGTAAAGACAGTCAGCTCTACGCTTTCCACCCGAACTTAAGATACTATATGCTGAGTTTTCCCTATGTATCCTGCTACTGGAGGATATAAAAATATTAATATAACCTGAATCGAACCCCCAACAGTCGTCGTAACAGTCACACGCCGTGCCACTGTACAATGATAGACTAAAATATTAATTAACAGAAAAAAACTATAAAAACAAAACAAAAAACAATATAACCCTTTGTTATTCCAATATAATATTCGCTTAATCCCCACTTACAGCTCGCAAGTGATAAAAGCGTTTACCGCGACTATTAAACTCGGATTGTACTCAAATAAAGCTAAACATTTCCACATGCAGACGTGTACCCTTCGCGACATTTGAGGTTGTCTCAGGTTAAGATCTTGCTGCTTTAAAAGTATAGCTATGATTGTTAAATATAAAATATGTAATTATGATGATAGACTTTATCGTGGCCTCGATCATGTTTGGTAGTCCGGTATACGTGATGACGTTTTTCAGCTTCATGCTGTATCCCACCAATAACAGGGTAAATGGAGGGAAGTTTTGTTTTCTAATAATAACTAAGCATGAAAACACTTCGTTCCTCATTTTCCCCAATTTTTTGATATGTTGCATGTTTTGTCTAGTTACCAGAGTGAAGAAATTAAAATAATTCTTTACTCTGAGTGGAAATCGAGCACATAAGCGTCGCTTTTACAGTCTCACATTGTGCCGTATGTGCGCCACTACAGCCTCAAAATATGATAGTGGGTTCAACTTCTTCCTTAGAAAAAAATATAAATTTAGTTAAACGAAAGATCACAATGGAATTTATACTCTATATTTACTTCAATATATTTCTTACACTGAATATTGTAAGGTATTAAAGTTAATAGATACCTATCTACATAATATAAAATTTAATTATCTTAAAAACAATAAAAAAAATATATATAACGATATCTTAACATATTAATAGCATAGCTTTAACAACTTTATATGCTAAAATGACTTCTCTTTGAATGTCACCGCTCCTGTAAAATGCGAAACACGGCCTTTTACGGTCCACATTTAATTTGTACAAATTGCTCGACGTGTTCTTACACTGAAGATTACCAGAGACTGGAGTCTCTAATTATAAATAAAGCTGTAATCGCTCTTACTCTCTCTCTTGTGTTATGTTCAACACAAATTACTTAGCTAGTGTAAAATATAATTATAATAAATCGGTAAGGTAAGAGAACTTAGTGTTAAGATACTCCGTTCTGTATTGTTGGCACCATTTTCGAGGTATACGATGTGAATTGTAATATTAACTAAAATAATATTTAATTTAGTTAGATAGAAAAAACAATTAAATTATCTCGGGTCTACCCTAAGTCTACTTCAAACACCAAAAGGAAAATAATTAAATTTCAATATTCTACAAAAAATAACAAAAGGTTCGTAGTGCTTACTTAAACCTAAATGAAAAATCTGTATAAATACTTTTTATTATTATATAATACTTAGCTAAAACCTAAAAAAACATGTTTTTGAACGCTTATCAAGGATTGGTTGGTTGCTTCGACGTATAATTTTATAACTTCTGCATAATTATTATATGTATTTTTAATAGTAGTTAGTAGGTTCTAACATAATATTCATAATGCTTTAGTAACAAAAATAACAAACTCCAGCTACACTTAAAACCGCACTCAGAGACCTCAACTAACATCAAAAAGACATTAAATCGCACAAACTTTTACACAGCAAATATTACTAGCTAACCAACCTCTGCGATGTTTACCAGATTTACCAAATCGTGATTTTGGAGTAGTTCACTATCCAAAAGAAACATCCGAGGTCTACTTAAACAAATTGAACAAGTTAACAAAATTAAACCTCCGTAACTAATCTTAACCCTTAAAGGGTATCGTTAAAACTCGAGAGTGGGGAAAGTTGGTTACATGCGGCTTTGGAACCGTAGTCTCGTCTCACTGAACAAACATAAAATAACATCTACCACCACCAGCACTTTCATTACACTAACTAATTATTGTTTAAGTTGAATAATTATGTAAAGATTTGTACCGGGACACGCGAAGTATTCTATTTTAATGGTAAGCATATGATAATTGGGTGTCGTTGTACTAATTTTGATGTAACAGAGTAAATTGAGGGCTCGTATTATTATTTTTGTAATTTTGTGTAAGATTAGCTATTCAGATGACTTACTAGCGCTTTTGGGATATCACTAAATGGTTCTTGGAAATGATTGTTTAAATTTCTATCAAAGAATAACTTATTGGTAAATTTTTAAATACGAAAACCCATATTTCGTCGGTTTGTTAGACTACACATGGTCTTAGATGGTCATGGTCTCTACCAAATGATTTCAAATTGTAAAAAAGATAGGATTTATTATTGAATTGTATATGCTTAAATAACGTTCGTCCGTAGGTCACATAAAATTTATATTATTAGATACTATATTCATAAAAAAATCGTAATAAGGTACATTAGACTTGGCTTGGCTCTACCTAGAGATTATATAACACGTGGTTCCACAAGTTATTATTCAATAAAGAATAAACGTCCGTGTTTAATGTGAATGAACTTAGTTACTAAATCACTTAGTGGAAGGTGAAAAGTTTTGAAATATACCGCACAATCGTCCTTCGGCGGTAAAAGATAATGGAAAAAAATCCCTCAACATTAATATTCATAAGAGAAAACAACAGCTTCGACTGGAGCCATTTCCAGACGCTCGTGGGTAAAGCTCTGTCATCATAGTGAATGTATTAGGCAGTTTCGAATAAATGATTCGTAATTGCTATTATTAAATATTTATCTATTGGGGCCGTTGTGGTACATTAGCATATGTAGGTAACTGTGTTTGATTCCCACTCGGGGGATGTGAACAAATTATCTAACATTTTCATTTCCACGCGAGGAAAATCATGGGATTGAGTTCCGCCATCGAATGTGCAATGCTTAGAGAATTCAGTGAAAAGTGGAGAAAGGACTGTCAATATACTACGTTGCTACTACAGCGTGGCATACACCATGATTAAAAAAAATCAAGTTATAGCCTTCATACATACTACTGATGCTTTGCTTTGACAAATAGCAATTAAACATATTCAAGGTTCGCCCGTAGCACGGTAGAGAGAGAGAGAGAGAGAATCTAAGATCAAGGCACTACATTATGCAATTACCGCCCGAGTTCAATACATTGCATGTTGAGAGGTGGCAAGTTATATCTTATCAGATAGTAGTATATACTCCGAGTGAGAGTTGAACCCACGATCATCACGCTACAATGGTCAGAATTGAAACATATATTATCATTATACCACGTTGGGCTTTGAAGCTGAGCTGACCCGAACACCAAGAAAAAATCCAAAAGTCTAAAATCAATTTAAAAATTAATTTAAGAAAAAACGTTTCATTTTAACGATTGCCAAAGTAAGCAGTTCCTAATATAATATTTTACGAGAAAGATCAAAACTGATTCATAATAATTTTCAATATATTTCATTCGTCCCTTATCGAAGTGATTCCCTCGGCAGTGCGCTATTCGCCTTTTGACGTGCTATCATTAGCTTAAATGACTTTTGTTCGGTGATTGCTGATTTATTATTGGTTTAATTAACGAGACATCTGAAAAGAAGGAAAAATGTTCTTGTTTTGAGTATTTTATTTTGTTATTTTGTTTTTATCGTGGTTTGTAACACATCTTGATAACGTTTAGGCTAAGCTCGGATATATGGTGGGTTTTAATTTTACTCTGGTCATTTTTTTTTATACAGAACTAACAGTTACCCGTGACGCCTAAAACATGACTTTTTGATAAATTGACTATCCGAGACTAAAATTATATTTCATTTTAAGACTATAGTTCCTAAGAAAAGTACATTCAGGCAAACAAACACGAAATTTCATAGTATACATATAAATAAGTTCGCTTAATTTCGTAAAGTATTTATTTGCATAGAGTAATGCCTGAATAGAAAGAGACTACGAGAGCTGAGGCTTTCCTATCCTGCTATATGAGAATAGATGTGAAACTGAAGATTTCAACTATCAGTACTCACCTTACATTAATTATATATCTCTCTATAGAGCAAATTCTATTAACGTTCGCCTCATATTGACGAGACCTTTACACGAAACCCAATTTCACTTATAATAGAATGTTCATTTAAAAATCATTTTCTCATTATTCATATCAGTTCTCCAAACAGTGCGGTTAAGTAGCTTGTCAAAGTCAGCTTCGTTTTTTTATGTACGTATTTTATTTTATACGCCCTTATTTAAATATCTAGGACATAAGTATAGACTCACCAAAAAAATCTAATTACCTAAAATCATCTTAAAAATATTGAACTTAAAGGTAATCTTATAGATTAAGATCACGTTGACATCAATGTGGCTAAGTAGGCTACCTCTGACAGTAAATGCTATGGTTATGGGTACAATATCCACTTGAGGGAATTAGTTATTTTCATACAGCTTTAAGCTCAAACTCTAACTCTAACTAACGTATCGATCTCTTCTTCCAAACCTTCCTACTACAATCCATTACTACAAAAAAGTTATACAAATATGACTAAAACGTTTTTTTATATATAACATACGATTTAATGTAATATTATTAAGAGTAAAATATGTTCGAGGTACATTTTACGAACGCAAATGAGAGTGATGATGTGGCAAGAAACGAAGGAACGCGAAATAACGCGTGATAACGCGTGTCATACCATTCTCCGTGCCCTCGCAAATGATTGTGATAAACATTGATAAATATTATGAATTATCTGTGAGAAAGTAAAACGTGTTTTATAGTAAATTTGATTGTACTAAGTAATTTCTATACCTTTTTTTGGAATCTTGCGGTAAAAAATAAAAAAAAATGGTTAAAAACCAGTCATTTTTTAATACCATGTAACTATTTTCTTACATGGCAATAAATAAAAATAAATCTCTCCCTCTCTAATTTCTCTACTTTACTCTGTGCGGTAAAAAAAGCTTGATCTTAAGATTAAGATTTGATCTTAAGAAGCAAGAGTCTTTATTGAGATATTTTTTCTGGATAATGTGGATCACATTACAACTCAACAGTTAGTAAGCATGTAATAATAAATCTTAACAACTTTAAAAACAACATTCTTTCAGTAAATAAGTCTGATCTAAATTGTAGTTCTAAAAAGTTCTAAGTACTTTAACTAAATAATAGTTTCTCACGGCTTAAACGTAAGTAGAGTATCAATTTGTGCAAATAGCTCGCGTCCATTACGGTAGTCGATATATGTCCAGTGAACTCTCATGTGATCATTACACGAACTAGCTTACAAACTGGTAAATACTTATCTTGATAAATAAGCGTATAAAGTGTAGAAGTTTGCAAGAGCAAAGTTTTGGTGCACTTTTGACTTTAATTATAGAATTTCTTTGAGAGTTGTGTTCGATCGGAATGAAAAGGAAGCGTTAATTGGGTTGGAGCATTAATTCTTTATGCACGATATATAATATTATACATATATTACTAAATTATTACTACTACTATACGAGTATAAGTAGTTTGAATATTATACAACATCTCGAAACTATATATTATTCTTAGTTAACTCGAAATTATTTGGAAAATACTAATATTATGTTACCTAACCAAACAAATTTATGTAAAATAATTAACTTAACTCAATTAAAATAACATACGCATACGTCAACAACCTGCTGAGTAAATAACTAACTTTAACCTGCGACATCGCCGACGTCAGACGGAAATTACTCAGTAGTAATTTATAAGACATTCTAAAAATACGATGTAATTAATTCTGATCGTAAATACAGTGGGAAATATCTAAACGATTAACGTGATGTTATAGGATAAAACGCGGCGTTAAATTCCACCAATTAACGCGCAATGTCTCCAGAATTTCCCAGAAAGTGATGAACGGAAGCGTCTTATTGGGAGTGGAGTGGGACACTAAGTCCCCAGGTCCCTTCTGCGTATGCCATGAGCGGGATATAGTATGAAGCTAAAAAAATATGTCCTATAATATGATTAAAACTTCTGTTCTTTCTTAAACATATGGATGTTATTTACCTATTGTTTTCATTTAATTTATTTAGCCCATACTATTTTGGTTTTAGATGAGTTTCATCACAATTTTCAGTGTTAAATATGCTTATACGCATCCCTCGATAAATAGAACAAATTTATATTCCTTATTCCAACTAGTAGTTGCTGAGATTTGCTCGTTAAACCAAACAAACACTTCAGCTTTATTATATTAGTACAGATACTTTATTAAAAACAATTTTGACTAAACGTAAGGGTACGTAATAATTTCGAGTATCCAACCATCCAATAAGCCTTGGCTTTAAATTTATGTTCGGAAATTAATATTCGCAGGCTGCCGACAGGGAACCATCAGTCTGCCTCATTGAACTGAGACATGCCAGCTCCCGGTACATTGCTCATAATAAACAACTATTTGCGGATAGAATCTTAAGTTACATGGTTGCGGTGTTAAGTTCCGCTATGTAATAATCAAAGTTACCAAAATAGCTGAATAATGGAGAACAGAGTGTCGTAATGTAAGATTTTGTTTGTCTTTTTTATTAAATTCCGGAGATATGACATGATATGACATTTAGAAGTGACAAAAACATAAAGGTTGAGTCAAATCACTCTCAAATATTGGATACAATAGCTAATATCAGCTTTCCATTTACAGATTTTTACTTTTTTGCTACTATAAGTGACCTTAGTTATAAGTGATACGTTTTTAAATTTAAAATATGTACTTATATGTAAACCAATTAATAAAATTTTATTCGACTATTTTTTTAGTAGGCTATTATTTTCTATTCTCTTATTTTATAATGTATTCTTAATACTTTTACATTAATATTAACAAATTATTATATAAACAAACAGCATGTACAACTTTTTATATACATAGATTTCAAATTCATTTCATGCTCGGTGGTAAAGGAAAACAGAGTCGAGGTGTCTCCAGAGAAATTCTGAGGCATCATTCGGGCCACAGTATGAAATACGAAAAGATTATTATTGTACATTTACATTAAAATTGTAATAGTGGCTTTACTAATTAGAAAAAATTTCTTTATTTTGTAAATTAAGATATGATTTTTAGTAAAAAGAAAAAAAAATTGCGAGAAAAATATTTATTTTTGTACTCGTAAATGGGAAGAATTGAATGATTCTAATTTAATTTGCATGATACATACTTTCACTTAACTCTATTTATTAATAAGAACTGCTTTAAAATCTAATTAAAATATATGAGATATTCTAAAAATATTCTAAATAGATATTCTAAAACTTAATATTACCCTAAAAATCCTTAATGAAAGTAATGAGACGTCTTTACCATCAACATTTAGTAAAATACAAATTGTGTAAACGATTTAAAATCGTTAGAACGAATTATTTTCATTTTCTCGTACTGATTACAAAACATAGCGCAGCGTTGAGTTACGCCACTCAACACGAAATGTCTCAAAAATTTGGCGGTGCGTGGAGAACGGAGTGTCCTTACACTAGGTTCCCTCTGTATATCCAACTATAAGTGGGATGCAGCGTTCAGCTAAAAATATAGTAACAAATATATTTTTATTCGCGTATAAACAATCCTTTACAAAATTTTGCACTAAGCGACGTAGATGGAACTACCTCATTAAAGTCGTGGGGTTATCCGGTGCTTTGTTCGAGTAGAAATATTGGGCACTAAATTGTCTTTCATGTTTGTGCAATTCTTTGTGTAAAACTCGCGATATAACACTTAAAAATAAACCTGAAATTATTAGACTTTTTATTTTTTTCTCTTCATACATTTGAAACAAAATCTGTAAACTCTGTAGTTAGCAGGTAAGGCAGATTGAACTAGTGTGAAATCACTCCATACCCCATTAAGAATTCCGTCGTCCTTACGTATTGAGTTAGCGAGAGTAGAGCAGGGAAATAAAAATTCAAAATTACTCCTTAGAGTGGGAATCGAACTCACAACCTTCGTGCTCAAGCACGAAGGTTGTGAGGACAAAGACAAAGGTTGAAGACAAAGAGTTGAGTTCTTCAAAGAACTCAACTCTTTGTCTAATTACCAGACCAAGAAAGTGAAATTATTCAATAATAATTCGTTCCTCTGAGTGAGAATCGAACCCACAACTACCATGATTACAGTCACACACTTGGCGCAGTTGCACAAGTTGGAATTCACTAAGTTTCGTTATAAACTGTCTATATTACTATTTGAACTACCATTCCTATTCCACACACCCATTTGCTCCTTATATTGGTATAATTTACGCTCATCTTCAGGTAAAGAAACTTGCGCCATAATAGACTGCTTCTTATTGGATTACTAGAGCGACTAACAGTTTCCCTCGGGCTTTGTTAATTTAAAAGGATGTGCATCTATTTCGTTTTTAAAGCTGTATTTTTTGTTGGATCTTCGAGAAAAACGGTAGTTTTTAAAGAAATGCTGCTCTTAAATACACTTAAGGCTGCCGTGGTGCAGTGGGATAAGGTCTGTAAATGTGATGGATATGGATTCGACGACCCCCATTCAGGATAATGATTATAATTCTTTTCTTTTTGCTTGCTCTGGTAAAGGATAATGCAGCGTTGAAATCCACTACTCAACTTATAATGTCTCGATACCTACGTAGACGGAAAGTGGGGAACGGAGTATATGAATATATGCTTAAAAACAATTTAAAAAATGTAAAATATTAATACATACAATATACTTATATTGTTGTATAGAACAATACAGCTTTAAAACAGGTTCGAAATTTCTCATGACTCGTTTATTAGATTCAACATTATGTGTTGATGTAAAAGCTGCAAAATTCCCCATTTTGTCAGAATTTGAAGCGACGCGACGTGTGATGATAAAAGAAATCCTTTTACAGATAAACGAATGAGAAGATAACGATTGTAAAAAGTAAGATCGTATAATGTTGACGAACCAAATATACTGCTTTACTGAATAGCTTAGCAGATTTTGATTAAACTTTGCTTCAAAATAAAATCAAGAAATAAAAAATATTGTGTCAATTTCATTCAAATAATATCCAATTTTATTTAATTAAATGAAGAAACAGAGAATAATAATAACGTGTCAAATTATTGATGAAAACAAAAATTTGTATTTCAAATATCAAATGTTGATAAAACAGTTATATTCGTAAAGGAGGAAATTAAGGACGTTTCATACTAATTCAATTAGGTATTTTGTTTCGAGTTGGAAGGTGGAAAGACAAAAGACTGATATTTGTCCTTTATTATTTTACACGGCCTTTTCTGTACAATGCCTTTTGTTAAAAAAAAGGAAATTCTTTTTATTTACCAAAATGGACAGGAAGAGCCTAGTGTCAATTTTTTATTAATAATGATATTACTGTAGAATTAGATATTGCAATTTATTTTATAAACCATCAATTAAAAAAAAACTGAAACCACATGAAGATACTACGTACTTGTTACTAGTGTGTTGTGGTCAAATAAAAATTTTTTTTACAGTAATATTCATTTACAGTACCAAAACTAAAAGCATAATTAAAATCTATTAAAAACAAAAATGACTGAAATAACTTAATTTCACAGAAACGATTTGAATCTACTAAATTCCCAATGTACAACCAGTGAACTATAAGGTTATTTACAGAAGCCGTAATATAAGGAAATAATAGTTTTCCTTGAGCATACGTAAAGCCTGTAATTTTGTTAGACCACGGCGGATAATGTACGAAATTATTTTGTGTGGAAAACCCTCATATATCTCCGTTACCTTTCCGCAGATTCCATGGGACTATTTCTCATTCGTGAAAGCAAATATAGTTATAGCATTTTATTACTATGAGGTTTGTCGTTTCAATTTTACCATATTTGTTTACTCAGTTTTGTTTTTACTACATAATATATACATATAGATATATTGTTAGGTGAAAATAGAACATTCACTAGTTTTCACCTGTGGCATCGTATCATGGTTAAATAGTGTGGTCATGACACATGACACATTCTAAGTGTTAGAGTTAACTCTGTGTAGATACAGTAGATACCTAATACGAAAAAAAAATTACTCCAATATACTATTCTTCAGTGAAGGACGTGTAAATTCTAAAGCAATTTGGCCAAAAACTACTCTCATATTTCTGCGTCACCTTTTCACAGACTCATTGGCGTTATTTCTCACTCGCAACTCATTGAAATAGTTTGTGGCTACAATTTATCAGATCCCCTACTACTGTGCTGTTTCATCTTTACATATTATCTGCTTTGTTTTGCAAAGTATGTAAGACATAAGACAGCATCTGAATGTAAGGCGAAGGTTGTGAGTTTAATTCCCACTGGGGGGATTCGATTTATTTTAATTTTCTTGATCTTGTGACAATATAAAACTTGACATTGTAAAAGGGGTTGTTTTAATACTGTTTTCCTTCTGCCTACCCCACATTCCTACATACATCGATACAGCATTAAGATGAAAAATAGAGATGCAACCCTAGATATTGTACTAAGGCTATCGTCGCTTAGTTTCACAGTATTTCGGAATCAATTATTTTTATTTTCGCACTAAAAAATAATTATAATTATTTTATGTTAATAAAAAATCTTAGTATTTTTTTTTATTTCCTTTCTGTATTCTGAGTGATCAAAAAAAAGGAGAAACAAGAACACCATTGGTAGAGTCGTCAGAAGTGTTAGTGAATATATACATGGTCTGATGAGTTACAGCCCACTTACGCTCGAATTTCGCAAAGAGCAAAGTTCCCTAAGTTGGTCTATGGTAATACTATGGAGATTTATAATAATTTGCCTCACATTATGGCATTTTTATGTAGCAAACAGTTTTGTCAGCTAATACTACTTTCTTTACATGACAATGGAAAATAATTCACTTATAAAGGCCGTTGTAGCGCAGTGGCACAGTGTCTATCAAACACGATGTTTGTAGGTAAGATACTCAGCGGTTCGAATTCGGTTGGAAAGCAAAGAACGGAGAGTCTTGACATTAAGTTTTAATTTTCTAAAAATATTAAACGAGAATGGGTGGTAAATGGAACTAGAATATTGAGGATCATAAAGAAAACGAAGCTACGGGCGACAACTATTTAATAACTAAGCAAAAACAAGTATCTTTTTGTTTTGTACATTAAATATTTAAAGAAACTTGTCCATTATATATACAAAGATGAAAAGGTTAGGAAAACTAGTGGTACAAATTTCAAAGGCAACCATAATTTCTTGAATATATCATCATACGGAAATCTTCAACCATTTCGTTTTCTAATTAACATAATATGTAAAACGAAAGGTGAAACTATAACACGAGGACCCCACCAATTAGACTTAGTACGGAGGTCAGCTGTAAATAAAACATGAATTTTGCATAAAGAATGATAACACCACAAAGCTTAGTCGTTATCAAAGAGCCAGTACAGGAAAATGTCGACCAATTAGCTATTCAAATTTCGGGCACTGATATATGTGAAGAAATTCACTTTTAAGCAAACCATATTAGACATTTAAATTGCTAATTCTGTACCAAAGTAGACAGGGCATGTGCATTAAAAACGCATATCAAATGAATGCAAATTTGACGCAAAAACTACAACGGACTGACCTCGGGTCCCTGGCTTATATTGAGTTACCATTTAATCTATGTTGGATATTTCCGCAGAATTTTTGGACTTGTACATTTAATGGAACATTTACTTTATTTAAATTTATATATTGGATTTAAAATTAAAGTTTGTAAATGCAAAGAAATTATATTATATTATATTTCTAGAAATACAATATCGTACGGGAACTAAGTTGTATATCTTTTGATATATGTATATGTTATAATGTACCTACTTCATATGTATGGCTCGCTTGAGTCTTTATATTGTAGTTTTATTTTAGAAGAAAATAATAATGTCCAGGAAAGATCAAAGATAACATATACAATGCAAACAAAAGCTATGTGCGATTTTTGGCTTTACGTATACGTTTTGATATTTTTTTAGCTTCACGCTATATCTCGCACAGTGTGAGCAGAGAAAACCCGGGAACCTAGTGTTAAAACACTCCGTTCCCATTATGACACTTCTGTTCCCCTTGTTTTTACCTCGTTAGCAGAGCGAGGAAATGAAAATATTAAATATTTCTTTTCCTCGAGCTTTTATGTTATATACTGAAATAGGATAAAAACTGTCACAACCTATTGCCTATACTTTACTGTCTATCTTTGGTATTTCCTATCAATCAATCAAATCTCTCACTCTCTCTCCATTTTACAGAACGTGTTCAATATAGTTCCACCAAACCCATTTCACACCACAACTAATGATCATTAATACAAAAAAAATGTCCTATCACAACAATACCAACTATTTATATGAAAAATACAAGTAAACCGTTCAAAAATTGATGAAACTTCATACTATCTGTTATAACCATCAATCTTAAATGCAGTTTATCGGATATACAGCGTCGGGGCGTCGTAAAACAAGCGTTCCTGTTCGTGTAACAACCACATTGCGCCAGAAAACAGCAATAAGTTAGTCCGCGAGCAATTCACTTAATCTTTACTTCAATGTGGAGATATATCCTTGCTTGCCACTTAAGTGAAACGGTGCGGGCGATTTGAATTACACTACTGTTTTAATATGAGATGTGTTTTATTATGTTATATTTGAGGCCTCAAAGGTCTTGTGGGTTCGATTCCTAATCGAGGAAATTATATATTCAATATTTTCATTTCCTCGCTCTGGTAACAAGGAACACGCCACTCAACACGCAATCCCTCGAAAATTCGGCTGAAAGTGGGAAAGGGAAGTGTCTTAACACCAAGTTCCCAGATATCCCGCATATAAAAGGGTAGGCAGAGGAAACCTGGGAACCTAGCATTAAAACACTCTTTTCCCATTAAGATAACTATCTAGGATAGTTTCGTTCCCACTTTCCGCCGAATTCTCGAGGGATTGCATGTTGAGTGGCGGAACTCAACCTTGCGCTTTGGCTCGAGGCTAGACCGACGAAATGAAAGTATGACATATTTCATTCCCCCGAGTAGAAATCGAACCCACAACTGTCGCGTATACAATGCAGTGCCACGATAGCCATAATATTAATATGTAGCATGTTATTAAAAAGAATATTAACATATGTAAATACTTAACACAAAAATATAAAATCACATCAGCACAAACCATTACACAAACCGAAAATAAAAATCAATTCAATACATTACTATTGAATTTACGAGCCATCAAATAATTCATAGCTATAAAAGCGTATACATTTTTAAAAATCGGATTGGCTCAAAAATGCACCGCGGCGTCCGATCTCAATCGTCATGGCTCGCCTGCGGACTCGCAATAAAAATGAAGGGAATATCGATTATAGTGACCGCTTAAGCGAGACGAACTGGAATCGCTTAAGCGGGACGCTCGGCAATCGCTTCGATAAATCACGCTCAAATGGAATATGGCTAATATTCCGAAAAGTATGACGATAAGGATATAATTTGTGTAGAAATGTTTCATGTTTATGTTTTATGTGAGAACAAGCTCTTTAGATGTTTTCAAATGATATTTGAAATTAATGAAGAAATGTCAAAATAATAAGAAAAGAAAATTTGATGTGGATATAGCATTAAGTTAGTTAATCAATCAATAATGAGAGGAATGGGTTCAAATAACATTTAATTCTATTTTTTTTATCTAAAGTTTTGTTTGAAAATTGTTTGAAAATTTGACTAACGTTTTTCGGGGTATGTAAAAAGTTTAGCAATTACGTGTAAAATAAATTGTATAGTAAAAAAATATGCATACATTTTATTGCTTGTACAAGAACCAATTATTTATCGAAACACTGACAACAGAAGCTTAGTTTAAATAATCCAATGAAATGTTAACACGTGCGTTCAAGCTTTTTACATTCATCTGAAAAACTATTTCCAAGGGAAAATAAGTTCAAATTCGAAGCAAAAAATGAATTTGATAATGATAACAAAAAAAAACTTTTTTCCTTCTTTTTTATATCTACTGGAACGTTAGGCGCTTCGTTACACACTACGCGCACATATTACATAATGAAAAAAAAAAACTTAGAAAAGAATGAAATTTTGTCACGATCTTCAAATCCTCGAGTTTTAATCAATAATAAGTCTCATATAAATCCGTATAAAAGAATTGGGATAAGACCATAACCCGTTTTGATAACCGATCGGCGATTCGGTAATATTGGCTTAAGTTGGCATCCGACGGACGTTTTACAGCAGCCTTCCTTGAATCTAAAGTAGGTGAAATATCAAAGTTGTAGATACTGAGAAAAACACATTTGTGAGAAACTTTAGCATTCTGAAGTGGATCCTGAACACTTTATGACTAGAGTTTGATGGCATTCTGAGGGTTATTGAAACAGGTAAACAAATTCAATGAGATTATTTATGGGAATAGTTTCTAATAACTATTGTTATGTTGACGATTGTAACTATATTTTATACCTGCTAGGGATAATGTGGTAAGCTAAAACAATGTATAGTGATATGTCACTCCATTTTCTTCTTTCTTTCTGTTTAAGGGAAAAAACCTAATGTAGCTTTTTATTTGTTCAAATTGTAGAACATCCAATGTATGAATATTACATATTCTTTTAACGTTAAATATAAATTGATAATTATGCCATTATATCATCATGTTAAACATTAATATTATTGAAGTATTCCATGATTTAAAAGATTTTTTTCAGTTTGTACAAAATATAACTCTTGTTTTCCAGAAAAAAATGGTTTCAAGGATTTTACATAAATATTTAAGTACCATTTTGTTTAAAATGTAATACATTTATTAATAAAATATACATTTTATCTGTATTCTTATTAAGCTTAATTCATAAAAGTTTTATGAAAGATGTTCATTACTTTTCCGTTGGGATGATCATTTTAATAGATGAACATGAGTAAATTTTTAATTGAGGGTTTTGCGGAAAGCACAACCTAAACTAAACTTTGCAATATCGTCTATTTCAATACTAGCTACCATTAACATTATGGCTACATCAGCTCTGATCGTGCAGACCATCGTTGATTCTAGACCAGCTATGGCGATCGACTGCTTGATGATGCACTATTAACCATTTAATTCCCAATTAACTATTAGTTACTACCAAGCATCTACGACCTGATTACGAAAATGTCATACTGTTGGACCATAGTATTCGCTGTCTCTGTATTCCGTTCTCATTAAGACACTTCCGTTACCCACTTTCTGCCAAATAATCGAGGCATTGCGTGTTGAATGGCTAAACTCAACGCTACGCTTTGCCTCATTACCAGAGCGAAGAATTGAATATATTAACGATTTCATTGCCCCGAGCTGATATCGAACTCACGACCTTCGCGTCTATAGTCACACGCTTGTGCTTGTGCACCACGACGGCCTCGTTGAATTATACAATTTAAACTTTTCACTATAAACATTCGCAAAGAGTGGAGATCAAATTTTTAACAATCACATATAAAGACAAGCACTGTCTCACTCCACATCTATGACCTCGTAAAATTATATAAATAAGAAAATCTGGTTCACAGTAAAACCGCTATCACATACTCAAATTAGCATGAACATCGAAAGATGCAAATTAGAGATTTTTCAGTATAAAATCTAAAAAAAGTCGCTCTCGAATATTAAGGCGGTATATTTCCATCTAATATACCACATTTAAATATCTGGATACCTCTGAGGTATTCAGGATTTGAATTACAAAGTCTGTCGCCTTTTCGAGCGCCACCTGTGACGTCATCCACACCTTGTAGCTGAAGAAGCAAAATAAAGTAGAAATAAACTGAATCGCTTAGCAAGTGGGGTGGACGTTTTAATACAGACCGAAATAGACCGCTCTGTGTCGTGTATGACAAAAGAATAAGAAATCAGTGTATGGCGTGTTTTAAATTTACATACATACTATTTTAAGTACAAGTTTATTTTGTGATTGTGTTTGTTAGTTTAAAATTGCTCGTCAAATTTTGATGAAACTAAATATAGTTTTACTAGTTAGGTAGTTAGGTAAACCTCGATTTGTATGATACTTAGCACATAAAAAAGTGCGCGGAGTATCTCTGAGCCAGTTCCTGAGGTTAGCACGTTCAGCCCATCAAATTCTTCAATTTTATAATATTAAGACGTTTTATTTGATTGATGTTTAATTAGCTAGCTCGCATTAAAATTTAAATTTAAAAAAGCAGAATTATTCATAAAAATAATTATATACATGTTACCTTTAGTGACATTAGAGCGAATCAAACTTGGTCAGCTTTCTACTCTAACTGTATTCAAACAATTTCAATTCAAAGGTACAACATCTAGGTATCTAGTGCTATCTAGTGCTTATATAGGAGTACTCAAGTACCTCATAGTTTTGTCGTAGTTAATATAAGACCGTTCTCCGGTTAAATTTATACAAAATGAAAACGTAGCTTTCTCAGTGTTTCGCTTTTAGTAGAATAAAGAATTTAAATGCAAACAATCTGAAATACGATTATAATAATATAATATTATAAAAACCTCGAAACTTTGTATTCGGAATCTTTTTGTTTCTTCTTCTAAGTCCGCGCATTTTGCGTAAGGTGGCCTGTAATACCCACTTTATTTGGAATGTTTTCTTTTGTTACGCAAAGCCGCTTGTTGAATTGGTATGAAATATAATATAGCGGGTGCCCGAATGTTTCCTACATTATATATTATTCCTTAAGGCGAGGCTTTGAAGTATGAATTGAGATATTATGATAATAGTTTTATTTTTATTTTCTCTTGTAGAATAAACAGAGGGTCTTTATTACAAGGTTTAAAATATATTCACATTAACAAAAATATATGAAATTTTGGTCCTAAATTTGCATCGATTATGATTGCATATTAATGGATGGCTTGATAGATAAATATAATTTCGAGAGTTCCAGTAAAAGCCCCAATTCCCCAAATATCGTTATTTTAAATGAAACGCTTAAACCGGAGCAATCAAAAACGACTCTTAGATTCCGAGAATACAACAACTATACAAATATAATATGTCCATACCTTTACCAAATTTAGCGCACAAACATTATTCACCCGATAACCTTTTTTTTACGTTATAATAATAAACAGAAAGAAACAGATCTAATGATTTTTTTTTTATTTAACGACGGCCTCATGTCTATGTCACTACATGTCACTCAGTAATCGATAGTCGGTCCATTTTTATGAAATATTCCATTATATTAAAAATAAAAAATCTTTTCTTATTGTGAAATAAATTTATAATACATTTCCAAATTGTTATTATTCTTTTATTATATTAAACCTAATGCGTCGTACAAACTGTTTTCACTTCAATTAAATCTTTGAAGCGAAACAAAATCAAACGATTTTGCACAGGATTTATCTAAAAAATAAAGAAACACTGTCGCCGTCGGATCCAATGAACTGAGAATGTCAATACACTACGTAGCAGAGTTAACGAGCACATCATGCCAGGACTCGGGCAAACATTACGGCTTAAGGCGGATTGAAAATGTAGGAAAAACAAATTTCACTATATAGAATTTCTATTTGTGATGCATTTTGAATAAGCGGAGGGTTTTCTTACAGAAATCCGTGTAATTATGTAGTGGGAAACTAATGTATAATAGAATAATGTATTTTAGTCAAAAATCTTTCATAAAAGATCCATTGATAGTCTAGGATGCGGAATTTAACGCTATAATTTTGTAATTACTTTGCAACGACGTAACAAACAATTTGGCACAAGTCCTATTGTATGAGAGTTTACTATAATCAAATACAAACTTTACTACAAATAAATGGTCAAATAATACAAACAAATATTAAATAAAAAAAAAATAGAATCAAATCACATGAATTCATATAACACAATATCATAAAGAGAGCTAACCTCAGGGTCTTATAAGAACTTAATTCGACAGTGCTCAGATAAAGTACGTACAATTACCATAATTACCACAGTCTACACCTTCGGATCCCGAGAGGGGATTATAACAAATCTTCACACATGCGGGTACTTTGAGGTAAATACTTTGACCTTTCTAACGGCACGTTTGTTTGCCAGTTTAGTTGAGAGTGAGTTGTAGATAGAAGTGGTGAGAATAAATATATTTAAAATGAGCTTTATATAAGTTATTACGTAATTGGTGCCCTTATACTTTCTATAGTATTAGTTACTTGCTGTTTAGGTATAGGTTTGAATTAGATAAAAAATACTTTTCTGATCTAATCTATAAGTATTTAAAAGTACTCGTAAGAGTTTACTCTTCCGTTACTAGCTGGGTGACAAATAAAGCACAGCTGAAATTACTATGCATAGAAAGCTGAAATTCCACATGTAGACTCATTAGGGATTATAGAAGAGAGATTAGGAAAGGATTTTCTAAATCTTTTATTATTTCATTCGAAAAAATTAAAAAAAAATTAGTCAAACATAGTCTTGGTACGAGTACATATATTTGAATAAAGAAAACTTGCATAGATTTCGAGCGAGTATGATGCTAGTATTAATATTTATGCATGTATGCAACAAACTTTTGTGTATAAAACTTTTCAACTGGTGCCCTGTAAAATATATCAAATGTCAGATTCTTCAACACTCCACATCTCTTTATGTAATGGGATATATGTACTTTGTACATACATATGGCTTTAATTTAGTGTTAAAAGTGCAAGTTGACTCTTTTTATTTTCTGTCCATTTAAAATATCTACGATGATGTTTCCTCGGCGTTATTCCGCCACTTAACATGTCTTAAAAAATTGCCAGAAATTAAGGAGATAATGTGAGACTGAAAAAACCTAGTATTATCGGAACTTTTTAATTAAACAAAAAATAGAATAGGCTTTATACTTTGTCTAATCTTGTTTTTTTACGCTGTTTCCCGTAAATAGGAGTGTAGGCATAGAACCATTTTATTATTATATTTTCTTTCGTTACAGAACTGCCATCAGAGAAGCCTCAAATCAAAGCAGAGAAGGGCTGGTACGCATCAGGTGATTCCCTCCGAGCTCAGTGCACTTCTCCGCCTGCAGATCCGCCAGCCAATCTCACCTGGTTGCTAAATGGAAAAGACGTGAGTTACGTGGTTATCTATTTAATTAGTTAAGGGGGTAAGTGGTTAGATTTTTAAATACGTGGTACGTACTCCTTAATACTGCCTTTATTTGTTTAAACATTTGGTAAAAAAACAAGTTACGTCAATTATATAACAATTCTCACTCTCGTTAAAAAAATAAAAATGAACGCTATAGAAAGATTTTGATAACGCAGCGATTTTACATGTAAAATGCAGCAATAACGATACACGAATGATATCCTTTGATAGCGCTGAGTAAGAAGCCTGTATTTTTCTAGGCACCGTAGATTAAATATCATATATTATATCAATTTCTATTAATCTATATTAATTTCTATATTAATTTCGTTCTTACTCTATTTTTAAACGGTTTTATTTAGCTCACCCCGTTTGTTTGTTTGGGTCAAATTTAGTAATTGAAATTTAACCCTCTTCCCGTTAACCGATTGATCTGAAATTTGGTATACGCCTTTGATTCTGGTGACAATACAATTATCCATATTCAATATTATTGTGAATCCAAGATGGCCGCCGCTACAAGATGGCGGACAACTTAGTTTTTTTCAATCCTATCAATATGGATGTCAAATGAAAGGGCTTGTCAAGTAGAATTCAGTGGACTATACAAAATCAAAATCCAAGATGGCCGCCACTATAAGATGGCGGACAAGTTAGTTTTTTTCAATCCTATCAATACGGGTATCAAATGAAAGGGCTTGTCAAGCAGAATTCAGTGGACTATACAAAATCAAAATCCAAGATGGCCGCCGCTACAAGATGGCGGACAAGTTAGTTTTTTCGATCCCATCAATATGGGTATCAAATGAAAGGGCTTGTCAAGTAGAATTCAGTGCACTATACAAAATCAAAGATGGCCACTGCTACAAAATGGCGGATAATGTAGTTTTCAATCCCATCAATATGGGTATCAAAATAAAGGGCTTGGTAAGTATAATACAGTATACTATACACAATTACAATATGAATCTCCCACCTAAGTCAAGATCTGGTATCCTGTCGAGGACTGTGTGGCTATAGGGTGCCTAAAAATGATACGTCGCTAGGGGTACCACCCAAGGTAAAAGGTAAAAGCGCGCCGAGAACTGTATGGCACTAGGTGGATAAAAATGATATGTCGTTAGCGTTTTCCCCTCAAGATTCAGGCACATCTCTGTACATAGCCTATCTATCTGTTGTACATAGCCTTGTCCCTCTATTGGACCTCTGGGGGGGTCGTTCGTAACATTCTCCATTAACCTTGCAATAATGAGACATCGAGCCTCATTTCAACGAATTGAATAGCATGAGAAATAAAAACTAAAAACTTAAAAATAAAAAAGTAAAAAAAAAATTTTAAGTTAAACGGTTTTATATTGCAGATAAATGTACTAAAAGCTAAAAAATAATTTCATAGAAATTATGATTACTAAAATAAAATCGTGGGGACACTTGCTACTTACCACTAGGTGGGTGAAGTCTCACGCTATGTCTTTCAATTGTAGATATTGGACGTGCCCCACGATTTTATTTTAGTAATC